>JAOQGH010000001.1:113427611-113447388 GCA_025769975.1 Gallinago jamesoni | reverse complement strand
TCTATCCTGTTATTTTTGATTAAAAAAAAAATTCACAGACCTTACCCCCCCCCCCCCCGGCTTTTATTTAGAAAAAAAAAAAAAAGGAAAGAGAGAGAAAGGAAAGTCATTTGGACAATTTTTGGCATTTTTTCCTTTAATTTAATTAGAAAATTTTTCCCTGGGATGTGCAAAATAAATCTGCCAGTTGTTATTAATTCCTGACTGAGAACTATTTCCCTCCATTTTAAGAATATTTCCTAAAAGTTTTAGTCAGATGAAAATGGCATACTGAGAATAAGCATTAAATAGGTTTTTACATAATTAAGAAATGAGCAGCAGTCTGTGACTTTGAATGTTTGCAGCACAGAATGAGGATTCTCCCATTGCTGAGATTCTATTAAATTTGACAATGAGAGAATTCATGGTTGACTTGCCGCTTGGTGATCTGTCAAGTCTGAAGCCAGTGCCATTTATTGAGGTTTATAAACTCTTTACAGAAGCTAGATATTCCTTTGCACAGCAACACTGTTTGGTAGTAAGATTTATCCTGTTTCTGATTTATTACTTGTGCAGTTAAGGTGTATGTGTGTTTAATATAATTAATTGAATGGCAACAGTTTATGAGCACAGTAGCTTCTGATACATCTCAACATAGCTCCATAGTTAATTTAATTGAAACGGTGGAAGGCCTTGGGAGATGCAAAATGAGTGCCTTTGCCAAACATATCTGATTATGTCCAGTTTGCCACGTTAAGCAAAATGTTTTTAACATGGGGAAATAAAGGGGGAAAAGCTTTTTTTCAGAGCATAAAATATCTGGATGCACTACGTAAGCAGACAAATGCTTTGACAAAGTAGAGGAGAAATCAATATTTTCAAATAGATTTCTGAATCTATTTCTTGCTGGAATGTTTTCTCAACAGAAAAAAGGCTAATCCTCATTTTTTATTTACTTGCATGGAAGTCTTGAGGTGCTCTGCATTGTATGCAAGGGCTGGGAAATTTTATCTATTACTGATGAATTTTGCTTTCTTGTCAGCTGCTGTGAAGAATTATAATTGAACTGATAGTTATTATACTTAAAGTTTTAGTTTCAGGACATATACGTTTCCAATAAAAATAGATTTTATTCTTTAAAATATTGTTCTCACGAGTTCTTTTCTTTATCAAAAGAACCATTTTTGCTGCTTTCCTTGAACTCCCTTTCTTTTGACCTCTTCCCTCTTCCCTGAAGAAAGAAAGAGCCTTGAAGACAAAGTTAGGGGACACTTGTGGAATTTGAGGCAACAGAATGAGGTAAAAAGCAAACAAGGTGAAAACTTTGCTTATGTATCTGTAGAAAAAGGGGAAAAATAGTCTTAAGAATTAGAAATGTTCCATGATGAACTTGAAGCTGTGGTACTTCTCAGTGTCTAGAGGGCGAAAAGTGATGGTTCACCAGCCTTAACAGGCACAGATCCAGAGAGTGCAGTTGGTTTTGGTCCTTAACTCTGGCTTTCTTTTCAGCTGTATGATTCTGTCACCAATTTTGACCCACAAACCCAGTATAAATTGCACCCACATATTTGTCACCTAAGCAACAGCTGTAGAACTGACAGGCACACTAGTTCTGGAAAGTGGGAGTCATGCAAGCAGTTGCTCTGATGCCTGCTGGTGGGCTGACTGGTCTGACTGGGGTTACCAGGTTAGTTGGTGATGATCAAGCCCCAGCACACAGGCTGGTGCTGCTGTGAGGGAGGAGGCAAGCCACACTGATGGGCCACTTGCTGCAGTTCTGAGACGCAAACCATAGTGGAACTGCTCCCAGTTAGATATGACATGCTGGCTGTGGCTACCACTGGCAAAGTATGTGCTGTCTTTAGTGGCATGTTCCAATGTGTGACACTCATTTCTGGTGAGTATTTCGTTAGACTTAGAAAAAAAAAATTCAATATTTATACGCTCTAAAAAAAATGATATCTTTTTCTGATGTTATTAATAACTTAGAAGAAAAAAAAAAGCAAAATTATACCAGAAGTTTTATACCAGTAAAGCTTCTTTGTAACTTCTCAGTCTCAAACTGTGACAAAAAGATGTATGTGGATGGCTGCAGAGACAAGAGGTAGATGGGGTGAAATTAAACGCTACTTTTGACTCAGTGTAGTTCTTTGTTGCTTAATCTTAATTATATGTGTTCTGTAATTATGTTGCCTAGAGCTCCTCTTAATGTTGATGAGCCAAATGTATTTATCATTGGAACCATAGTCTCTCTTTTGTACATCTAAATAGTTGAATGTTTTATATGTACGTGACATGATTTGTAGAGGTAGTATCATGTTAAAATGACAGGGCAGATGAGTGATGGATGATTTTTCTGGGGCCTGTAATATGCTACTAATTACTTCTTTCTAAGACAGACTCTTAGTAACCTGCAGTTGTTACTGTGTGATGGAAAGTCACTGCTTTGCCCCTTTATTTGTGCTCTTCTCTCAGCCTGTAGATTGTGTGCCTTTGTGGGTGCATCCTAAACAGCAGGATAACTGGGAAGTTGCCCCTGTTGATTAAAAAAAAAAAACCCCAAACCTCTTTTCACCAAGTAATCTGACTCTTGACCAGATTGGGAATTTGAGGAAGCCAGAGGTGTCACTAGTATGACTGCATTATAGGTGCTTGCGAATACATCATCTCTCCAGAGGAAACTTCACTGATTTCCTTTAATTGTTGTTGTTGGGCTTTAAAACAATGGAGATTTGAGCTCTTAAGTAGAAGTAAGGGAAAGGACTGATTGGAGTGTTGTGATATTTTGAATATACTTGGGGGAAGGATCTGAAGAAATACTGACTTTTGCTGGGGAGCGGATTTCCTTCCTGTCTTCCCCGGCCGCTTCCCTTCCCCTTATAACCATACAATTTGAGCTAGTATGAAGGATCTCCCTGTTTTCAGCACTTAACAATCAGTGAGAAGACTGCCAGTTGTGGTCTCATCTGGATCTATTTGGACTGCAGGTCAACCGTATGATCTAATTAAAATAAACAAACCAACCCCCAAACAAATAAACAAGCAAAAAGGCTTTTTCCTCTAAACTTCTCTAGTAAAGGTGACTGTCAAGAGGGAGCGGTCCCTTCCTTTCTACAGGTGCATTTGTTTTTTAATATAGCACTGGGCTGTGTTTTACAAATATCATTTCTTAAACCGAAAAGCTAATGAAGCTGTTAAGTTTTTATCTTCTGAAAAAAAGGGCATTGAGTTCCACCCCTGCCCTGGCTCCTACTACCCAAGAAAAGTTCATTCTTATATTTCTAGCTGGGAGATTTGTTTCTCTCTGAGATTTGTCTGAGGCTGGTATTCAGACAGAGTGGCTCAATTCCACAATTTCATCTTCACATCTTTTTAAAAGTCAGCTCTCTTGATGAAATAAATCTTGCATAATGGAGTTAAATTTTTTCTTCTGGCATGATTTACTCTGTTCTATTAATTGTTGCCATTATCTGTTTCATCATTCCTCAAAATTCAGTAGGATTGCCACAGCAATCCCTTGGGCTAGTACTGGCGTAGGACGCTACTTGGTCTTGCCCCAGCAGTTAATGCACATTTTGATTGGGTGCTTTCTGAGTTTCAAAGATGCCTCCACCTATTTGAACACTGAAAAGTGCTGTAAAGGGGGTCTGCAAGTGTTTATGACTGCTCAGTTACACAGAGTTATTTTAGTCTATTTCTCTTTTAAAGTGTCTTTTAAAAGCTGAGAAGTGTAATGTGGTATAAGTAAAAGCCTGGTACTGATACCACAAGACAATTTCTTGTTTTCCTTTCTTTTTATCCTGCCCTCCATTCTTTTTTTTTTTTTTTCTTTTTTCTTTTTTAATGTAGGTCACATATGAATGGCTGGTCACCTTGAGTTGTCCTCTTGTAACCAACAGGATTTCGCGTATCACGTGCAAATCCTTAATCCGCTATATAGGGCTACCTGTCAGGGAATCACTGTGAGAGAGGGAAGCATCGGTCTTCCCGTCAAAAATGGATGCTCTTCAGTGTTTCAGGGTGGCTCCTGCAGCTGCTGGTAGAACGAGGGGTTCAGAATCAAACAGTAGGTCTGTGACAACAAAAGTACCTGTAAGTGATAGGAGAGCACTCTGCAACGCTGTACACCATCACCAGGCAGACTGCCAAAACCACAGCTTTTTAACTAAACAAACAAACAAAAGAAGCCCTTAGGCTATGGAACAAGAAAGTTTGTGCTTCTAACAAAGAAAAACAAAACCTGTTTTTTGGAAGGTAGGGTTTGGGTAACCAACCGAATTAAAACATTGTAGCACCTGAGGGCAGGGGAACCCCTACGGGTTGTTTGCTTCAAGCCTTATTTAGGTGAGGATCTGTAAAACTATTCTCGACCTACATAAAGCGTCAACCATAATAAGCCTTTATTTTGGGAGGAAGATTCAATAGGAGAATGTCTGCTTTGAAAACATTTCTAATATGGTGAGGGAAACATCAAAAAAGATTACATCAAAAGGTGAAATAGAGCCCCCTAAGGGGTGGAAGAACTGCATGCAATTCTATATAACTTTCACATTAGAAAGAAGCAGTGCAATATAGCAGCTTTGCATAGAAGGGCTAAAAATCACATTTATTTTTTAGAAGAATTGAATTGTTCTTGCATTACAGGTATGGCAGTATGGTGTCTTGCTCACCTTAGGTTCAGATTTAATTGTGTCCCTCAGAGTTGTGTCCCTCATGTTTTCATGGTTGCTAAAACTTCTGAGCTAGCAGTGCCAGTAGAACATACACTGTGAAGGAAAGACGGACCTCCAAATCTGAAGTGATCTGTTTTCATTGTCCTTAATTTTATATTTGGCTTGGCTGCTGACTGTTAGCATCCTGACACCCGACTGATTCACTCTACTCACAGGATGTGTTTGGGAGCTATATTAAAAAGGTGATGATGGTAGGTATACAGCTGTGTGTTTTGGGGAGGGGTGAGGTTTATACATTTTTGTGTTTTTTTTTTTAACCTGTGTGTGAGACAATGGTGCAGTAAGCCTTTGTGGTCAGCAACAGTCAGGGCTTCAGACCTCATGAGGACCCAGTGATCCCTGGTACTGGGGAGCTGTGAGCTCCCATGGAGAGCACCTCTATGAGCTCTGAAGTGCTGGTGAGCTGTGGCTGTGGTGAGAAGGGCAGGCAGTGAGAGAGAAAGCTGCAGGGGGTTTGCTGTGAAATGCTTCCTCTTAGCTCAGGTCCTGGGGCTATGGCTGTCTTGCATGAATGCTGTCACATGTGGCAGGGGTGAGGACTGGGGACGTGTGGTCTACCGAAGCTATCACAGAAGTGGTGTGTGTGTAAAGCTAACGCATGAATCCAGCAGATGACAAAGAAGTGAATTTTGCACAGGATGGGGAGTAATTTGAGCGGATGGGAGGGATGGCATAGGGAGTGCTCAGGTTATCGTGCCTGTTTGTTGGATTTGCACTGCCAGGGTCCCTCTGGGCTTGCTGCCAGCTGGGCAAATGCGAAGCTGAGCACCCTGAACCAAACCCTGTTTTTCACTCTTCCCATGGAAAGCTCTGTCTTCCAGAGCTCAGCCTGCGGTGCCGTCTGGGGCTGCGAAGGACACCTTCCAGCTACTCTGGGATACCTGCCTGCAGTCTGCCTCGAGCTGGGAGTTCACGGGGAATGCTGCCGCTTTCCCCTCTGCTCAGCTGATTCAGGAACAAGAAGCTCAATCCTCCTCTCTCCTTCCCTGCAGCAGCACAGCCCTCATTCTGTGCACCAAAGTTGCGTTCGCTGACCGGGAGAGCCTGCACCTTCACTGCTTGCTCGCTGCAGAGGGTATTGCACCTTCCATCACACCCCACATGTTAGTCCTACATGACTGGTTAGGCTTATTTCCTCAGAGCAGTAGCATCCAGGGTTCACCTCCAGGTGCAAAGAAGGAAGAAATAGCAGGCGGCAGCGCAGTGAGCACTGTTGGAGCTGTGCAGCTTTGCTGCCCCTTCCTGCTCCTCTTCTCTTTGCTACAGCTAGAGCTCCTCATCCTGTTTTGTAAAACTTGGCGTTTCTTGAGATATATTCTTCTCTGGCTTCTGTAAGGCATGGCTATCTTTGTTACTGTTTTTTAATGTTTAATATAAAGTCCTGATTTCCTCCCTCCCCTCAGTTCAGTGGTGCAGATTTTAACACACCTTTCCGTTATTCTTCACATTAAAGTCTTACTGGTTTTAAGGGAATTGTAAAACTTAGGCACGGAATTATAAGTGTTAGATAATCTTAAAGTATTTCTATATGAAAACTAGGGTATTACTGCATGCTGGGATCTCACCAGCTTTGCAGTGTTAGCCACTTCCTTTAAACCTCAGATTTTGAGTTTAGTGATTCATACAGGAGAAATGCAGCTTTTGTTACACTGTTCCTAAGAAGCCTTGGGAAAAATGAGGTTTAACCATTTCTCAACCCTTATTTAACAATAACATATTTGTGAAAATTATCCAGTCCTTTTTTTTCTATTTATTTTTTATTTTTAATGTTTCTCTTGTTCCATAAGTGTAGCACCTTTTATTTGTCTCTTAACAAAAAAAAAAACCAAACCTTTTTAAGCTGCCTTGGATTTTATTGCACAGCCTAGTATTTTTTGTTTTCCTTGAAAAGGACCACCTCTGTGTGCAGTGCTGTGACTACATAGGCTTGTCAACCTTTGTTTAAAAAGAGGGGTGTTTCTGACCCTTGAGACCAGGGAGCAAAGCTTAAAAACATGATCTCTTGTTTTCCAGCGTAAAAAATATTCAGTATTTTTAATTAGGATTTTCAAGCTAATGTTTTTAACTGGGGGAAAAGGTAAAACTGGAAAACTTTTCAAATTCTTAATTATTTTTTTTTTAAGAAGACCGTTTTGGGATTAAATACCTCTTCCTCCCCTTCCCCACCCCATCATTCTCTCAGCACCCAGTGTGCAACAAAACCCCTTCTCCCTAGTTTTTTTCACCTAGGAAAAAGAGACAGCAAGCGTGGTACCTAGTGCTCGGGCTGAGCTGGAGGTGGTTTGGTGCAGGCAGCTGCCAGGAGCAGCTCCCAGTGCCACCCGCCTGGGTCCTGTCTGTGCCACGCAAGGAAGTTCTGCTGCTTCTCACACCGTGTGCAGTGTGCACTAGAGCCATCCTCAGAGTGCTGTCTTGGGAGAAGAATGGTCTGGAAGACCTTGTTCCTATTTTGCTTCAGAAGTTGTTGTCTCCTATGGTTTTTGTAAGCAGTTCACCTTCTTTCCCTTATTCTTACCTCTCTGGTGAAGACAAGCTCTTTGCCTTGCTCAAAACCAGAAGTGTCCTGGGGTCTGTTCACCTAGGCACAACTTTCTGCTCTTGTCCTTCAGTGGAGAGGGGGAGGAAAGACTTGCATTTAGCTGGGATTGATTGCAGTCTTGCCCTCCTCACCTCTACACCTAGAGCAGCTTGTATGCGTGCAGCCTGGCACATAGCTCTGCCTAACACCTCTCGCTGAAAAGGTTTTAGCTGTCATTTCTGACTTGCGAGGGTTAATGCATTAAAGTCAACCAAGATGTCAATGGGAGTTGTCTGAATCTCTAGAGCAAACTAAAACAAGAGTGACATGAGAAAAGCAGTCATCCATTTTTGCCTGATGATAGAGAAGGTTTTAAAAATCAAACACTCTAGTATAGCCTGACTGTGCACAGAGAAAAACCTAATTAATTATAAATAAGATGAATAAATAATTTAAATGTATCACTTATTTCTCCTTTATAGTTTAACTCATGAAAAATCATTTCAATTAAAAATTTCAACTCAATCCAAAATGCAGAGAGGCATGATGGTTCGAGATGGATGTGAAGTCTCTTAACGATTTTCTTTCAAAGACGTGAGCTTTTTTTTTACAGATTGAGTGATAAAAAGGAAAAAAAATTGCTGAGAGAGACAAAACCAAGCAAAGTTTCCTTTGATAGGGCAACAGAATGTATTTTTAATTTATGAATTAATAAGTATGTTGTGTGCAATGTCCAATTTGTCAAAAATGTCTTGGTTCCCTTAGCATTCATGTTATATGCATGAAATAGATGCAGTTTTTCTCATTAATTATAATATCCCATTTCCTCAAGAGTAACGAAAGATGATTCATTCCTCTCCTCTGTCCCTAACTGGCTCCTCGGTATTACTGACGAGAGTTTTTTTCCATTCATTTTTGACCTTGTGAAACTATTTATGTTGGATTCAGTCGTGATGAATGCAGTGAGAACCGGGCAGATTGAGGGTGAGAGGACAGAACTAGCAGTCTTGTGTCCCCTCCACTCAGTGATAGCACCTTGCATACTGCTGTTAATATGCAAATATGCCTAAACTCACTTCGCTCTACTGGAAGATCTTGTACTGTGAAAAATATGTCTAGTGTCTATAACTATAAAAATAATTCATGATGCCGATATCCCCGATGCTGATTTTTTTACCCCCTCTACTCCTATGACTTGCTTTTAATAATTTAAAGGGTGCTACAGTTAGGTCTATATTTATTTCTCCTTAGATCTATGCCTTTATGCCTTCCTATTTATTTTCCTCAAGTTTAAAGAGGTATATGTAGTATCTATATGCTGATGACTCTCTTCTAAAGCACAAAATATGGCCTAATTGCTTCAAATTACTGCTTTTCCTGTCAGTAAATAGTCTCCTTTTTTGTTTTTCAGTTTCTGCTATGCAATTTTCCTGTTCACTGGGAATTATCATTAGACTATATGCAAAATACATATATGCTTACGTCTTTGGATGGTTGCAAGTGAGATATATTGAATGTTCTGTGAAACAAAGACTTTACTAGAACTCAGTTGGGATAATGCCAAGAGGACACCAAAATTAGAAGAGATGGAATCAGAGTAACAGCATCCAGTGACCATTATTGAACAGGCTGGCATGCATAACTGGGATACCTAGGGAAGTGAGATGAAGTTATTTATACAACTGTCTTAAGGTCAGTGAGAGATTAGCATACAGATGTGTACTTCAGGTGAGCACCAGATAAATAGGCAGTAGTTTTTCTATTGCTTTCTGGAGGGGTGAACATTTCTTTACTGATGCTTTCTGTGGGGTGACTGGTTTGGCCATTTCATCTATGTCTTTTTATTTAAGATTACATATTTTAAAAGTTAGGGATTAGGTTCTGTAGACTGGTTTGGTGATATGGTGGTTTGATTAAATGAAGCCTATAGTAAGGAAGGGGTGAGAGCCAATCCAAGATCAAAATTAAAAGACATTTAGGTGTCTGTCTGTCTGTGACTGTCCATTTGCTAGTCAGTTGGTTGGCAAGCTCTGATTGTAGTCTTTGGAGAGCCAGCTATTGTAACCAGCAGGGACCAAGGAACTACCTGATCCATCCTGTGATAGATCTCATGTTGGGAATTCGGTTGCCTAAACCAAGATGGTTAGGGTCTCTTTGAGTTCTGTACCATATCCCACCTAGCCAGGAGCAGCTGTCCTGGAAAAGATGAGTCCTCCTGCAGGTTTTGTAGTTACCCGCCAGCTCTGTGGGGATATCTTAATGAGCACTAGACGATGACATTTAGGCAGATGAATTCTTTCACCATCTCTACTTCTCTCTTCCACCATTTTGAAGAGGTCAGCTACATTACTCTATATGTGCACTGGAGAGCTAATTCCAGTTTCCATTTGAATTACGTCTTGTGCTGTCTTTTTATGGTACATGGAAGTTTTGATGCCCAACAGGCCAGATGTGCACATCTATGTTTAATGATTTGATAAGCCTCTTCTACTTTCTTCTGTTCTGAATTTCCTGAGAAGAGCTCATGAGTATGCATTTCGGATGAAGCATTTGATGGAAAAGCATTGTGATTTTTTGTTTTCCCCCCTCATCATTCAAAGTACATTTTTGTGCAGATCTGGAAAGCCTAATTTTCAGCGTATAAAAGAATCAGACAGGGGATGGGAGTGAACAAGGTTTTAGAATTAAATTGAGGCAAAAGGTGTACTGGAGGAGAAGTGCTAAAGAATAAAAGCTCTTTGCTGTTGGACTTCCTTGAGTTCTTATCAGATCTGTTGAGGCTTTTAATTCTAAGGGCTTGTTTTGTTACTTGGAGATCTGACATTTTAGCATTTCTCCAAGGCTATATTATAGACTCATGGATCACGTGTTAATGATGCAAGTATTTTGTTTTGTGGCTAATCAAACAAATGAGATTTATTGTAAGTTACCCTGTATGTTTATCTAGTTCAACAGCTGCTTTAATGTCCTCTGACAATCATATTAACCCCTATTACTAGCTAGTACATGGGAAGCTGCAAAAACATCTCTTGAGAGGTAGTACCTCTTCAGGTCTGTTCAAGGGCCCATCTATCAACAGGCTGCACTGTGAGGCTGCTTTTATTGTATGATAAACTCTCTGGGGAGTAGTTTTCCCCTCCTATATTAATTCTTCTGATTGCAGGATTGAAAGGGTTAATTGCGTGGCTTTTTTGGGGGGAGGGATTGGTTAATGAGGAAAAATAAAGGAGAAGGAAATCTTCTTTGAAGAATAACCAGCATAGGATAAAAATCAAGTAGTTGAACTGTTTTTTATGAATTTGAACTGACTGGGGCTTATTTGCAACCCCTGTGAATACTCCTTACAGAGCTGGTCTCTTCACTCTTGGGTTCAATAATAATTTCTGATTAGCTCTATTTGAAAATGAGCTTCAGCTGGTAGTTTACGCAAACTAATGCTCATGAGTCTTGCAAATCTAATCAAGTAGATCTAATATGGCAAATCTCCAAGTGGAATATTTTCAAAATGTGGTGTAACCAGTGATTTGTATCTGTATGGTGAAATCTTGCTGCTAATAAGAAACACTGTGATATTGCTAAATTATAGCAATAATATAATAGGAAGATGTTCCAGCAGACTAAAAGAGAAACAACAGTGCTGGTTACACGGATACACTGAACAGATCAGGACAGAAATTGGAACCATGTCCTGTCAATTATTTTTTTTTCTCCTTACTTCCTTACTGGACCAGCAACTTCAAAGTGAGGATTGAAAAAGAAACAGAGAAAAAAATGTTCTGAGGAAACTGTATGAACTGAGTAGTCTAGGCCAAAATCTTTTCTATAAAAAACATTCAATGGAATGGATAAAATAAGAATGAAGAAAGACTTGGCCAAATTAAATCAAAGATGGGGATAGGTATAGGAATGAATAGAATGATGTGGAGATTTCAGATGTTCAGAAAAAAATGACCACCAAGAACAGTTTACCTTTTTATTTTCTCACCTTATCTGTTTAGAGTAGTTCAAGCATGGTCTAAAGAAAAACTTGAATACCTGGAGATATTGGAGACCTTTGTTAAAGTGTATAAAGTGTATAACCAAGCTTCTAGTCACTGCTATAACTTATATTTCTATTAGGTCTTTTTTTTTTTTTTTTCTTAAAACCATGACTATTTACGGAAAAGTAAGATGATCTTTGAGTGCTATGGAAGAACAGTATTGAATTGGACTTTTCTCTAGGGGTTGAAGGTGAATATTTTCTGTAGTAGTTGCATCCACAGGAGCAGCTAAAGGGAGGCAGCTGATGGCTAATAGGCAGATAGTATTACTGCATGGGAGAAAAACTCTAAATTATAGCCAAGATTTCTGCTTCATGCTCCATTTAAAAATAGATGCTTATCTGCTAAATACTAGCTAAGGTTGGTATGTTAGTCCTTCTGTGCTTGACCTCAGGCCCTGCAGCAGCATAAAATCTTGGAGAGGTTATTTTTGCTGTTCTTCTTTTAGGCAGTGAACAGAGCTCCAAATGCCTTTTGAGTAATTTTATTCACATCTTTGATGTGAGACTGTTATCTGTCAGGCAGATTTCCAGCAAGTAGTTGTGCAGGTTCTAGCTGCAGTCTAGTAGATCATTGTATATTGATTGCATGCTATTGCATGTCCAGAAATAAGTTCAGCACAGGCAAGACCCCATTAACTTTTTAGGATCTTGGAGGTGAAATGCATTCATTACCCATTTCTTTTTGTTTGTTCATTTGCTTTGTTTTCCTTCAGGGAAGTATGTCAGTGTACTTGTGGTTTAGTACTCTGGTTGTGAAATATTTGTGTGAATCTATCTTGGTACATAGAGTATTATGGACTATGTCTCTAACCCCAGTACATTTCCTCCTTGAGCTTGCTGAATTTTAAAATGGTTCCTTTAGTTTGTGTTAAATGTAGAGGTTAACATTTTTTGTGGCTGTTTCACTTGTGACTCTAGTGTCATATTCTATTGTGATATTTGTGAGAACATGAAATTGGAGTTAATTCCTGTTTCTTCAGCTCCAACCCTCTGTGACAGCGGCCAATCGTATCATCATCATGTAATCTTCCTCTTGAAGTTACTGGTTGGGTAGTTTTTCCCTCTTAGTTATATGGACAGAACTTGCTTAATTTTGGCTTTAAAACAATCTTCTAATTTCCACCCCAAACATTTTCACAGCCAGCTTTGTTCTTCTACCAATATCATGCCTTAACTTAAACATCTCTCCTACTTCTTCAGTGTGCACCTCTCTGATATAATTATGCTTGGAGGAGGACAGTATTTATATCTCTCCATTGACTTCTGTGCAATAGAAATTGGATACAAACCTAATTGATCGAAATTAGATGGATTTTCTTCCAAAGGGTATCACAGAGCAAAAAATGAATCATTGAGCATTTTATTTGAATTCTGCGTGGGATTTACCTGGCACCTTTTGTCACTTAATTTAATTTTGTGAAATATGACATTGAAGTATACATTACCATAGTTTGATAACACACTGTTCGCTGCTTTCTTTCATTCATACCTTTTTAAAAGAATCAATTCTTTTGTTTGTGTTTATAACAATTAATATCCCTTTTTAAATGGCTGTTTCAAAATGCAAAGGCAAACATTCATTTAGTTTAGTAGCATGTAAATACACTGTTTTGGTTTACGAAGGTATCTGTCAGTGCCCTTAAAATGATTCCAATGCTTATTCTGACACTGGGGCTCACCTTCTTAGTGCAGGAATGAACATATAACCTAAGGAAATAGGGTGGAAAATTTGTCTATATTGCAGTATCGTCTGACATTCTAATCACATAAGCAGTTCATCAGCGCGTGTTAAGGTAGTGGTTGATTTTTACTCTAAAATATCCCCAGTTTTACAGCTGCATTAGTTCTCTTAGCAGCCCTCTACCGTTTTGTAGTTGCACTGTCCCTGATATGACCGTTTGTCATACACCGAGAGAACATATAACAGCCTCTGTCTGCCTTCTCTGTGCATCCTGGAAAGGGCACAGATGCTGCAGGAGTCTGTGGAAATGTTCTTGAAGGCAAAAAATTATGTCTTAAAATTCTGTCATAAAATCATCACTCAGAAGGTCCCTGCTACGAACGTTGGAAACATGCCCCCATCCTTCTCCGTTATTCTGTGTCCCAACTTCAGTTTTAAAGTAGCAGTAAATGTTATGTTAATATCTCCTTTAAAATCAATCCCTAATATATGTGTTTATTAGGGTAAATTACAGTACCCTAAAGTACTGCTAGCATTGAGTGCTAACATCAGGAGAAATTGTATAAATTCTACTTAATATTAAAAGTTTAAGGCAAGTTACTGGTGTATATTCTTTGCTGGTGCTTTGAGCTCCAGCAATTTTTGTTTATGTTCTGTATTAAACTGAAGCTAAATTTTTGATAAATCTTGAAGTTAATTTGTTATTCAAAGATTAGGGAAACTTGGGCATAGGAGGTAACGGACATACTTAAAACTCTGTGTTAATATGTTAGGCATAACATATACTCATTTATATTATGATGTAACACTTGTCTCACCTTCATAATGCAACAGTGGTATAGTAATATTTGTAAATCACAGTAAAGTATCTAACATCTCTTCTAATATCTATATGTAAACTGAATAACAAGGAGATGTTTCTTTTGTCTGTATGAATATTTCTGATCGTATATGAGATTCTGGTTGACCTATATACGTGTCCTTCTCCCTGGTAATCAAATTTCTGTCACAGTACATCTGCCGTGTTCATCCATGGGCCTGTACTTTGCTGGGATTGCCCATGGAGTTTGAAGGTACTAATAAAATATATATTTTTCAGGTTGCACAGTTTTCTGCTTTAGTTAAGCATGTAGTATTTCAATCCCGAATCCCTCCCAGTGGCAAAAATTCATGTGGAATGAATAAAAGATTTGGAATGAAAGCTTTTTAAATGAATACGTTTTTAGTAGTTTTATGCTTCTAAATCGTTGTCTCTGCATTTGAAATAACATAAAAGTATTTATTAATATTTGATGGCATGGTGAAAGCCCTAGGTATGTAGATTTATAGAAGCCACACACGGCTTATCTTGGTCGCTATCCTTTAGCCAAGGTTTGGTAGGTGTGAAGAGAGGGAGGGTGATGTGTCCCTTAGAAGAGGGCTCCCTGTAAGTGGGTTCAACCTGGTGAAAATCTACTCCATTGCATACTTATTCTGATGCTGGTATGAGATGAAAGCCTTTGCATTTCATGTAGTGAACAATATAAGAAAAAGTTAGGGTTGTTTTTTCAGTGGTTTGTTTTTTTTTTTTAAATAGTTTTGCAAAACTTCATAAGAATCTCTATAGATATTAGCTTGTTTCCTGAATCTGCATGCTGAATAAGGGTTTCCTCTGTTTTTAACAACTAGCAGTAAGATCTGTTAGTATTTTTGATGGGAATGCACTCTGATTTTCTAAGATGATGATTTGTAAGAAATTAGATTTGGGATCTAGAAAATTTGGGTTAAGGAAAGGTCAAGGAATTAAAAGATTATTATAGGCAATAAAAACCAGATGGAATACTGCATTATGCAGCAAAGAGGAATTTCTGTCAGGGCAGGGCATAGGAAAGGCAAAGCATGAATGTGGGTTTTGGCATGAAAAAGCCAGGAGCAGCAAAGCAACTGGTTTCCACATAGAGCAAGCGTGAGATAGCCTCAGTCATTGTTTCTGCCATGGAGGTGCAATAACTGATCTCAGACTGACACCTGTAGTACGTGTTACCATTATGCACTGGCCTCAGCCACACTGCTCTGCTCCACTAGTATTGTCCCATCCTGGTGAGCAATTAAATTTATATACATACAACCAAAGCTGAGGTACTAACCACACTGTGGCACAGCACCCTGACCTTGCTTGCCTATAAGTGCATGTGCCAGATGTCCAGGCTAGCTGCCTTTCACCCACCCTATTACTCCCCATAACCTGTGTTGTGCGGGGCTGTGGGACCAAGCCACACAGTTGTGCTGTGCTGGACACATGTCCAGGGCTGTCAGCAGCTGGGTGGGATGTGGCAAAGCTGAGCTACGAGATGTGCCCACCCTGAGAGTTGTGTTGGCCGTGCAACACTGTTGTACACTGATCTGGGAGAAGAAAGGAAAGGGGTGGAGGGAAGAGGGGGGTGCAGGGTGAGCAGGCACCTCCGTGGGTACAGCACTCACATGCAGGCAGCACCAGCAACCAGGCAGCCTGCAGACGGACCTGTTAATGTGTTCAGCCTTGCTGCCTGTCAAAGATGAAAGTCAAACTTGCTGCGGGAGCGCTGCCAGGCTCGGGTCATCGTCATGCGTCCAGGGCTTGCACTAGAGAAGATTGCTGCTTGCCCTGGGAAGATTAGGCAAGAATGACACAATTTAATTTTTGTTCTGGCTGTGCTACACAAAATATTGCCAATTACACATTTGTCCTTCTATTTAATTTGCTCTGATGATGAGATGATGTGTGTTGCTCATACTTAATGGGCACTTTTCCTTGGTGCTTCTGCAGGAAATTATTAGGACAGTATCTCTCCGATTATGTAATGCAGGTTACTTAAGCCCATGTATGTGTTGTTGGCTATAATGAGACCAGGGATTAGAAGCAGCATGTGTTCCAGGATAAAGAAAAAGCTTTGGATTGACCCAGAAATAGTTCATTGTGACCTTATCCAGTGATAGGAGAATTTAGGTAAAGGTGAACTTTGGCTGGTGTTAACCTGCAATGACTATATTGACTTCTTACTCGCAAAATGAGACTTGGCTCTAATCATCATGAGGACAAACTCTCTAGAGCAAAATCTCTTGGTAAAGCTATAGGGTGAAACAAAAATGTTAACAATTTGTGTAGCTGTTTGTTTTAATACAGAGAGGAGGCAATGCAAAGCTGTCACAATGCATGTGGCATGTGCCCTTGGACTAGGTTAAAGCTCCTTACCCTGTAACACGCAGATAAAGGTGTCTGAGTTGGAGAGCTGAATGTGATACCGACATGCTTATGGCTGATGATGCTGGATGTGCATAGAGGTGGGATACTAAATTGGAGCACTGGAGTAGGCATGCACACTTATGTGGCAGCACCTTGGGCTGTGAGTTGGGCACCTGTGGAGCCGTTTAGTTGGGTGCCCCTTCTGAGGACACAAAGGCATAGACATTTGTCATGAGGTGAAAGGAGAAGAACTCCCTCCACCCCTTCACGTGCATGGAAGTTACTGCTAGTGCTGATGCTGAAGTTGTTCTTCCCATGGTTTGTGGTACTCAGGCAGAGTTTGGATTTCTGCCTCAAAACTCATTACTGAGCCTTGCAGGAGCACCTTAATGGGGTCACTTTCATGATGTGAGGGGGTGTGTGGTTTAGGTGTTGGTTTTTTTTCCAGTTTAGCAACTGCAAAAATTGAGGGAAAAGAAAATCCTGTCCTTATTGGAGCAAACCCAAAATGTCTTTTTTCCCCACTTGCTAATACATGAACACTTTCTTTTCTTTATTGTATTTGCTATTGAGACTTGCTCCAGGTGTAACTTGTCAAAACTTTGTCAAAATAGTTTTTCCCATTAAAAATATAGTTCAAATTAAACAACATATTCAGTAAAGTACATTGGTTTTTATATCGCTTCTTTTCAAAGCAGTGCAACAAAAATGAGCGCAGATGAACCCTTACAGATACTTTCAGAATAAAGTTAGCAGGTTCTATTGTGCCATCTTTAATAAAAAACTTCATTTTCTTCTTATTTTTTAAAATGCAGAATAAAAATGTTCTGTACCCTCATTTGGGGAGAGAGAAGCGGTCATTTTAAAAATCGTTATTGCCTCTTCCATTATTTAATAACATGGAAGATTTATTTCCTGAGAAGATCCAGGTCTCCTGAACATTCTTCTTTATACTTTTTTTTTTCCTAAGATTTTTTTTTTTGTCCCTCCATACAGCTAATGCTTGATTATTAGTGACTCAACTTACATAAGCAGCTAGTCTTGATTTAAAAATGTCAAGTGATTAGCAGTTCAGTAACCAGTTTGGTGCACTGTCCCTATGGCCTTTGTTTTAAATGTATCTTGAATGAATGAATTCTAAACTCTTTATAGTCAACTAAATGTTAGAAATGAGGAAAAAAAGTCTGTTTAGTTTTTGGGGATGAACTTCTGAGTTAAGAAAAAGGAGGTGAAATTAATTTACAAATGAAACATAATGATGTAATTTAATTTGAATATTATCTTAAACTTGGGGACAGATAGCTTGAACTTACGGGGGGGATAAGCTTTTCCTCAGTCAAAACTCTTTGCAACACTTGACCTAAGCCAGTTGAATACCTCTGCTGCTGTTTGCTTCTCCTGAAAGGGGGCCCTGGCATTGTATGTAGTAGAGGCACAAATCTGCTTTCCTGGTTGGCCCCCAGCACATACTGGTGTGTGGAGTTGTTCCTCCCCAGGTGCAGGACGTTGCACTTCCCCTGTTGAACTAGATGACGTTCCTGTCAGCTCATTTCTCCAGCCTGTCAAGGTCCCTCTGGATGGCGGCACGACCCTCCAGTGTATCAGCCACTCCTCCCAGTTTTGTGTCATCTTCAGGCTTGCAGAGGATATGCTCTGCCTTACAATCCAGATCATTGTTGAAGGTCTTGAACAGGACTGCACCCAGTATTGCCTCCAGGGTTACACCACTAGTTACTGGCCTCCAACTAGACTTTGTGCCACTAATCACCACACTGGGTGCAGCCATTCAGCTGATTTTCAGTCCATCTCACTATCTGCTCACTCAGCCCATACTTCAGCACCATCTCTATGATGATCTCATTGAAAGAGAGTGTCAAAAGCCTTACTGAAGTCTAAGCAAACAATATCCACCATTCTTCTCTTGTCTACTAGGCCAGTTGTATCACTGTTGGTTATCAAGATGATCAAGCATGACTTCCCCTTCCATCACCTTACCAGGGATGGAGATAAGGTTAAGCAGCCTGTAGTTCCCTGCATTGTCTTTCTCACCTTTCTCGAGGATAGGAGTCACGTTTGCTTTCCTCTAGTCCTCAGTTACCTTTCCTAATTGCCACAACCTGTCAAAGATTATAAGGTGTGGTTTCACAGTGCGGGACTAGCCAGCCACCTCAGCAGTCATGGGTACACCCCATCAGGGCCCACAGGTTTATGTATATCTGGTTTGCTTAAATATTCCCTGACCCGATCCTCTTCCGCCAAGGGAATGATTTCCTTGCTCCAGCCTTTCCCCTTGGTCTCCTGGGCTTAGGATTCCTAAAAGCTGGTTTTGCCAGTAAAGACTGAAGCAAATAAGGCATTCTGTGCCTCAGCCTTTTCTAATGACAATGCCCAAATATTTGACAGCACGCCTTTTTCTGTCGATATTCAACTTTCCTTTAAAAGTAAACATATTTTCAGGCAAATATCTTTTTCTGGAAGAGACATCTGTGTTTAGAGATTCTGCTGAGAAGAGGACACAGCAAGTGGTGGTCCTGATGGCAAATTCTTTCTTCTTGCAAAATAAAGGCATCTGCTCCGCTGTGCATGCGTTTTGGATTTGGGTATTTTTTTGTCTTCAGTTCCCTCCTGCAGGATTTTGCACTATATTGGAAGACTCTTATGTGTGACACAGCCCAGATTTGGTACCTTTCTGCCTCTTCTGCCCTTTTTTTCCTCTGTCAAGTTGAAAGCAGCACCATTCTTTGCAGAGCTAAATATAATGAAAACGAATCTATCTGTTCACAGTACTGGCTTTTTGTTTCCACACTACTAGTAAAATGAGGACACGTACTAAGGGTCAATTTTGGCCAAAGGAGAAGTATAGATCTAATAGCATGGCACTATTATTCTACTCTAGTGTTTCTTTCCTATTAAACATATTTATTCTATTTTCTCCTACTACCTGTTTCGACTTGCGTATTTCCCATAATCCTATTTTCCATTGAAAATCTCTACCTTTTGCAACTTTTTGTACCTTCAAACGCATAAATATTTGATTTTCTGGGACATTTGGCCTCTAAATTAGTCCCTCTGTTTTATATATTCATACTGAAAGGAAAGTTGCTGGCTTACACCTGTGAGGTAATGTGCTATAAATATGATCAATAGCTGTTTGCATCCTATTATTTTTATTCTAGCTATACTTCTATGGACAGGATGTCAGATTCAGTGTAATGTAGTATGTTGTCTAATCAATAATAATAATGATAATACAGCTTTTTATCTTGATGGCAGCTTCATAGAGGAATTTGGAAATCATTTGTTATCTGAATAGTGATATGAAAACTTAACATTAAAGCCAACTATGCTGCATGTTCCCTTCAAATTTCTAGCGTGTTGTTTGTCACCTTCCATTAAGTTTAAACCCATCATGCAGCTGCACTTTAAAGAGCTTAACTTGTTCCTATATTAAAAATTTGAGGCAGAAGAATGTATTTTGGTTTTCCCATGCTGCCAATGGATCGCAGGAAGAATCCAACTTTCCTTGGAGTTGCGGTCTAATTGCTACTTATTAAAAATAATGAACTATCTTACTACTTGTACTTTTCTGCTGCAGATTTAATTAGTGTTCACCTCCTTTGGG
>JAOQGH010000001.1:113403613-113427601 GCA_025769975.1 Gallinago jamesoni | reverse complement strand
TCCAGTCAGAGTCTAATTCACATTGTCATAGCTCTGCTGCTTTGCAGAGCCGAGAGGAGGGAAACTGAAGCAATTTGAAACCTTGTTAGAAATTTATGAAGTGCTAAAATGTTTTATTCCCAGAGGCTGGTTTGCCAGCTGTCACTGGTAAGCCATTCACTGCCTGCCTCAGAGTGAGTATGCCTGTGATAGCAGGGGGAGGCAGCAGGCCACAGCCAACATGAGCGTGTACATCGTTTGGCAGATTATACACCCTGTAATTAGCGGGAAGTAGAGTGAAACTAATTATTTTTCTCCTCAATTGGGCCAATGACATTTGAGAAGAGGATGGATGTGGCGTTGGATGGGGTAGATGTGGAGAGGCCACAGTGGTCCTCCATCTCCCCAGCTGCAGCACTGGCACCCTGTGTGCCGGTGGTCATCCCACTGCTGGCTGTGCTGTACCTCTCCCTTGTGCACTGTCTGTGGCTGGCAGGGGAAAAACTGTGTATTTGCTCTGCAAACCCTGATTTGTACTGCATATTGCTAGCACTGGGCAGTGGGAGATGATCCTTTTTGGCCATGGAAATGTCTGGTGTAGGCACTGCTGGAGGCCACCCCTTGAGTGATGCTGTGTAGGACAGGATGCAGGTCTTAGGACAGCAAAAGCACCTTCCCTCCTTCCATTAAGTCTACAGCGGCTCTGCACCTGAATCTGAGATGACTGATTTGCCTGAAAAGTGCACTTCCATGGACTATTTATCTAGTAAAGTCTGTTTGTGGCAAAGGGATAAGGAGTCCATTAGGACTTTTAGTTTAGGTTTCCTTAACTAAAATTAAAATCACTCTGCATCCATTTTATAGTTCTAATTTGCAAGCAACACAGTCACCCTGTAACTGCACATACAAGCTGCAGCTTGGAAACCAGATTTCTTTTCTCCCCTATAAGGCTGACCTTTAAAGTTCATTTCTATCTGTGCATTTCTAAGGGAAGACTTTTACAAGGTCAGTTGAAAGACCTTATTATTTAAGTGAAGTCACTTGAAGCACAGTGCACAAAAAGCATACTGGCAGAAGATGAACCACTGGAAAATGCATTAAGGGGGTTTAGAAACACAAAAATAGCTGCTGCCTTCTGCCTTTAACACCAGGTGAGCTTCAGTGTTTTAACAAAAGAGTTGCTGTTTTGGGGCTTTGTCTCTGTTTCTTTCCTATAGCTAGATAAAATTGCTGCTTTATATTTTTAGGTTCTGGACCTAGATTCTGTTGGCCACCTCTGGAGTCATTTGTTCTGTCCTTTAATTGGTGCAAGAAATGTGTTGGTGGTTTGTTGTTTTTTTTCTTTTTTTTCAGTGCTCGCACTTCTGCTACTGCTCCCCCCATCTTGTGTTGGTCCCTCAAGTATTGTATTGATCATATTCTTAACACGTCTACTGACAGCCCTTCAGTTTCCTCCCTAGGCAGATCATTTCTTTGCCTAATTGCCGTTAAAGTTAGTAAAAGTGTAACGTGTGTAGCCTTATTATTTTCTTCCCCTCATTTGATTTCAAAGCATTTTCTCCTCATTATGCCAAATAGGACTGAGGAAGTTGTATCCAGTGAGATACTAAGACCAGTAAAAAGTGTGTGTTTGTGTGTACTCAGAATGGGAAGTCAACAATAATAAGGCATTTAAGCGCCAGCTATGTATAATTTAAAGAGCATGTTCCATGTAGACAATACACATCCTTTAAGACTACTTCTAAAAATG
The DNA here is from genome assembly GCA_025769975.1 of Gallinago jamesoni. Taxonomy (NCBI): domain Eukaryota; kingdom Metazoa; phylum Chordata; class Aves; order Charadriiformes; family Scolopacidae; genus Gallinago; species Gallinago jamesoni. The sequence goes on along the minus strand of JAOQGH010000001.1, from coordinate 113,425,872 downwards.
CATTTCTTTAAAACTGGTATGTCTTTCTTAAAAGCGTTAGGCATTTCTTCAAAGTAACAGTTCTTTTGTGTGAAAAATGTTAGTTTACGTTGACTCTACATTGTAAAATCACAAAGGAATCTGAGCTTCTGAGGCTTTAGTCTTGAATCCCTCAGAGACGTTAGCTACATTTGCATTAACCCAAAGTTTATTGGTCCTTCAAAAGCCAGGAACTTAAAGTGTGCTGAAGACCCTTGACTTCCCCCTCTTCACCTACCAGCTGTTTGTGTATGTGCAGAAAACTTTCATCTATGGAGTGCTCTTGCCTAGTTTTCAGCTACCAATATTTGTGTTACAGCTTCTCAGCATGGTCCACAGAGGAACCTTGAGGTTCCTCAGCAATGTGGTAAGTCTTGCTTCTTCAAACATTTGTGTTGTCTGGCCCCACAGCTCTGCTAGCACAGGTGGAGCTATCATAACTGAGCACAGGTGGATATGTGATGGATATGGGGCTCATCTGCCTCCATAGTGAGCTCCATAAGGCTGTGGGAGGAGGGCAGGCAAACTGGCACTATGGGGTAAACCAGTGCTGGTCAGTCTTACTGCAAAACAGAGCACATCTCTCTCTTGTACTTAATGCCATGCATTCACTGTCCCTTTTGTTCTGGGCAACTGGCTGAAGCTTGCCTGGGAAATATACGGTGCTGGTATCTGCTGTTGATGCCTAGAGGGCTTCCTTGTCTCCTTATTGCTGGTAGGTTAATCCAGTTTGAGGGACAGTGGAGAAATGAAGGAGTCATCAAAACTGTTCTTCTGCGGAGTGGGTGTCTTTCTGGTAGCTTTCGGAGAAGGCAGTGCTAGTGGATAGGGTCACTGGCCATAGTGTGCTGTGTACAAGAGTTCTTGCCTGTTCTCTCTTATTTTGTCTTTAGTTTTAAAATCAAATATGTTCTTGTCCTTTATGTGGTTAATGACTCATCCTACCATTCTATTGAAAGTTAATGCAAATATGCTTCTCAGAAAGTTTGTATAAAATTCTAGCATTTACAGAGGGTTGGCAGAATGTCGTTGCTAAATCTGCTGTTTTATTAATATTATGAAATCCACACGAGCTGTTTAGGTATACCTTTGCTTTCTGTTATGTTACCTAAGCTTGCTATCAGAATAAAATTAAATTTTAGCCATACGAACAATACCAATGACCACTATTGCATACTGTAAAACTGTACTCACATGTCAACAAAATATAGATGGCTTAGTTTTTCCTGGTTGTACAGGTCTCACTGGCAAATTCAGGCTATTTTCTTTCTGATCATTTTTAGTTTCTTACACCTAAAGTCTAACGTTTCCTCTGAAGAAGAGACTCATGACGTCATCTGAGGATAGGTTGCTGGGAACTAAAACCTGGTACTCATATAACATCCCCAAAGTAGTTGTAGTAGTCATCTGATGTTTTATTTGTGCATTTTAAAAAGAGAGAAACTAATTACGCCTTTAACAACAGCAATCGGTTAAAATTTGGTGTAGTGCTTGTGATCCGTGTAGCATGATTTGCTTGCCTTTTTCCCACCAGATCAATAGCATTTGTTTGTTAGTGAGACATATGCACACAGAATAAGGATCCCAAGGGCTGGAATCAGGAAGAAAAGTTATTTCTGAGCTTCTTAAGGATAAGAAATGCAGAATTTAAGACCTCTTTAAAATCCCTGTTGAAACTGTTATATGCACTGAACGATGAAAAGCATCAGGTTTCTATACACAGTATATCCACGCAACATGATACATTTTACTATTGTGGTGTTGTTTTACACAATGTGAAGAATAATTCTTTGTGTGTATTTGCATCTTAATCAGGATGGGGAGGTGCTGTGTTGGTGAATCATTGGCTACAAAAAACTAAAAATGCCTTCTTGTCACTGTTGTTCTTGTTCTACTCTTCTGCAGTCACCTGTATTCTCAAACTTTTATTCTATTTTTTTTATTGGATAATAATATTCTAAAGAAAATCATATGCGAAAGTAAGACAGTTCCCCTGGGTGGCCTTTTTAAAAATTCAAACATAGAGTCACTTTATTTCCCCAGTTTCAGGGTTAACATTCTGGGAGGCTAAAAAGGACACCTAAGCTCATGAAAACTGATACAAAGGTCAATTTATCCCCTTCCTCCCCATTGAGTCTTTCATGTAATTAAATGTGCAGTACTTGAAGCTTACCCTACTTGCTACTCTTTTTTTGTTGTCTTGATTAAACATGACAACAGATCGATAGGAAAGTAAAACCAGACCATTAAAAATAGGTGCAGGCTTAAGCCACGTGTTCAGTTCCACTGTGACAATATAAAACAAACCAAAATGTTCTGGATTTTTCTGAAAAGATTGTTAAACTAGCTGTTTGTATGCTATAGAGCCTGACAATTTAGCTGGTATTGTTTAATTTAGAATATTTTTAACTGGATGAATCTGAATGTGAGGCATATAGAGTATGGGGTGGGGTGGTTTGGTTAATTGGCTTTTTAAATTTATTATTATTATTTTTTTATTTTAAAGCTGGGAACCTTAGAACAACTGAAGAGGCATTGAAATTCTCTACTAGAATAGAGAATAGAATGGGGTAGTCAGAATACCCCAAGTTGTTGTGGCTAATGCAGAAAGATTATGGAGGAAATATAAGCTCTCAATTCTCCTGTGGTTTAACTACAGAGTGGAAAATAAGCTTAAAGGCCTTTGTGGGAGAGTGATGGTTATGCACCTGTGGCTACTTACACTGTCATCTCCAGCCATGCAGCACTGCAGGTGGGCCATTAGTTTGATCTAGCAAAATAATCCTTATATTACCACGCATTGTACAATTGGCCATTAATTTACCTGTTTTGATGTAACAGGTGTTTGGAGTGTATACCTTTGCAGGTGATACAGCAAAGTGAAAAACTCCAGATTATTTGATGAGAAAATTTAAGTATTTGCACTTTTTTTCTGTTTTGTTTTTAAACTCTTTCCTCAACAACTCTTTTGCTAAGGTAGAATATTATGATATCGTCCTTTTTTAATTTACTGATCAGCTCATCCTATCTGTGTGTTCAGTTCATGCAAGGAAATGGCTTAAAGTGATCATAACCAACGATGCCAGATACCTTCTTACCATTCACATTACTATTCCCAGAATGGTGGAACAGAGATATTGTCTGTCTGTCTCATGAAGCTTGGCTTTTGGTGGGAGAAAAAGATACTCTAATTCTCTCACTCCTCCCATTTAGAGACATGCAAGAAAGGGGAAATTTCTGAAAAGTCTGGATGAAAAAAGGAAGAGATGGATAAAAAAAAAAAGCTTTTGGATTGTCTGTACTCTTGAGATGTCTGACTCATGTGCCCTTGTATATCAAGAGCTCTCTATTAGCACATGCAAACAGGTCCCAGAGATACCCGTGGTAGTAGTCTATGTTCTGAACTCAACTGATGCTGCTGTACAGTCTGCTGGTTTTAAAGGTGTTTTCTGATTAACATGACCTTCGTTTTCTGTCCCCTTCATGTAAAGTTTTGAGTGAAATGACAGCTTGGAAGTCAGTGTTTTTCATCATTGAGTTTTCTTGGCCTTCTCTATTCTTTACTTTGTTCTTCTCATGCTGCTTTCTCGATGCTGTATTGACATATTAGTAACACCATTTCAGGACTTGATTCCCTGGGAAATGCTAGGCATAGAAATGCTTGCTGTCAAGAAACCTATTCAAGTCAATAAAGCTTATTCATGGTTGCAAACCTGCTGCCTGCTAAGGTAGTGATGCTGGACAAAATGGATTTCCTATTTTAATTATCTTTTGGACTGGTTGGTCATAAAATAAAAGCATTTACAAATATATAGGAAGTTTAAAAGGAGATAGAATTTCTCCCTGCTTTCTTCTACTCTGTCATGATTAGCTGCTTATCAAGTCCATGGGAGCAAAGGAGTCTTACTGTTCCTTCATCTGCTTTCCCTTTACCCCTTTAATCAGGGTTTGTGTATTACTCTCTCACACCCACATGTGGTTACCCATTTATAATAGTTGTGGATTTGTTTGTGTGATGGCATAGCAGACTCCTAGTGTGGCTTTCCAATCTTAACCTTCTTACAGATACAGCAAGTTTAAAAGGATAAATATTAGAACCTTTGCCACAGTATGGCATTGCATCCTCACATCTCATGTCTGTTGCTGCTGCAGTTGGCTTGGCTACTGTGTTTGCACCAGACTGACCTGCTGAAAATACAAGCAAAGGCTGATAACCAGTTGGGACAAACATATGGTTAAAATAAAATAAAAATTTAAAGGTAATATATTAGGCGCTTTAATTCCTGTTCTAATTCCCGTTCCAGCACAAAATGTCATTAAATTGTGATAGTGATTACACATAATGACTACTTGATACTTTGATTTTGCTCAAAAGATCTCTTTTATCTCATCATTATTTACACTTTAAACTCTGCTTCAGAATCTACATTGCTGTCAATTTATATGATGCAGATACTTAATTAGCACTGATTAGGAGCAAGAGTGTGTGTGGGAGAAGCTATTTTGCCACATACAGTCATTTTATTAAGCTTTAAATATTATGATTTAATGTGACTGATGAATGAAAAGGTATATTTGCAGCTTGTTAGGGTTAGCTTGTTTGGGCTAATTTGAATGCTGTCCATGAAGCTGAACGTGGAAGGTACATGCTGTAGTTGGGAGCTTCCAGGGAAGGTTCTTCCTTGCTGCTTTTGCCCTGATCTGGCATCGGATGTAGGAGCTGCAGCAGTCCTATAGTAACATTATAAAAATGTTATGCAACACGGGGAGCAATAGGGAAAGACTTGCTGCAAGCAGACTGTTTTACTAAAAAGCTGAACAGTAGGACCTCTATACTTCACCTTTTCTTAAAGGCTCTCATAGCATCTGCCCAGTCTCAAAAACCGAACTGAAAAAAAATGGTGTTGAAAGGAAAGGAGTAAGATTTGTCAGGGGAAAGGGAAATCTCTAAAGGTAAGTTGGGGCATGATACAAATTAAAACAGAACAAGGAAATTATTTGAAAGTTAAAGAAAGTTGACAAGCATGGAAGAAAACATTATTGGTGAGAACTTGTCTTTCAGGGCTGAAATCTTGAAGGACACCCATGTTAAATCCTTCAGCCTTGGACAAGATGAAAAATAGTGAACCTAAAACTATTCCCAAACAACCCAAGTATTTGAAAATGGGCATTTAGGACAAAGCAACTTAATCCCTAAGGAACTGATGCTAGAAATTTAATTTAAATTATTTTTCAAAACTTCTAAAAGGGCCAAACATAAGATATATTCTTTCCTGTGCACCCTACGTGAATGTGGTTAAGCAGGAGAGGTACTAGAAGCATCCTTCTGAATGTGTGTTGTGTCTCAACATGCAAGAAAAGAGTTATTACACCTTACTAAGTGAAATGTTTGTTCACAGTGAAGCAGATCAAAATGGATCTTGAGAAGTACCTCACCTTATGCATAAAAGATGAGGTGAACCTGATAAAAGAACAAAGGATGTATTTAGGGAGATAAAGCTGTTGCAGAAAAGCCACATTAATTCTCTTCACTGATGTTCACTTTGACTTTCTCAGGTACGATACTTCCACTAGCAGAGATATTCTAAGGTTGAGGTTGCTACTCTCTGGTTGCTTAGTGCAGTATATGGAAGATCCAAAACTAGACACATCAGACCTACTGCACATGAGTTGTATGATTTATCTACACTGGCAATTCTCAAGACCTAAACTGACTGCAAATAGGTAGGTTTCACAGGAGCAGTTTTTCAGTCTGTTGCTGGGATAACTGTGCTAGATTTTGTTGCACAGCTTACCTAGAAAACCCAATTGTTCTGTGCACCTTGTGTCTCAAGGGTCATTGCAAGTGGAAGAAACTCTAGAAGAAACTAATCCATTGAATTCCAATGAATGGCCAGCCATGGATGAGATTCCTTAAGGGGTTATGAATAAAAATAGATATATAATTACCTGGAGAAATGGTGACTGCTATAACCTTTTGCTCATATTGACTTAGAGTTGTTATTTTTCTTTGGGTACTTAATGTCAGAGGGTTTTGTTGTTTTAAAGGACTAAGGTAAAGAACTATAGGCTGAGGTCTTAAGGAAGAAAAAAGTTTTTGGAACATAGAGGTAAATGCAGTATACTGAGGGTAAAGAAGTCTTGACATGGCCTTAGCAAAGGAAAGACGTGACTTAGAAATTATTACTTTTTTTGGGGGGGTGTAAGGAAAATGTAGTCAGTATAGCAGAACTAGATCTTTAAAAAGAGTTCATCGAAGTGTCATGTCAAATAATATGAAAGAAAGATGCCATGAGGAGAGAGGGGTCTTCATCTAGATTAATGACAGGCTGGAAAAGAAATGGGAAACATAATTGATTTTCATGCTGGAGAGAAAACACTGCCAGGGATCTGTGGTGGTTTATGAGTTGTTCAACATATATATAAATGAAGAAGGTTATAAATATTAAAGTCTTTTGATGGAAACCTATTCAAGATAGTCCAACTTGTGTGTAAGTAGAGTTGGAAATAGCTAGAAAGATCGTGCAATAATGGGGAATAAAATGGCATGTGGGGGAAGAAAATGAGTGTGGAACACTGCAAACAGAAAAGGTAATTCTAGTTACTTGTGTAATATTGGACTTTAAATTAGCTCTCACCACTAGGAAAGGACTGTGACAGACTTTTCCCTAAATAACCTTTATAAGTCGCTGCTGGAGCACAGATGATGGATATATGGACATTTGGTATAACATCCTGTTCTACTGTTACACAAAAAGTGGTATTGATTTTTATTTTTATTTTAAAGAAACTGAAGACTTTAAATTCTTTTTCCTTTTATGAAGATTTATGTAGAACATTGCCATCCCACTGCCAAAAGTGATAACAAAATAAATGAGTCCATGGAGTTATTAAGGCATGGTCTTTTTATTCTGCTAGGGAAGCTGGAAGGGAACAGATTTGTTTAGACTGAAACATCAATTTAGTGAGAGATACATATTGTTGTTACTTTAGTAGTGTAAGTTTTAAAAAATATTTCTCTTGGGTCAGTCCCTCATTGTAGGTCATTGATGCTACTTTCTATACCTTCGGATACATTTATCAAAAAGCTTCTGTAGACCAGCTGGTTTAATGTACATAATTGAAGAAGAGAAATTCATGTGGAAGTCGAGGCCACAATGTAAAGATGATAACATTGCATAGTAGACTGGTAGATATTTATAAGCTCATCTATGGTGCATATTATTTTTTCTAATGATGTTATTCATAAAACTTGAGAGATTTGTAGGAAAGATGCAAGGACTTTTTCTTCTAATCAGACTTGATTTGAGGAAGTGATATGTTATTATTTACATTTTAAATTTCTGGAAAACACAGGAAAGGCCCGAGCAAAAATTGTCACTGGTATTTAAGTGTTCATATTTCACTGAAATTCAAAGAAAGCCAGGAATTTCCAAGTCACAACTCAATATTTCATGTGCTTATTTTTCAGATAAATAAAGAGGCTTGCAAGACAAACCAGTCCTGTATTTTGTCAAGAGTATCTAAAATGTAAATGTGTGTTACATGCTTATTCTGTAGCCATCCTTATAGCATTTTCATATATATATTTCTATTCCTCAACAGATTAGCATGCTAAACTTGCCATTTCCAAACTCTGAATGTTATCTTGCAATCATTCAGAATGCTGAAATTCTCTTACATAACTTGTTTTTATGTTGACAGTACATCTCTCCATTTTCAATGCTATATAATAATTGAGAGATGTTGTCATTTTCATTTATTTTAGATACATTTAATTTCTTAAAACCTTTCTTCCTCCAGCAAAACCCAGTTTCCTGGTATTTTACCTCTTATTGAGTAAAAGATATGTAATGGACTGAAATTCTATTTTCTGTGCATGCTACATTGTATGAATGATATAGTAAACTCATGACAAAGAGAGTATTAGACTGCAGTTATTCAAGTCCTGAGCATTCCATAAGTTATAGTTCATTTGGTTTTGTAAAGAAAGAAATTAAATCCTGAAATCTTATTTCAGATCTGCCTTTTTTTTTTTCTCTCTTTTTTTTTTTCCCCTAAGTGATCGGAAGAGTGAAAATGTGGTTTTGTTTTTGGTTTTTTTTTTTGTTATTAAAGTTGCAGTAGTTTGTCATAGCTTTAATCTTCTACTGTATAGCTCTAATTTTCTATAGCAGTAGCCATGAATGCCAGTACATGTTATGGTTTTTTTGTTTTTTCTTTATTTAGTGAGTTATAAACAAAAATTAGCACGTCATGGTGATCTCAGAAGCTGTTTAGGAAAAATGTGAGCAATAACCAAACATTAATGATGCTTCTTTTCTTCATTATACCTTGTGTTGTAGTATTGGTTTTATATTGATGCTTACTAGGGCCAAATCACTTCAGAAACCTTTCAGCAATTTGAGTATTAAAATAGTATTATATACAACTCCTCTTTGCTTTGTAGAAGTAAGACTATCAGCTTAAATCTATTGGTTTGTGCTGACCAGAGTAATTGTTATGTGTTTTTGTGGGTCCCCCCACACCTTTTTCCTCCCTCTCCTTTTTTTTTGAACTCTGTTACTTGAGAGCCATCCCTTGAGCAAGAGAAACAGCTGTGTCCTCTTCCTTCTCTGATCCTCTGCTGGTGCTGTGTACGGTGCATGGAGAAGGGCTGTTCTTGTTCTGCAGTCGGGCTGTTGCTGTGACTCAGCCCAAGCCAGCATCGTCTAATATGACAGGCAGACTGTTAGGAAGAATACAGTCAAATGGGCAACTTGACCCCATGGGTGGAAAAATCTAGCACAGTTGTGAAGTAGCATTAATGCAGCAAAATGCTCACGATGCGCTGCATGTTCTACAGTGGTTTGAAAACCTACAGCAGACCAGGAAGTCCAAATGCCAAGTGGTTGTGGTCTTCAAGGGGTTTCTAATCCAGGCAAGAGTTTGCTCCACAGAGCCATTTCTGGAGCCCAGGAGTTTGCCCGCTTTAGAGTAATTTGCAAGCATATGTACTGTCTTGCCTGTCACTCAGGATTTTTCTTCTATTTTCTGGCATGTTCTGCTTCTGTGGACTTGTGCAATAAGGGCTCTTTCTTGGTCAAATCACTCGCAGTTAAGCTTGAGGTGAAAGGGGAAGAATCATGGAGGGGAGTTGGGGGTCAGTAAACAAGCTTCCTGAATGGAAATGCTTTTATACCATGATATTATATGATGTGTGATGCAAATGATGCACCACAGTAATACTACGTTTTGTCCTTGATGTGCTAGTGGTGATGGTAGTGACTTAGGAGCATTAGGACTGCAGGTTTTGCTCCACATTTCCTAATTGAGAAATACAGTAGAGTTCAATACTACTAGTCTCTTTAGAAATGTTTGGAAGTTTTTAGGCAGCGCTGTGGAGGTTGCTCTGCTTATTCTCATGTTCTGCTTATTCCTGTGGCCCTGGTGGGTAGATTTAGCATTTTCCTTTAGCAGGGACCAACAAGTGAGAAAAATGGTGTCTGTGTTGGAAATAGTGTACCACCAAAGCTTTGACCTAGTTCTTTCTGGATTTTCTTTTAACACCAAGATATTTAGCAATGTTTCTGTGTGACTTCTTAAAGTAAAACGTTGTGCTTCATATCCTGATGCCTGTCAGCATGTGTTCCAGATTCTCATGCTTGTACTTACTGGATGAATGAGTACCCTGGCACATCCTGCATCAGACACTGATGGCATCTGGGTAGAAGCTGGGCTGGCTCAGCTAGACCCCAGACCTCCATTCTTATCTTTCTTTCAGGGCAATATGTTTTCTCCCAAGCTAAGTCCATCCAAGGAGAACATACATTCCTCTCCAAGTAGCTGAGCATGGAGGGGGAGTGGGGAGTAGGATACACCTGGGCATCATCCAGATCTTTCTCTCTGATTTTCTTCTTTGTCTCCTCTTGTAGTTTTGAGATAGAGCTTTCTGTGGTATGTGTTCAATGCTGCTTTGGATTTACAGAAACTTTTATCAACTTTTAGCTATGATAACAAAGATTGCTTCCAAGCTGTAAATGCAGTATCTCCCTGAACTTGCAATCATTACTACTGAGAGCTCCTGAAGGATTCCTGAGGGCACAAGAGGAATAAGTTGACTTAGCTTGTGGGCCGCTTTTGAGGATACTTTTTAATAACTGTGAGGTGGAATAACAGAACTGAGAAGTCGGGGTTTAAAAATATCTTGACACTCCCCCCCCCCCCCCCTTCTCTATTTTCCTATAGCTTGGAGGCTGGAAGGCTTGAAGGTTAGTCTGGTGGGAGACCAAGTGTGGCAGTAGGACTAATTCACTCACCGCAAGTGTAGATTACACACATGGAAAAAATCAGAGAATAAGAACCAATCCCAGAAGGGTGTTCTGGCTGTTTTTTGCACATAGGTGAAAGATCTTGCAGGTTCTGACTTGCCTGAGTATTAAAGCATTCATCTGGGATGTGAGAAAGAATCATAGAATGGTTAGAGTTGGAAAGGACCTTAGAGACCATCGAGTTCCAACCCCCCTGCCATGGGCAGGGACACATCCCACTAGACCAGGTTGCTCAAAGCTCCATCCAGCTTCCAGGGATGGGGCATCCACAACTTTCCTGGGCAACCTGTTCCAGTGCTTCATCACCCTCATAGTAAAGAATTTCTTCCCAATATCTAATCTAAATCTCCCCTCTTCCAATTTTAAACCATTATCCCTTGTCCTGTCACTACACTTTCTGACAAAGAGTCCCTCTCTGGCTCTCCTGTAGGCTCCCTTCAGGTATTGGTAGACTGCTATGAGGTCTCCCTGGAACCTTCTCTCTCCAGGCTGAACAATGCCAACACTCTCAGCCTGTCTTCATAGGATAGGTGCTCCATCCCTCTGATAATCTTCATGGCACTCTGCTGGACCTGTTCCAACAGGTCCATGTTCTTCATGTGTTGAGGACTCCAAAGCTGGACACAGTACTCCAGGTGTGGTCTCACGAGAGGGGTAGAATCACCTCCCGTGACCTACTGGCCACACTTCTCTTGATGCAGCCCAGGATGGGGTTGGCTTTCTGGGCTGCCAGTGCACATTGCTGGTTCATGTTGAGCTTCTCATCCACCAACACCCTCAAGTTCTTCTCCTCAGGGCTGCTCTCTAGCCAATCTCCACCCAACCTGTATTTGTGCCTGGGATTGGCACGTCCCAGGTGCGGGACCCTGGGCTTAGCTTGGTTAACCTTCATGCGGTTTGCACAAGCTCACTTCTCAAGCCTGTCCAGGTGCCTCTAGATGGCATCCCTTCCCTCCACTGTGTCAACCATGCCACCGAGCTTGGTGTCATCAGCAAACCTGTTGAGGGTGCACTCTATCCCACTGTCCATGTCTCCAACAAAGATGTTGAACAGCACTGGTCCCAGTACGGACCCCTGAGGAGCACCACTTGTCACTGGCCACCAATTGGACATTGAGCCATTGACCACAACCCTTCGAATGCGGCCATCCAGCCAGGTCCTTATTTACCAAGTGGTCCAGCCATCGAATCCGTGACTTTCCAATTCTGAGACCAGGATGTCATGCAGGACAGTGTCAAACACTTTGCATAAGTGCAGGTAGATGATGTCTGTTGCTCTGCCCTTGTCCACCAGGTCTGTGGCAGTATCATAAAAGGTCACCAGATTTGTCAGGCATGATTGCCCTTGGTGAAGCTGTGTTGGCTGTCTCCAATTACGTCCTTATTCTCCATGTGCCTTAGCAAAGATTTGAGGAGGATCTGCTCCATGATCTTGCCAGACACAGAGGTGAGACTGACTGGCCCATAGTACCCTGGGTCTTCTTTTTTTTTCCTTTTTTGAATATCGGGGTTACGTTCTCCTTCTTCCAGTCGGTGGAAACTTCACCAGATTGCCACGATTTCTCAAATATGATGGAAGGTGGATTAGAGACTTCATCTGCTATCTCCCTCAGGACCCATGGATGGATTTTGTCAGGTCCCATGGACTTATGCACCTTCAGGCTCTTTAAGAGGTCTCAAACCTGATCTTCTCATACTGTGGGCAGTTCTTCATTTGCAGATCACAGATAAGTGGGACTCATAATGTAGCTGACTGGTCTGATATAAAATATACCCTCATATAATTTTGTGAAGCATCTTGCTGCTTAATTACTTCCACAGAAAATTTTGATCTGTTTTACTTTCATCTTTGTGTGGTAAAGATGTTTTTTGAAATTTTGATTCTTTCCTGCGTAGGTCCAGTGAGAAGTATGCTAGCCTTTGCTGTTGTGTAGTTGTAAAACTCTGTTGTCCTATTAGGACGTGATGTAAGTGGTCAGTAGGACACTGTAAGAAAGTGCTGGATCAGCTGCAGCATTTGTAGAGAAGCCACAGACTGAAAGCTCTGAAAGCTGTTAGAACTAAGCCGATGAATCCTTGTAAGTAATGACTCTTTATGGAAAAGGTGATAACTTTGTAAACCAATCAAGAGAGAAGCTATACAAATATTGATTAATTCAATTTTTCAGAACTCTGACACAGCTGATTATCTTTATTTCTCCTAAAAGAGAAATCCAAGGCTCTTCTCCCATTTCTGTTTGGTTGCTTTTGATGTTCTCACAATGTGTTCTTTATCACAGAATCACCTAGATTGGAAAGGACCTTTTAAGATCATCTAGTCCAACCAATTAAAAAAAAAAAACCAACAAAAAAAATCCCCACCACACACACCACCACATTCACACCACACAAAACACCACCCAACACTAATCTATATCCCTGAGCACCACGTCAACTCGTCTCTTGAATACTTCCAGGGATTCTGCCTCAACCACCTCCCTGGGCAGCCCATTCCAATGTCTGATAACCCTTTCAGTAAAGAAATATTTCCTAATATCTAACCTGAACCTCCCCTGGGTATGATAGGAGTAGGTGGAATTGAGGTTATGCATCAACTCTTGCTTCAAGAAGCAAGGATGGAAGTTTTTGCCCACGAGTTGGCAATTATTTATTTGGCTTGTTTTTCAGTTTTTCTCTATTCACTTCCATAAGGAAACTTACCTGTGCATCTTACTCTAGTAGTTTGTAGCGTAAACTGGAATGCCCGTCTCACATGAATATCTAGCCTTTCATTCAATCCATCATCAAGCCCACAATTAAAAGTAAGTATTTAAATCACAAACAGATTATTCCTTTTTAGCTGATTAAAGTCTCTCATCACTTGCCTCCATTGCATTTTCCGCTCAGCATTTATCTGTGCACTCAGGTCTCTCCAGTGCACTCCACCAAACCCCATACTTCTTCCCCTTCTAGAAATGCAATTCATTTGTGATTTCTGCTTCTCTTTATGGTTTCACGTGAGGACCTTTTCTTTTAATTGTGGAAGCCTCCTTTGATTTAATGGAAGTTTCTGTCCTGTGAGAATGATAATGTAACACTGTGTGGTTTTTCTGTAGTGATCATTTCTAGTAGGTAAAAACAATTGCATACTTAATTATCCTCATTAGTGATTTGATTTTGAAAATGATTCAAACTAATGCCCCTTTGGAATAAAAGGTTGAGCACTAGCACATTGAATGAGAGTAGCAATTTGAAAAAGCGTAATTTTTTTTTTGTTTTTCTTTTTAGTGGACATGTAATTTTATAGTGTTTAGCCTTAAAATACTGGCTACCATTACACAACACGCTACATGGGAAGCAGTTCTGCATTGGGAGACTATATGCTGTGGAAAGATTTTTTGACTTTGATACCGATAACACAATCATGTCCATTAACACTATACAAAAACTAAACAGCGCATCTGTACTTGCTGTAGATTATGCTCTTCTTTTGGTACTTTTTTCCCCATTGCTTTGTAATGCAGTAGCAATTGTAACAATTTACAAGACTACTTTGACATCAAAAAGTCAAACATCCAAGACATGACTTTTACTTAAAGTGTTTATTTTATGTTAAGCCAGGTCTCTGGGATGACCACTCAAAGTAGGCACGTGCTAGAGTGAAAGTCAGTGAATAACTCACTTTCTTTGTACAGGACAATTCTGGAATGTTGCGTCTTACATATTTTCACTTTCCTGATTCTCTCAGAGCCTTTCTTTATATGAGGAAGACATAAAGAATTGATACAGGCCTGTCCTGGAATTTAAGCTCTCCATCCCGGCTAAATAGCTGTATTTCTTGTTCCCTTATGGTCTCTCCTCAGGAGAGCATTTTTTTCCCTTTTACTCCATTGTTGGCTTGACTGAAAACTAGATGATGGTGTGTAATTGGTGCTTTTGTATTTATTTTTACTACTGTAGTGGTTTAATATACACTTTTTAAATTTTATTTGTAATATCAAATCAGTTTTTGCAATTGATTTCATTTTCCATATTAAAGCTATTTCGTGTTAATTTTAACGTTCTCTCATAGTTCCCTTCAGTAAGACTTACTTTGGAGTCTGGTCAGAGCATCTTTATCCAGTGCTGTTTTCCTGTTCCCTGTTCTTGAAGATACCTATCTTGCTTCTACCTGAAACATTTCTTGTATGAATTGTATTTTATGCTCCCTCCTCTCAAATGCTGCAGAGTGTTCAAACCTTATCGATTTAGAGGGACATAAAAAAATCGCTATCCGGAGTCAGAATCAAAGCCAAAATTGTAAAAGGATGTTCATTTAACCCTTTCTCTAATAAAATTTATAACATCTACCAACCTTATATGTTACTCATTAGAAAAAACCCCTAGAGGGAGACATGATCACAGATGGATTATTGTAATGCCTCATCACTCTGATCTTTTCACAATAGCTGAAGTAATTTCCTCAGGTCACTTTGCATAGCCTGTAACTTGATAATTGAGTAACGATAACATGGTTCTGTTTGTAGGTGTCTAATCAGTTTTTTTCTTCCTTTAAAATAAGGGCCATTTTTTTTTTTTTTAATTTGGCAAGGGGAAAGGAGAAAAGGCCCATCTAGCTTTCTTTTATTTATTTTTAAATCTTAGTCGCAGCAATGCATTATGGAATCTGGAAAAAAAATATTAATCCAAAATAGTGACGCACCTCGCTAGCGTTGCACCCTACCACCCACCCAGACTCTTTCTGTGGCTCTGTTCTGCACCGAGTAATCTGCATATTTGTGATTTCATTTGTAATGCTTCTACTGCTGGTTTGAAAGGTATAGCAACGCACTCTGAAATGTTTCATTTATCAGTTCTCTGCATGTGTTTATGCAAAAAAGATTATCTTAGCATACTATATTGTTTGGATGTCGACAGGGTAATTACCCTGTAGTATGATCCTGTTAATTCAGTTGCCTTCAATGTAATTTATTGTTTAGATGTCTTCAGCCATTTTCTTGGATCTTTTTTGATTACTTTTTGCATTAATTCCATTAATTTATCTTACCAAATATGTCTTTTACCTTACAGTGAATAATTAATATTTTTTTTCTTCTGTGAATGAAGATTTCGATACTTTTCACTGACCACATGAATGGTTAAATTCTGTTCTTTAAATTTCTCAATTGTTTTCTTTGGGTCCCAAAATTTCACAGAGAAGTTAAACCTCTAAAAAGCAAATGTATATTTTAACAATGCCAAGTGGAATATTCTCCTGTATATGTACATACTTTTTTCTTAGCTTTAAATAAAACAATACGGGAAGGCATTCAAGGGAAAGACAAACTACCTAATAGCTGTATGTTTTTAAGGCTTATAATCAAGGTGATGTTTACTTTGCCTACTTCCTAGTCTGATTTCAGGCCAGTGAAAAAGGAGCAGCCTCGCTGATTCCAGATCTCTCATGAGATATGTTATCCTGAGGGGTTCCTTTAAAAATCCCTCCAGTGTAAGCATCCTTTTGACCTCCACCAGTTCTGTTAGCTTTTTGTTTCTTTTCCTTCCATTTTGGCAGATAATCTCTCTTTTCTGTCTCTTTTTTTTCTTCTCTCCCCTCCTCCTTCCCCCTCCCCCTCCTTTTCCCTCTGCCCTTTTGTGGTGATTAGGAGTGAAGGGGAACATCTTTGGGGGTTTTTTGCTATGATTCTACTATTGCTTTTTACCAAAACAAAACCAAAAACAACAACAACAAAAAGCTTTCGATTGAAATTTTCTGAAACCTGGACAAGCATTGTGGCATTGCTTGTGTGAGGACTGGCAAAGGATGTGATGTTTTTAGTCTAGTGCATGTGCCAGACAGACTGGGCTCACAGTAGAAAGACCTATACCTGTAGACAACGAACATCCACGCAGAAGCTAAAAACAGTAGGGCAGCTATGTTATCCCTCTCCAGCTAAACGAGGTCTTCAAGAAAGATGGAGAGTTGTCCAAAACTCTCTCTAACTGGTGGAGATGAAGGACCAAATTGAGTGATTTGCCTCACCAAAGTGGGGTCTTTAGGCTGTGTTTATCATCCTACATTAGCTGTGCAGAAGACTCAAAAAAGCTGCTGTCCTCACCTGGGTACAGTGTCTTGGGGCTCTCAGGAAAAGGCATCCTACAAGCTGTAGATACTTTTGTTGTTGTTGTTGTTTTTCTTAAACTTTGGTTGGAGCTTGATGCATTGATGAGACTACCTGTGTTCCTAGTTACTTAACAGCTCAAGAGACTGCGTCTCATCCTGCTTTGCACCTGCTTTATGTGTCTGAGAAGATGCCTCCAAATTTTCCCAACTGTCAGCTTTTGCTGGAGCATAGTGTCCCATCATGGTACAAAGTAGTGGTCTCAGACATCTAGTGTTCTAAGAACAGGCTGCAAGAGTCAGCACCAGGAAGTTTTCTGAAAAAAGCGATGTTCTTGGATCACTGATTGCCGACAGAGGCAAAGTTCTATACTGTCCTTTTTTATTTTTATTTTTTATGACTTTTTTTTCTATATTCCTTGGGTTTGATTCTATGCTTCTTGTGTTTAGGATGCTCATATTTAACAGTGAGAAATTCTTAAAATTTAAGGTGACACTTTTTACGATCTATTAAATCTAAAGAAAATACTCAGTTGTTGCCCAGTTCATCAATCGCAACATTACCGAGGAGAAAAAGAGAGGAAATACTGATGTCCAGGGCTGTGGCAAACCTGACATCCTACTATAAGTTAGTTAAGGCTGTTGCTGTAAACCTGCTGTAGTGTGGGAGAGCAGTCAACTGCTTAATTACATAATTTATCTTTTCTACTTTGATTTTTATTTTATCTAAATAATCTGAGTGGTCTTTTTGCTCCAGACTTGCACTTTGATTCAAATCTTTTATCTATATAAGTATCTCATGCTGGATTTGATTAATCAAAGGGATGAGAAATAATTTTCCCTTTGTTTTGAAATTGTTATTCATTTAGGACCAAACTTTCCCCTTGCATAAACATTACAGAAACAGTATTTAGCCTTTGAAAAGGACAGGGAAGGTAATTTAAATATAAGCATCAATCAATTGTTCAGAGACATTTTATTAATACTTTTGAATATGTTGAGTTGTCTGCTGCCCAAAGGTGTTTCAGTTCTTTCAAGAACTGAAGAGAAAACTGGGGCTTTAAATGGTCAGTTGCAGAATATGGCAAGAGGCCTTTGGAAGAATGTGAGGCACAAAAAGCTAGCTTAGTCTAAATAAAACTTTTGTGATTTTTTTTACTAAAACATGAAAGAGAACATGATGAAAAGGAAATGAACAAGCCTCCACATTGCGTTCTGACGGTTGAACAGATCTAAATTTTGCTAATGTGGCATATGCACTCCCTGGAAGTTTTCACTTTTGGCACCATTGCAGTAAAAGTTCTTAAAGGTGAAGCAATCTGAAGGGGGCATAGAGAATGGTGGAGGAAGGAAAGGGGAGGCTCTCTCTTGGACAGATAGTTTCACATTTTGCTTTTGCATGTCTGTTTCTTGCAGCTGATACTGATCCCTCCAGGACATGAGATCCTACACCAAGGAAGCCCAGTACGGTGTTTTAAATGTAGCATTTTCTTTCTTATGTCTTAGTGACACCTCCTTCTGTCCATTAAAAAGGTGGATTGTGAATCCTCAGTTTCAGCTGGTTTTGTTCTATGTAATATGCAATGCAGTCTTGACAAATTACACTCTTATAGGCAGAAATATCAGAAATGTTGTTTGCTGGGCCCTTTAGAAGACCTTACAGTGCACAGTATGTATATAAGTGGAAGCTGTGGTACCCTGGAGACCTGGAGGAAGGAGTGACATGCCAGAAGAGAGTAAAGGTTGCCTCTGTACAAACCAAAACACCCAAGTCCAGTCTTAGCTATGCCAAAAGGTACAGGTATAGCAAATGCAAAGTCCAGCCTAGATCTTTACGCCTATCTCTGCCCAGTCTGGTTACGTCTACCCAGATTTGCTATGCAGTGCTCAGTCTCACTTTTTTTTCTGAGTGTGATCAACTTGCAGCCCCATCAACCAGCTTGTCATGAGGTAAGCCAGGAGATTTCTCAAGTGCTAAAAGAAATTTTGTATCTGGCTGACATATTCAGCACTTCGCTAGGCACAATGCAGCAGCACTCTCTCCCCGGAAAAACAGGAGGAATTTCTGTGGCTATTGTACTTTGTCAGCTCCCCTTATTGCGTCAAGTAGGTTGAGTCTAGGGAATTTTGATGAAACTTGCAAAAAATTGCTTCCCCCCCCCCTCCCTCCCTTCACTCCCTTCCCATTCTTGTTGTATGAGTAAGATAATGATATCTATTTAACATGAAATTCAAGAAGTGTCTCTTGTCCTGTGTCTATTGATCTGATAAACTGGTCATGTGCTCCTTTAACCACGCAGTTAAGGGCGTAGGTCTTTGCCTCATTGCCCTGAAGTGCTTGCAGGTGCAGGCTGTTTGTCACTTTGTCATTTCAGTTGGAGCATCCACTGAGTGCTGCTGAGGTGCAGACTTCCTCCTGTTTCCCTTAAGTATTACTGGTTTCAGTAACAAAAAAACCTTATTCAGGAGGAATCTTTGACTTTCCCTCCCTTGAACTGCTAACTGATGTAATCTCTTTGAAAATGCTGATGTCATCTCTGTCCAGGCCAAGTGTAGTCTGACTCAACTGGAAACCATTTCAGTTCTGGCTTAGCGATGAAGTTGAGGTCCATTCCTGCTGAGCAGGCTGTAGGGGCAGGCCTGTGCCTATTTGCTGGGGCCCTCACAATTTTAGCCATCGCTCTGGAGACAAAATACTTCAAAAGCCTTTTTTTCACAATAGCATTTAGGTGGTTGATAGAACCTGACTTTTTTCCCCTCTCTTCTATTCATATCTTTTATTTTTTGGTTCTTCAGATATTTTTATTCACTGTTTCATATCTATAACTTTCATCAACTTTCCCTACTGCTCTCCCTTGTAACTTTAAGTCTGAATTTGCTTCTGCTTACTATAAAATATAATGTTTAGTTGGATGATATTTTACCATTAAGTAACGTATAATTACATATTGTCTTTGACTTGTCTCAGATTCAATTAGGTTTTGATATATCACTTGTTCTGTTATTCAGCTAATCACTTTCTTCCTATGGAACATTGCAGAGAAATATCTTTTTAATAAAAGATTCTGAAATCTCATTTTTGTTGTTGAATGTATCCAAGTAGCTTGCACGTTGTTTTCAACCACAAAACGCATCTGGATTGTCAGCATTGTGTATATGTGTGTGTATTATAGCACTGCAATTATTTTCCAGGGATCTTAGTGTGTTGTGTCTGCCATTAAGATGAATGTGTACCAGATGCTGTTTTAAAATGAAGCGCTATTCTATAGGTTGATGGATGGAAAGTTTGTCAGAAGTAGTGAAAGCTTCTACAGGGGATACAAAGCAGCTGGAAAAATTCATTGTTATGTACTGCTAGTATGAGTCTCTAGTTCAGCTGTGCTGCATATTGATTAGAAAGTTAGATTCTATGGAAGCATCAAACATAGTTCCTGGTGTTCTCTATTTTTATGGCATTTGCAGTTTGGTATTCACCTCTTTATTCTCAGCCAGTAAATCTACCATTTTACATGAATGTCTGTTAAGAAGCACAATAAAAGTTGGCAAATGTGAACTGTTTCTATTACTTCTACGTGAATATCTTGTTGGCCAATGGAAATTAAAATGCCCTGTTGATTGTTTCACATTTATTTATAGAGAATAGCTTGTACAGCAAATGAACAATGCCAAAATTATTTTTTTCTTTTTAGTTCTCTATTATGTTACCAACAATACTGTTCTCTGCTTCAAAGTATGACTATAATTAGAAATGTGATTATGTAGAAGTGGAATCATCTTATTCAGTCCTACTTCTTCCTGTGTTTAGTCCTATTATGCCTGTTTTTACTTTCTAGATAGCCAAGTCTGTGGCAACTAGGAACAATTTGTTTCTTGCATTGGACTTTATTCTGTATTAGCACCTGTCTCATCTATGTGCAGGGACTCATCAGCTCCAGTACTTCAAATTTTTGTTTCTGAATCGCCAAGTGTCTTTCATCCTGCTCAGTGATGGCCATTTTTCTAGCTGCCTCCTGCTTGCCAGACATCTTTCCCGATTGCTTTATGAGGGCCTCTCTTGCGTTTTTCATTCTAGGTATTCCTAAAGCCAGTTCTGCTCTCTTTTGAGGTGGTCTTTCCTGTTGGTCAATACCAAGATGATATTTAGAATAGAATATCTCCCCACCTTATATCTCCTCAAGATATCAAGAAAAAAAATAGTCCATTTTTGCCCCAAGCTACCGTAAGACTAAGTGGCAGAGGTAGACAAGGCACTTCATGACTTAGCAGTGGGCTTCCAAATTATTTCTGCAGGACAATAGCATCCATCTTGTGCAAATGAAGGCTAACCTTGAAATCTGTCTTATCAATACTCACATGGGCCTAATGCACCTATGGTCACCTTACCAGACTTGCTTTAGAAAATCATGTCAGAATCTACTGCATTCAAGATATAATTCAAGATTTGTGTTTGTGTCAAATAAAATTGCCAAGTTTTTTTACAAGTAAGTAGTACATGTAAATGTACAGCAGAGTGGCGTTATTGGTAGTGTCTTTTACCTTATGCTGTTATGCTTTCAGACAGAGGGTTAGGAAGGCGTTTTGGATGAAATGATGAGGAGCATTCAAGCCCTTCAGGTAATAGCTGAATAGCCCATGACAGAAGTGTTCAGAAGAATGAGGGCTAATTTTACATTCTGACCAATACTGACTTTTTCCAGTATTTAGAATCTACAGTTTAAGGCTGAATGGATTACTATAGTGACATGGATGGCAGAACCAAGACTACTCTAAGCATGCTTTGTACTTAGGATAATAGGTCTTTGCTAGAAAGACCTGACCAAACTGTATAATGTATTTATCAAGTTGTATCTGTATTAAGTTATAGGTATGTATTTTTATTAAGGAATTATGGGGATTTTTATCATTGCTTGCTCAGTTCTTTTCATTGCTTTGTAAATAGTTTTTTCATGCGAAGACTGTAAAAATAAATTTCTAAATACTAACAAAAACTGCTTGTGTTCTAGGCAGAAATTTAGTTGCTAGAAATTTCAGACAAGTAGATTATTGCTGGCCTTATAAAGAATGTTGCATCAGCAAATGCAAAAGTAATCTGGATCTGTTTCAGTTTACACTATAAAGGGATTTCCTATTTTAGTTTTGGATGTAAACCACTTAGTGTGCTTAATCTGGTGATATTTTCTTCTAAAATGAGAAACATTTTATTAGAGCCTGCATTAGAATCCAAACATTTTGATTATTGTCCCTAGGCATTACATTTGATTTTGTTTGAATTTGTCAAATTGTTTTGCGTATAGCTGAAATTTCACAGGTTTTCAAGGTGTGTTCTTTTTCTTTTTTTTTTTTTTGTCTTGCAGTTTTCAGTGAAGATCTACATGCCAGTCTATATTTTGTCAATGCATCTCTGCAAGAGGTAGTGTTTGCTAGCACCACAGGGACATTGGTACCCTGTCCTGCAGCAGGGATCCCCCCTGTGACGCTCAGATGGTATCTAGCAACAGGCGAGGAGATCTACGATGTCCCAGGGATCCGCCACGTCCACCCCAATGGCACTCTCCAAATTTTCCCCTTCCCTCCTTCAAGCTTTAATAACTTAATCCATGATAACACTTACTATTGCACAGCTGAAAATCCTTCAGGGAAAATCAGAAGTCAGGATGTTCACATTAAGGCCGGTAAGTGCAGTCTTTTATTGGGCTCAAATGGGCATAAGGAGGGAGGAAGTTTGGGTGTTCCAGAAAGAGTCACAGCAGTTGTGAATCAAAGGAGATTGTGAGTTGGTGAGGGGTCTGGAGAACAAGTCCTACGAGGAGAGGCTGAGAGAACTGGGCATGTTTAGTTTGGAGAAGAGGAGG
>JAOQGH010000001.1:113362484-113403513 GCA_025769975.1 Gallinago jamesoni | reverse complement strand
GGGAGGTGGTGGAGTCACCATCCCTGGAGGTATTTAAGAAACGTGTAGATGTGGCTCTTCAGGGCATGCTCTAGTGGTCAAGATCATTGGTTTGTGCTGGGGTGTTGTGTGTGGGGTTTAGTTGGTGGGTGGTTTTTTTGTTTGTTTGGTTGGTTTTGTGTGGGGTTTTTTTTGTTGTTGTTTGTTGTTTTTGTGGTTTGTTTTTGGTTTGTTGTTGTGGTTTTTTTTTTTTTTTAATGTGGTTGAACTCGATGATCTCAAAGGTCCCTTCCAACCACTAAGATTCTGTGATTCTGTCCAGAAGCGTAACCTCTGAGCTCTTCCAGTAAAATACTGGATTCTTCCCTCTCTTCCTTGATTTGATTGATTCTGATGGTGAAAAGTTAGGTTTCCAAAGATCATAATCAGTTGAGCTTCTGCACAAGTATATGGAAAACCAAACTGATAATGAACTCATTAATCAAACCATGCTGACTCATCAAAGAGCTGTGGGAGAAAATGATACAGTCTTTGGATTGTGTATAGGGGCTGGAAGAAAAGAGGAATGCTTGCCTAATCACAGCCCTTCTCATTTGCTTGTATTCAGTTGTGCTTTGTTTTGAGAGAAACTTGTGTCCTGTGTAACGATTCAGCAACTGATGTTGGTCCATAGGCAGTGCTTTCTGTTTAAACTAAAACATGCAAATGAGCATAATGGTTTTGCATCTCTTTTCTGTACTGACTGTGTGCTGACTGGGTCAGCCAGTGGAGAATTACAGTGGGATCAAAATCAGGCCTTTTGTTACAACACATAAACACATGATTGCACAGCTTTTGAAGGTTTTGTCTATCCACTTCATTTAATTAAAATATTCAAACAAACAAACAAAAGCTAGTCTGGGAGCTGACCCTTGGCTAATGCAGATCCTCATAACCTCTTTGTTGTTGATGGAGCTATGATGATCTTTTCTCAGAATTATCTTTCCTCTGGAGATACGCCTTCACAGGAGATATGTCGGGAAAACTGAACAGTCAGCTAGTAGATTTCTCTGTGACTCTCTTTTTAAATAAGACAATGTATTCCCTTCTTAACAGTAAATTAACATTCAGAGATCTGCAGTTTGTAGACAATTAGAAGGCGAGAACCCAGGTTGCTGTGGAATTCTTGTGTCTTATTAAAAAAAAAAAAAATTAGTCTAGAAAAGTAGGTTTCCTTGCACAGGAAGTGACTGGTAGAAGCTAGTTCTTGTTACATGTATTGTGGAGTTTTTATAGGGGTGTATGTTGCTTCTGAAAATATTTAGTTGTCTACAGATCAAAAAGTTCAAAAACCAAAGATTCATAAGAATACATAGTAACTAACGTCGTGATTGGAACTCTGGGTTTTGTGCTTATGGTTTTACTTTAATGGATTTGTGAACAAGTTGTCTGGAAGAATTATACTTAGAAAAACTTTTTTTTTGTCCTTGATGGATTTAATAATATAGTGCAATTTTGAGCATCTTGGGCAGCATTTTTTTCCAGTGTTAGTTTCCAATTTTTCTTTTTCTTAGATAAACTAATGTGTGATGTAGAGAGGGTTAAAACTTACAACATTGCTAGTTAAGGCACTGAACTGGTGTTAATTTATTTCTAAAAGCATATGAAATGAGTGACAGGATGCAGCTATGCCCATTTCTCAGCCTTTACCCATTTATCCATGGAACGCCAAACGAAATCTTCCTCTTCTGCTTGAGAATTAAACCTTGCAAATAGAAGAAAGACCTGAAAAACAGTCTTTGCAGTAGATGGCTGTAGCTGCTTGACTCAGAAACTAACAACCTTTTTTGGCCAAGTCAAAAATGCCCCTTTTGACCCCCTTCTCTCTTTAGCCTTTTACCCCTGATCTGTTCATTTCTCAATATAATTTTATTTCTCTGTTATCTGAGGTTTGGATAGCAAGCTAAACAAGTCCCCGTCCTTCATATAAACTGACATTGTGTGTCAGAGCTGTCATTGTGCCTGATGGCAGACAGTAGCTATTAGTATCTTTTCCAGAGGCTCATGTAATCCCCCAATCATTGGAAAATACAATTTTTGAGGGAGTCTTCTGTGTATAGTAGTAAGCGTTTAGATGATAAACCCTGTGCTGCTCAAATGAAGTGATAAACTTCATTTTTTTGTATGTTACTTTCAATTACATTTCTGCTCATGTGAAGTCTGTATGCAGCTTCAGATTGGCCTGGCTCATCTCTTTTCTTATTCCTTTCCCCCTACTTCCAGTGCCCTACAAAAGCAATAGAATTTCTTAGGAATACAGAAGCAATCAGTAGAGCATCCAATCATAACACAGTCTTACAAAGAGTAAAATAGCTCTGCCCATTCTCAGTCAGCTTGAGAAGGTATGAAGCTTATTTACCTGCTTTTCCAAGAAATGGGTAGCAGGTAAAAGGGCTGCAGCTCACAGATGATTGTAATTGTGTTTTTGCACATCATTTTCCACACTATGCAACACACATCCCCAAACCCCAAAAAAACATAACATGCGCACTTAGACACCCAAACCTAATCCTCTTCCAGGTCAGTCCCATTGGGGAGTAAAGGTGCATATCTCCATGTCATCCTCAAGCTTTCCAGTACAATCACGGCAGGAAAGAATATATCTTTTTAGCAAATGGTAGCAAAGGCTGAAATTCTCATATAAATTCATGACTTGAGGACTTGGGTTTTAAAAAAAAAAATAAAAAAATCAACAAATCATTCATGGGAACTGGAAAAATTACGATCTGGAAATAACTGAGGCCTGTGAAATCAGAATAATGTAAACTTTTTAAGCAAGCAAATGAATAATTCTGTGTTTGTTACAGAAATGATCAACTGGGCAGATTTTCAAAATGGCCAACTTCTGAAAAAAAATACAAATGTCTTTAGCAGAGTGTTAGGGTATTTCTGCTAAACAAGACTTTTCTGTGAATGACAGTTGCAGTGTGAGCATTAGACAAAAGTCAGCCTCATTAAGGTGATCTATGTGCCATTCCCTTTGGTGTAGAACAAGATTAGGGGGCTGATTCATCACAGGGCAACCAGTGTTGTTAAGTCACTGCATTAAAAGTGCTTATAATATCAGTTCATCACTTATAACAGGGTTAAGAAACTTAACTTTTGATTAAAAATAAGTTATTGACTTTTTAAAAAACTGGTGGTGTCTATCTCATCATAGAAGATGGATTTATTTTGATTTTTAAAAAGATATTTGATTTATAATTAAAATTAGCTAGTTTTGGTTAAAGTTCCTAACTGTAATATTGCTTCAGTCTTGTTTGGGATGGAGAATTTCAGTCTTCATTTTTGCAGTGATAGCATTGGACCTAAAAACTTGATACTGTTTGCATTTGTGAAAACTGCAGTTACATTTAAGTACTCTGCCTTTTTTTTTTTCTTTTTTTTTTCAGCCCATTATAAGTTGGGCTGACATTTAAAAATTCCAGTGCTCCTGGTATATAGAAATAATTTTGTAAACTCTGCAAAGGACTGACTGACTCTCCAGTCTAGAATCGATGTGGTTAAATGTAGTTGATGAAGCTTGGAGTATGTTTGTGGGTAAGACGTAGTCAAGAAATGTCTCTGTAATGTGCCAGTTCAACATTACTGATTTGGTTACACTGCTACACTGGGGTTGTTCTTCCCAATAACTCTTACCCTCAGGCATATACATGCTTCAGACACACACATCATTCTCCAATACATTCATTCCTATTTTTCATGAAACTGTCACTTCAAGATATGTAACTTTATTTGCCACCTCAAGATATATAACTATGTTGGATGTGGTGGTTTCTTCTTTTGCACCTTAGCCTTATGGTATATGTTGCTGCTTGTCCTTTCTGTCATACCCATTTACTTGTTGTAGTAGACATCTCTTTCTTCTCTGTTCTACCACCTTCTCCATTAACTGTTGCTCACAGGATTTTTTCACTCTCATTCTACATTGAATTGTTTCAGTCCTAGGATTTTCCCCCTTTCCATTGTCCTACCCAATGCAACTTCATCCCAGCCCAGCAATATTAATTTCGTGTGAAGGTTTTCTCCAGGTTTTTCTTTTTTGTCTTTGTCCATTAAGTTAATTCTTCCAGATGCTAGATGACTCATATGCTGGATCGAAGTGTACCCATGCTGGTTTTTAATACAGGTCTGAATCATAGTTTCTGTTTTCTTACCATTAACATATGTCTTTCAGTGCTGGTCAATTGAATGTTGCTCTTATTCTACTTACTATCATTTCTCTGTGTTTCTGAGACACCTTGCTTTTTCTCTGTCTGTCACCTCCACCAGTTTTTCTCCTTTGGTTCTCATTTCTTCAAGATCCTAAATGACACTGATCTTCTCGTTTACCCTCTGGACGTCTAATTCACACACAGTACTTGTATGTACTTTGTACTCGTTGATGGAGCAGAAAGCAATTTGTGATGGGAAACATGGCGTGATAAACCAGAGAAGTAACAGAAGACAACACCATTTATAAATTTGCAGTTCTTACAGTTTTCCTATAGAAATTCCTCAGAATTAGGGGAAGGACACAGAAACACAGTGAAATGCAGATTTTGAGTAAAACAAAGAGATCTGGGAATGCTTTCATTTGAATTTGCAATCAGCCGTACAAGACTGTATCATTTATTGAGGCAAAAGAATTCGCAATCTGAGTAACCTCCTTGGGGGAACTTTGCAAGGCTAACCGAGGAAGCGGATGGGTTGTATCATTATAACTTGTTTAACGAGACATCTTCTTTTATCCTCAGTTTTACGGGAACCCTATACAGTCCGTGTGGAGGACCAGAAAGCCATGAGAGGCAATGTAGCAGTGTTCAAGTGCATTATCCCCTCCTCTGTGGAGGCATACATCACTGTTGTCTCATGGGAGAAAGACACAGTCTCGCTTGTCTCAGGTAGGCTGTTGTGGGTTTCTTTTCCAATTTGCTATGGTTGCCATGGTTCCGGTTTCCCCCCCCCCCCCCCCAGCTGAATAGTATGTCATCCTTCCAGTAACGTATTTCACATTAGCATTGCTGTATCCCTATGACTGTGTGTGACATGAAGGTTTTAGACAGCCCTGCTTTTTCTAGCATGCTTGAGGGAAAAATAACATGTTTTTTGTTTTATACCAGACATAAAACCAGCTTCCTCATGCTGTGGCAATGGCCTCATGTTTTAACTTTGATAAGGAACTCCTATATGCCAAAGAAATTTGAGTGTCGTGAAGTATTTGTCGGGTTGTAATTGTTTTTCAGTAGTAATGTTACACGTGGATTAGAAGAAATACCAAGTCTGAATTTGTTTGGTTGTGTTTAAATGAGATATATAATCATCATTTATAATTTCATAACATTTTAATCTCAAATTTCTTCATAGATAATACTGGAGGCTTAAGCACATGGTAAACTGTGCTTTTAACTGAACATACTGAAGTGAAACGATCTGTTCTAAAGTAGTTATATGCATTAATCTATTTACTGACAAAGGGAGGAAATGTAAGGCATTGTTGAGGAAGTACAGGGAATTCAGGCAAAGGGTATCCAATATCTTAAAGCATAAACATTGTAAAAAATTCGTGGGAGAAGGTATATGTGGGAAAAATATTTTCAGTATAGTACATATCTAAATTCTATATTACACACAGTGCAGCTGTTGGTACACATACAAATGATTTATGTGTGCAGAAATTTGAAATATATTATTCCAGGGTAATGCAGAATGGAAAAAAACAGTTTAAGTTAAATGTTGTTGCATAGTATATTTAAGAATGTGTTTGTGTTTATCATCCTAAAACATGTGGAAATGTTTTTGTACTTCTCTTCAGTATATTAATAATCTTTCCTTTCTGACAAGTGTTGCATTGATGGAAATAGTGATCTTTCTAGATGACTCATATCATAGATTTTTCTTTCTCTGTGTGCTTTATCGGTTCCTTAGATAACTTTGATCTATTTTAAAAAATATATTTCAAATAGCTTTCTTAAGGATTTGGTAGATATTTAAGGACCATGTAATGAATTATCAATTGTCCCATGCTACTGATGCAGTGTTTAAGTTTGGTAAATCCACTTCCCTGTTACGCTCTTGGCTTTTGATATGTCATATTATTTTTGTCATTGAACAACTGAAACTGAGTGTGTTTTCATGAAGAGGTCTCCAATATCTGAATTGTAGGGCTCGCCAACACTTCAGCTGATATAGTCAGGTCAGAGTTGTATTTAAATATGCAAACAAACTTTGCATTATTCTGTATGTAATGATAAAAGAACTATGCTTAATATTATCTGAACTATGATTAAGATTTTCTAATGCAACATTGGATGAATGAGTTTACTTTTCTTCATTGTAAAATAGGCTACTACATGATGCACGTATATGTGTATGTGTGAGTATTGGCTGGAGGAAAAGAATGCGTATACTTGCATGGTTAACTGTCTTAATGTTTTTTTTTTAAGTTTATTCATTCTATATTATAACAAAACTTGAATATTTTCTATGTCACCATCGATTGCATCCTCTAATTTTTTTTTTTTATTTGAGCATTAGTATCAAGTACTTATGGGATATATTTGAGTGGTTCAACCCTGCTCTTCACCTTGAAATCAGGAGTAGGGCATACAGGTCTCTGTAACTCCTTCTTTAGGGAAGAAGGCATCGCATTTCTGCAGAGCATCATGGCTGCCCCTTTAAGATAATTTCATTCTGGTTAGTCTATATGGTTTGTTTTTTTTTTTTTTCCCTTAATGCAGCTTCTGACTGTCATTGACTAGGCTATAATCATTAAAAATCTATCACAAATGTCAGCACTTAAAACTCAATTTCTAGTTATCTCACAGTCCTTTAATTTGACAGTTAGAAATCCAAACAGAAATAAAATATAATTCATTAAAACTGATGTTACTAAAAAAATTCAGTTTATCTTATTGGATCACATCACAGAAAAGATTTAGTTTCAGAGATGAAATCACAGGTTAGATTACAGGTCGATGTTCTTTGTCATGGAAGGGCAAAAGTGAGGCAGGAAAAAATTGCTTCAGTTTAACCATGATTGCAAGATTTGTTTATTCACCATTTATACTCTTTAACTGCAGCTTAATAGTGAGAGCATTTAAAAACCAGAACCCACACATGTTTTATGAAACAATTGCTTTGAGTTTTACCCATAATCAATTTTGCAATAATCTAACCATGAACTCAAATGGTAGATATTGATCAAGCTTGTCTTCTTAGAATGCCAGTGCTGATGAATAGGATGCAAGACATAACATGACTATTGAGCTGTTTTCTACTAATGATCAATATTCTGAGGAAATGCATATGCTTCCTTATGCAGCCACTGCTAGCATGGCTTTTTTTCTGTGTGCTAGACCAGATTAATTGGTATGCTTTTTATCTCACCGTTTAATATTGGAAGACATCAAGTTCTGATTTGCTTTGTTCTTGTTTCTTAATATGACTGATGTATTGGTTACTCATTAACATCAGCCAAAATGAGAGCCATCTTGAGGCAAAACCTCAACAGTGAAAGAGCAAGAATATAAAAAGGTATGCACTTCAGAGGGTGATGATTATCATGGTCTGAGGTGGACACGGCTTTTGTGGGAAAACTAGATGGTGTCTGCTTGAAAAGAAAGAAAAGAAAAGAAAAGAAGGGGTAGAGAGAGAGGAAAAAGATGAGAAGAACGTTTTCATTGAAATGATATATCTGTTTCAAATAGAAGATACAAGTAGCTCAGGAACATTGAACCTTACAGGAGGGAATGGGAGACCCCCTGTGACAGGAAACAGGGCAGCTTTTCAGTGGGGAAGCTCCATATGCAAGTGGTCCAACAGAGACCCTTCTTTTTTTTCTTGAAAGGCTTAAACCTCAGTGCACTACTTTCAAGTAGAATTTAAAGGGCTAGGGAGGTCTGTAGATGAACAAGAATCCTTTATTTCAACTGTTACTTACTGTTCCAGATATCAGTTCTCTTTTTATGTAAATTTAACATTTTTAAGAAAAAAAGCAAAGTGTTTTTACTTCTATAATGTAAAAGAAAAATCAGCTTTTTCCAAGGAATGTTTAAGAGCTGTATTCCTTGATTAGGTGGAAAGGTGATTTTCATTCTTGCAGCAGTTACTATCCTGTTTTTATCTGTATGCTTAGCTCTTGAAGAGCACAGTGATGTCCACAGTAATGAAAGCATGATATAAATATGGCTGGGCAAATGCATCTTTGGTTTCCTGGCTGCAATTTTATGTAAGGCCTCCAGGTTATTCTAAACTAATTGGGAGTTGAAACATATTAAGACATACTGCTAGAGCATTTCCAAGGAGAGTCGAGATAGGTCAGACTCCTTGTGAAATAAAGAAGGAGGTACTCATGTTTGGAGCCAGAAATATTGAATTCTGTGAAATTTCTATGTCCAAGGACATCTGTGGACTGAAAAGTTGTTTGTGTGCTTATCTGTCTGTCAGGGTAACAGCTAAACAATAGGGGGTTTGCTCCTACACATTGTCTTTAAATGTGACAGCAAAACTGAGTCCAAAAAGCTTTTTCAGAATGTTCTCTAGAGGCCAAGGCAGCAGGAAAAAGATTTTAAAGCAAGGAAAAAGAATTATTTGGACGAGTCTATTTCAAGGAAAAGTAGAAAATCCCAACTTTCAACAATAAATGCACAGAAATCTTTTTATATTGGAAAGATCCATTTTGAATAATAATTTAGATGAAGTATTTGGCCATCTCCACAAGCTACAGCTGTATTAGCTCTCAGACAAGGACAGCAGCAGACCTGTGCAGTCATCAGTCTGCTGCAAATGCATTAAGTGTATCTTATTTTCCCACGTGTATCTTTTAGTAAAAGCAACCAAACTTCCCAATGCTGTATGTCTTGCCTAACAATCTCTGAGCTGCTGGCAAAACAGAAGGACTGATGGTAACTCTGAGAATTCTTGAGGAGTTGACAAAGTGCAAGTTACTGCTTTACCAAGCTCTACAGCTGTAACACCAAGAGTTCTTTTCTGTAGACCTTTCTTTTCTGAAGAATTGTATACTGTCAGTTGACGCGAAACCGAGTCTGAAATGCATTTGAATTACGATAAGCAATGTAATGATGTGCTGTTTTCTCTTGTATCGATAACCAGCTCTTAAGCATTTTCATTAGATGACACTAAACATAAAAGCTTAAATAATCCTGGAACATTTTATGACTGATAGCTGCATACAGTTTGCTCAAAGGTCAGGTTTCCTTTCCTCCTTACTGCTTTCCTTCACAAATCATTCCAAAAGAGACTTTTGGAATCAGCTTTGTGTTGACTTTGTAACCATCAAAAAAAGCCTAGGCCTTGTGGGACCAAAGAGTGCAGAAAAATATGTTTTGGTAACAACAGCCATAAAAACAAGGAGTGATAGTACTGAAATATGCCACAGTGCAGGTTGTGCTTCTGCTGCTATTGAGCCACCGTGAGGCAGAGAGGAGTCTTGTGCTTGGTTCATTGCAGTTCTTCACATGCAGAACTGTGAAGCTGGACTAGAAGGGAAGGTAAATACAAAATAAGTGCTGATTCTGCTCTGCCTGGGTGAAAGCAAAGAGCAGGGTCTGTTCATGTGGTAATTAGCTCCGGAGAGAGCAAAGGGTGGGTATGGCTATAGGCGAAGAAGGGCAGAAAGGGATTATTAAAAATAAAGGTCAGTATAAGGATTGGCAAAGAGATGGAAAAGGGGAGAATGAAGAGCGGATGGAAACAAAGAGAGAGGCTGAAAAATTAAATTTCATCTGTCACTATATACTGTATTTCTATTATGAATGCCTCCTATCTTGATGCTGATAACTACGAGGGATTTCGAGTTTTTCCATGTGTCTGAATAGCTCAGTGCCAAGTGCAGGATCATGAATAGGTTCATGCCCTGACCTTTCTGAATTCCCATTTTCCTGTCTAATGACATACCATGCAAGAATTGGTCTGATTTATACATAGAGTGCGACAGCTTAAAAAAGGTAGAAATGGAGAGAAACATAATAACGATTGTGCACAATGGCATATTTAAATCTGCACAGAAAGAATAGCAGCTTTGAGGGAAAGGTATGTAAGCATGAATGGAACACAGTTCCCCGAAGGCCTGTGATTGACATGTAGATGACAGCCAATGAGCCTTCCAGCCAGCATGCTTTCTGCTGGCCAGAAATTAGACACAGTGGACCACAGCTCGAGAAGTGTCACTGAGGTACAATGACCTACATTTGATGTAATGAATTGCATTATTTATTTACACACAGTTCCTCAAATCTTGTCTTCAAAAGGCTCAGGGGCTCTAGGATCTCTTTCTGCACAAAGGGCTCTTCTGAACTGCTGTGGTGGACAGTAAGGAGTCAATGTTTGCCAGTAGTTATCACATGGCGGCATCTAAAATATAGCACTGCAGTTTTTGTTTGTGCTGGGGTTTGGAGATTACAGCAGTCGTTCAGTTTACATAGAGTGATCACTTTTTTTTTTTTTTTCCAGCCATGAGGTTTGTACATAGTGGGGAAAAAAATATCCCTGTCTTTCTGGGGAGTGGTCCTGTGTGCAGGGTCCTGTGATCAGTTTTAGGCTATTGCTGATGATTGCAGGGATTAAGTCTATGCATTTGATTTAGGCCGTGTCTAGTAGAGATGAGCTATGATTTTCTTTGTTTTGGTTTCATGTCAGGGCTTAATCAAGGTTGCCAACCAGCAAGCATTCAGCAGACATTTAACCTATGCCACTGGATATGCTAGCTGCAAGATTTTTTCCAGTTCCAGGTGTAGTGGGAAGAAGAGTATAATTTTTTTATGCTTAAATATTAAGGACATATAAAATAAAAAAAATCTCAAGGTAAATTACCTTCTATCATAAATATGTCAGTGAGATGTAATTTTGCTATTCAGGTTGTGATAGTACACAGAAAGTAGAGCAGGCGAACCATTAATCTGCTGAGCATTCTTGACTTCCTGGAAAGCTAATGTGAATAGTGTTCAGCAATGCTCAGGTAAGACTGTAGGTTTGCTGTTACAGTAATGCGTTTTCTATGCTTCTTGAAGACATATAAAGTGCACTTGTCCATCTCCAAAGACAACATATTTCTTCCTCGCTTTCTCTTTCAACAAGGTTATTTTCCGAAGGGACCTAGGAATAAGTAATTTACATTATTTAAGAAATGTCAAGTTATCAGCATTTTTCCGAAGCACACTAGTCCTTTAAGAGGAGACTGTCGTCTTATCCTAGGAAGTGGAGATGGTAAAAACTTGGCACTTTGTGCTTGAGCAAACATTTTTCACTTTCTCCTTTGACTTGTTGTAAACTAAAATTCTAACTAAGCAAGGCAACATATAGCTGTTCATTGGGGGACCTTTCCTCTGGCTACTCTGCAGCCTGTGCTCCATGTTTGCTTGCTACTCCTTTACCCTGCAGTATTTTTGTCAGGTGAATCATTCTCAAATTATGGCTGTGGGATCAGTAGGACTAGATGCAAGGATTTCAACAGCTTTGTGGGAGGCAGGTGCTTGGAGTGACTTGCAGGGTGAACACGGAAAGTATCTGATCCACATGTCAAAGTATCACATTTTGACAGCACAGAGGAAGGTGAGTGATATGACTTTAGGCAAAGGAGTGGTTTCTGATCACTTAATTAGCACAGGGAAGCATGCATGTGAAACAAGAGAAACTGTTTTCATGTAGAGGGAGCTTCTGGGTTTTCCTCAGTGTGACTGGACATTTTGGCTGCTTTGAAGGGTGTATTGGTGACTATTGTGAGAAATGGAGGAGAAAAATGTACTTGAGATGTGTGTCTTACTGCTTAGAGTGCAGAAAGCCAAAATTTGCTCTGCCTCATTATATCCAGCAATTTTAATACTAATAGGCTTCACAAATAGTAGCAATGATTTGGGCATTTTAGTAACAACGTGTGTCTAGGAGACAAGTAGATAGTAAATTTCCCACCCCCCCCCCCGTTGCTGTTCTGTTTTGGATGGCCTCCCATTTCCATCAGTTGAAGGGATCCTTTCCCTCTACTCACATTAAAACCAAACAAGGAACCCCCCAACAACCTTCCAATCCTCTTTCTTTATTTTTTTCTCAACCCTTAATTTATTTTTTCCTCTCTATTACACAATTAAAGCACATGAAAAACTTGATTGGATTCAGGGACCCTTCAGAATTGCTTCTTGTGAATTAGAGAGAGGGAGGAAGGTTGTAACTCTGCTTTCTGTGTTAAGGCTTTCAAATATCTGGATTTTTATTTTTTTTAATATATGCCTTTCTCTCTCTTTCGCTCCCTTTATCCATGAGTGTGGGTATACATACATACATATATATACAGGCACCCAGCACGTCTCTCTACAGGCCTGAGGGTCTATTGGACCATGCATAACATTATCTAATCTGATGCCCTAACTGTTCTGTTTTACCACCTTGTTATTGATGTTGCCAGTCATGAAGAGGTTTCTTTCAGCATGGTTGAATTCAGTGGCACAGTTAGTCTCTCACTGGAAATATCTGTGTCACATTATTTTTTCTCTCCAGATGTACTCGAAATTTCTTTCATTTTCCTGGGGTGAATCCCATTTTATCATCTGGCCAGCTTTTTCTAGCCCACTCAGTTCCTGTAGCATTAATTCTCTCTGGGATTTGTAAAACTTCAAATAAATATGGCCTGCATTTTAATTAACTTGATGTTTACCAGATCTTTATTAAAGGTGAAATAAGAACAGACTGACTGTTGACCTTCACAGGTGTTCACTCAACCTTTTTTCCATTTTGTCTTTGCTCTTTGTTTACAATTATTCAGGCAGTTCTTGGTTCATATACTTTATCTTGAATTTAATATTTGAAGAATATTTTTCTTTCTTTGGCTTGATATGCAGGATTTTCAAGGGTCAAATTTGTAGACAGCAAAGCTCAGTAGTATCAGATTTTGTATCAAAGGGATAGGAGCAGGCATATACTTGGGTGAACCAGTGTGATGGTTTTAGGTCTGACTTTATTATTTATTTTCATTTTTACTTTTTTGAAATAATGATCATAGCATTGTTTTCTTCCTTATAAATCTGCCCTGCTAGTGGCTTGTGATCTTGTCACCTTCCCGAATGGCAGTGGATAAGGAGTTGATCACATTAAGCACAGTATGCTTGTGGTTTCCCATCAAAACTCTGTCTAACACGAGCAAACAGCCAATGAGCTCTGACAGTTTTGATGTGAGGGGACAAAACTGATGCATGAGGTTGCTTCACCTGGGTTGCTGAACTGTAAAGGCATATTTTAATTGCATGTAGGTTTTCTCTTCGGAGGAAGGTTACGATGAAGGCTAGGTGACCTTTTAGTTAGAATCAAGTGAATTTTTAAAGCCTACTGCCTGGTGTGTGAGCTCGAGCTGTGTAACTGCAGAGGGGCAGACACTGTCCTGCTGCAGAAAGGTGGTAGAAGCAAAGGCTAAGCATTTTATGTTGTCAGCAGTTGCTGTACCAGAAGCTAGCGAATATTTTAAAAATGTGAGTACAGGAGAAAAAAGATTGAACTGTTTAGATGTTTTCTCCCACCATCAAAATTACTTAATAATTACAGTTGCAGATATCTTTCATGGCAAAAGTAATCTACCAATTTGCTAGTTCATGTTTGTTTGGTTTAAAATAGGCCCTGCTTGTTTTTACGATGCACTCGAAGACTGTTGGTGTTGAATGAGCTGAAATGTTTACTGCAGGCCATAGAGACTGACACGATGCCATCCTTTCAGCTGGCAGAGACGTGCGATCCACGCAGACCTGTCAACAAAAGCAGGTCAGCAGGATTGAGCAAGATAAAAAAAATCAATAAATCTTTGAATTAATCATGCAGCTGCCAGAGAGAATTATGGGTGCATGAAATGAAGGGTGTAGGTATATATCTATGGCAATTTATTCTTTACTACTACATTGTGTCCTTTTCTTTTCTATGCCTTCAAGTTTTCTTTACCCTACTGCCGTCTGAATGGCTCCGTGTTTGTTCAGATAACTTCATGGAATACTCACTGTTAATTTTAAAGTAACTAATTCAGTACGGATCACAGAAATCCCTCTATGCACTGCCACTTTTCTCACTGACTCTTGTGTGCACTCAATATGAATTAATACAGGAATTTCACCTCTGCATAAAACTAAGATTCCACATCTTGTGCACTGAATTGGACCAAAAGCAACTGCTGCTTCGGTGAACAGAGGAGTTAAAAATTCATGCCAATGCTGCTGATGTTTCAGGTGAGCAGCCCTCCTTGTTGAGCCCTGCTGCAACAGCACGGCTGGGGGATGAGCCCTGACCGTGATGGGGCTAAATCCCACTCAATCTGGGCTAGGTCCTCCTTCTAGGGCCTCGACTCTACCTCTGCCTTTTGGGCAGCTGTGGTCAATAAATGTCACTACCAAGAGGGAGTGTTTTGCACCCTGCCCTCCTGAAGCTGGACAGCAGTCAGATGCAACCTTGGAAAATTAAAAAACGTAGTTCAAGAGGGAGCAATTTGACACTACAGACATGCTGGAAAGGACTGTGAAGCATTATGAATTAAGAGATGCGTTCTGTGTATATCTGTGTATATCTATTTCAGCTCTATGCTTTGGTTTTGTTCTCTCCTTCTCCTCTGAATGATTTATCTTTCACTGTGGTGTCATGAAGGGATTGTTCCTTAGAGCTTCTCCATACAAAACTTGAGTGTTTTACTGATGCCCTGCTTCTGGGTCTGGTAGTGAGAAAGTATGGGTAAAAAATAAAGCCCCAGTGTCTTTAAATCCTCATCTACTCTGAAGATGATGTAGAGGTCTTTCCTCTGTGTCCAGCTTAACTCCCTAGCTGCGGAACTTGGTCATGCACCATGGCAAGGATGTCTCCTTGGCTCTTTGCCTGGGGATCGAGTCTGGCTCTCTTCCAGTTGGGGAGCAGCCCAGTACTGGATGCTCACTTTCACTGCTAATTCAAATTCATTTTCCTCTTTTATCCGTGGCTTTCTTTTCAAATAGATAGTGATATTCACAAAATCCCCGAGAATAATTACCCTGCTACTTGTGGAAGGTCAGGGCAAGCTCTGTTCAGGGATTATGTATTCCAGCAGGGAAAACAGAGCTGACATACGGTGCTCTTGTTTTTCAGTTGCATGCCAGGGGAAATTTTTTTTTGAAACATTTTTCCACCTTCTCTGTTAAAACAGAGAACCAAATTCCTGACACACTCAGAAAATACATTTGGGTTCAGCTGTGAAGCTGATTTTTTTAAATTACTAACGAAGAGACAAATAGACTGCAATTTTCTAGGGGCAGAGGATGTTTTTTACTGCCCTCCCTTTGTAAAGTGTCCTGCCCAAGTGTATCTAGTTAAAAACCATGTTTTTGTAAAACCATGTTTTATTCTTTAAAAAGACATAACCCATACAAAAATAACATCTTTTTTCTCCTGATATTTTTCTCATAAGTGATCCTTCAGGCAATACCTGAGTGATAATGATGGAAAAAAATATTTCTCTCTGTTTTTTAGACTTACATTTGTTTTGTTCTTGTAAGATGAGTTTTGTGTGCTCTGACGACTGAGATTTCTTCCATGTTCTCCATTTTCTCTTTCGTTTCATAACTGTTTTTTCAGATAACACTGACAGGAAAGACATTTGTTTAAAAATGAAAAAGTATTTCTAAGATGAAAAATAAAGGTACGAACTTAAATGCTAAAAATCATTATATATGACAACACTGCAAAGTAGAACTGATCCCTTAAATGTACAAAATGGTATGCAGATTTTAAAAGAAAATGGATAAAATTATTTAGAGATATTCTATGCAAAGAAATACTTGTTATAGTCAGTGTTCTTTAAAAGTAAAATATTTCTGTTAAGTAAATTTTTGATAAGAATTTTCATGAGAGTGCAAGAGTCCCAACAAGCATAACAATTTTTACATGTACATGCAACATATTTTAAAAAAATATGAGACTATAATGTACTTATCTGAAATCTTTTACAGTTCATTCTGAATTAAAATGAAATATGGAACCAGCTGTTGATGTGAGGGGAGAGGTTAGGAAAAATAAGATAGTGGGGAAAAGAAAAACAGGAAAAACTCCAAATGCTGACATTGTGTGGTATTTAAGTGTGGAAGTCTTGTGGAAAAATCCAGAGAAATAAGGTGATTAATCATCTGCATAATCTGTTTTGTTTTACTTATTTTTTTTTCTGAATTCATAAATGTACTTATATCTTGAAATATTTTTGCTGAAACCAGGACATGGATTTTCTAGGAAAAACCCAGTCAGAACATGAGAAGCAAAACTGATCTTCTTTGCAATGTGGATGTTTGTGATTTGCTGAAAGGCAATTTCAGGGCTAGGAAGCAAAAGTGTACCCATAAATAAGAAGTGATAGGATAATGCATGCTGTGTCACAGCATCCCGTCACCACTTTTATAGAATGAGTGACAAAAAGAGAACCCCTTAAATGTCAGTAGCCCAAGAAGATTTCGTGAGATTCTGTGTCCATTTTCAAAAGAAATTCAAGAAAAAAGAATTTATTCACTGGATTTTGCTTTCCTTCTCTTTCTTACGTCTTCTCCTTTTTTACATGAGCTCTACTTATTGATAGTACATCTTTGCGTCCTTACCAATAGTTATTCATAACACTTTCTGGAGCTGCTTTTTTATTTTATTTTTTTTTTAATGCTGAAGAAATTAGGTATCTCATCTCAAACCTTGTAGAAAATCAGGGAAACCTTTATTCCTGCTTATTTTAACATCTCTTTTCCCTTATGAAAAACCCAAAGACTCTTTGAGTTAATTAGTCTGAGTTAGTTATTACCCACATTTTATATAAAGGGAAACTGCAAAACAAAGAAGCTTCAAAATTTCCTTTGTTTCTCATAGGGTTTACTGCAAACCTCAGGTAGGATCTCCTAAAGCGTAGTCCTTTACTTGGATCCATGCTTTTTGTTTCTTCCCAAGTACTGGAACAGAAAAAGACATAGATTAAGTGTGAAGGCTTAGGAACCCTTGATAATGTGGTGGGAATGTTTGATATGCTCATTAATAAACCCAAGAGTGTATGTACTCAGTGCTCCGGATTTCTGTTTGTGGAGCTCTTTTTGCTTTGGACTGGACCTCCTGACAAGAAGATGTAGAAGGTAAAGCTCAGTGGGAGTGGCAGTTTTGGAAAGCATTGCTTATAAAATGTAGTCAGCTAAAAAAACATGAAATATTTTGCCTTTGCTGTGTCTCTTTCATTTAGATTTATTTTCCTACTATATCTGATACTTAACAATAAGTCGTTATAAGGAAACTACAGGAACATAGGTCCGTAAATGTCCTAAATATGTAAAAAAAAAACCAAAAAACCCAACCAAACCCCAAAACTAACTTGGTGTGGCTTTAATTGATGAAAATTAATTCATTTAGAATTGGAAATGTCTTCGTCCTTCCTCTCTCAAAGAAGATTTCTCCCCTCCCCCTTCCTGCCCCATGATTGATGCCCTTTGCAGGGCACTTGTAGAACTTAACTAGTATCAGAGTTTAGTTGGGCATTTTTTCTTTCTATTGTTGCTTTATTAAGAAAAATATGTACTTGCGTTGGCTAAAAAAGAATGTCTTCCTATTGAAAAAATTATCTTTCAGCCAAAAAAAAAGAAGAAATAAAAGTGTATGAGATGCAGACATAGCCAGAAAGTTTCCTTTTCAGTATTTTCAAAATTATGTGTTCTCCTGTTTTCATTTCAATGTCCTATTTTTATAGGAAAAAAAAATCTTGGGATAAAAATGTCATAATATTTCAGGTTAGTTATTTGGTTCTGTTATCAATCTAGCAGTGGCTTTGTTTCTTTTTTGTTTATTTGTTTGTCGGTTTGGGTTTTTTGGGTGCTTTTTTTTTTAATATGCTGCTTATTTTTCACTTTTCTCCATGAACTTCTGATTTGGGAAAAAGACTAGTGAATGTTTTAGGTTAATTAAAGTGACATATGGATCCTGAAAAACTCATCCCTAACATGCACATAGGATACTTTGTGTGAAACAAATTTGCCAGAGTTCAGAAAAATTTTGTGTGTAGTCATTTAATGGCACTATTTATCTGAGACGCTCTTTTTAGATAAAATCAATGCTATTTTTGCATTTCCCTAATGGGAACCTATTAAGCTAAGTACACAGGCATTTTTAACCACAGACACATCACAGGGGCAAGTTGGTACTGGATTCAATCCAGTATATTAATGGGGAGCAATGAAACACATGATTCTGCATCTGAGCAGCTTGGTTACTGGATTTGGAAGTACTTTGTTGATGCATTGTCACATCAAGATTCTAATCTAGAGGATTATTTAATCCCTTCCATCTCTAATATTGGTATCTCTTTGCCTACTTGATGGTTATTATGGAGCATCTTTCAATGTTTCTGTTCCGAATCCTTGCCTTCTGGAGTTCATAGATGCCCATAAAAATAAATTCTGCATTGAAACTTGGCTCCAAATGATTTTATTTTGAATGATGAACAATCAATAAGACTATTGAAGATTTACTGGCTTTGAAGTTCACAGGGATGGGAACTGCAAAGCAGTTTATGAAAGACTGGCTGTATGAGCTTATACTATGAATGGAGCAGGAAGCTAGAAGAGCAGGGGAAGAAAAAGAGTTTCAGATTTATTTTGATTTGGGAGGCGGCAGCTTAGAACAAGGAACAGAGCAATCCAGTTCAGAATGGAATGGTAAGAAAATGTGTAGAAGAGATACAAGCTAATATACTACCAGCAAAAATAAACCAACTTTTTGCTTCTCACACTACAATAAGTATCTCATTAGTTTTCTGTAATGTCACCCTGGAAACATTGGGAAGACACTGAGGATAAAGCAATTAGACCAGATCTCAACATAACCAGCTGCCACGGACACAGTCCAAATGTGTCCATTTGTTCCTAAAAGAAGAATGTTTCTCTCCACTTCCAAAACACCAGCAGAGAGGTCAAACTGTGAGTGTTGGAGGCTCAGAGAAGCAGAGGATTTACAGTTATTTTCAGTTAAGAAATTTTCACTGAAAACATTTACGTTTAATATTTTCACTTTTTTTTTTTAAATACCCACTTGTTTTTTCTCTCCTCTCCCACAATCACCTTTTTCGTTAGCATAAATGTCTGAATTAAAAAAGTTAAATTTAAATTTTAAAAAGTAAAATTAAAAAAATTTGTTGTGACACCTCCTAGATGCCCTAACTAAAGAAATTTTAAGAAATTTTATAATGTCTTGTATAATGTCTGTATAATTGTATAATGCAAATGAGAAGAGAGAAGTTAGGGGAGGGAAATTCTGATTTTGAATCTGATTCTGTTTCTTCCTCCCACCTCTTCTGAGGGAAGGGGTGGGAGGAAGAAACTGCACACATATTCTACTGCATTGAGTAACTGAAAGCTGGATGGGGAAGCTGAGACAAAACGACAATGTTATCCAAATTATCTCCTGTTGAGTATTGTGGCTGGGAGAGAGGCAGTGGGGAACGGTGTTGTATAGGGGCTGCAGAGAGCTTTCTGGTATTTCCTTTGGTAGTCCTGTGCTGTTGCTTGAAGGTGTCAGTTTGTGCTTTCTGGTTTTAATTCTTTGTGACATCCACACCTACGTTAGAATTCCTAGGCAAAGGGATCAGGATGCCATCCCAAATCAGCATGGAATAGAAACAGAGGAGCTAAACATGAGTTTCGTCCCATTTTTTTGGCAGCTTTTCACCCAAAGTGACCAGCATGAGAGTATTTAAAAAATCCTAAAACAATAAAATTCAGTTTAAAATACTGAAACTAGTACATCCCTTCATGCTGTATTTTAAAGCATTTTTAAAAGCTGATTCAAAGTTTTGTTTCTTGCTGCTCTGTTACATCGACATATTTCATCAATAGGGCTCAAACTGTTGGTTTGATCTTCCTCTAGTCATTATTAGAGATATTAATAGTCATTATTATCACTTGGAGAGAGTTGGTAATGCTATTTTTGCTATTCAAAGGGCTTGTTAGCCAGGCATTGGAAATCATCATTAGCATTTAGGGGATGAGGTATATAACATTGGTAAGTATAAGAATTGTAGCAGACACTCATGTGAACATCTACCTGTTGATCAGTCACTGTAAACTAAGAACCAGCAGTGGGATAAAAACGTGTTCCAACTGTTGCTCCACTGTGTTCTTCTTCAAACCTATGTACTCCCAAACCCTTCAGAAAGGACATGGGAGTGTCTCCACTTGTTCTTCAAAAGGTCTCTTCAGCTGCCTCCTGACAACTGGACATTTGGCCCTTTGGAAATGTTTGGTCCAGGACTCTTGAGCAGAAACCACATAGTCCCGTGTGGTCATAAGGAGCACCTAGGACTCGGGCCCTCTGCAGAACTACTTTCTGATTTATATTTGTTTACTCAGGCAAATTCTGGCCCTTGCAGGCAAGGAGGTGAAGTGACTGCAAAGTGCTCACCGTCAAAAAGTTTATGCCTGCACATGATAAAATATAGGGTTTGCATTCCAGTTTGCCATCTAGGATGGTAGCTATGTGAGGAGTGTTAAATCTGAATGTAGGGCTAACACAGCATTTATTCTTCAGCCTTGGGAGGGGTGCACTACCCTTGGAGGAGTGTTTACTTGTGACCCTCCAGAGCTCCTCTAACAACCACAGGCAAAAACTGGAAAAGGCAGGTAGAGCTCAATGTGGTTTGGCATCTGTTGCAGCTGGCTGCTTGCTTCCTGCTATCCTGCCCTATAACTTCTGGTGTTACATGGAGTTGCATCTATAAATACCAAGTTGTTTCAAAGGAATCTTTTTCATTGGTTTCTTGCTGATGGGTTCAGTTGAAGCTCACATCTCTGAACATCTGCCTATACTTTGGGAAATGCCCCTATAATATGGAGAGCAAAGCAATGGGCTAAATTTTGAAGAGGTTTGTCAGTGCTAATGATAGAAAGCCCAACTGGCTGAAGAGCTCTGCAATAGACCAGCTGTAGTTCAATTAAGCAACAACTAACATGGCCCTCAAGTGGCCTGCATAACACTTGAGCTCCTGTTCCTGTTTTTCTTGGGCCCTTGTCAAGACCCAGAATAACTATAGGGCTACAAGCTCTGGTGCTGCTTTCATGTTGGGTGAGCTGTCTCAGATGCCTCCACTCTTGGGCTCTGGTAACGGCAGTGAGCATGACTCATTTTTTCTAAAACTAAGCAGACTTTTTAATTTGATCTGCTGTAATTGAAAGGTTGGCTGTAAAGTTATCTGAGAACACTTAAAAAAAGATAAAAAGTAGTCAGCCCCTTTCCCCTTGGACACCAGTGTGGATAAGTCCTTGGATGTATACAATGTTGAATTCACAGCAATGTGAAAATGTTGTTTCGATAAATCACAAGCATCTTTCAGTGGCTCAAAGGATATTAAAATGTCACAGTGAAGCAAATCAGCATTCTCATTCTTTATTCCTATCTTTGAGGATACACTTTGCAAACTATGGAGAAAATGGATAATTATGTTTAGGAATTAGGAGAGTCAGAATATTGCTGTACTGCATTGAACAGTTAATGATATTTATCTCTCATATAAGGCTTTCCACTTTTCCTACATAAATCACTTCTTATGCAGTAAGTAGTTATTCAGTAAGTGCTATCTCCATTTTGCACATACAGAAACTGAGACACTGCATGAGCATGGGGAAAACATAAAATCTGCCTCAAAGCTTTCGGTAGATTTGAAGTTCTGTGTGTAAGCATCATCTTGGTTCCCATTGTACAAAATTTTGGCCACGCGTTTAAAATGTTTCACTGAGTTTGTGTTTTATGTTTGATATGATAGAGCTCTCTTGATTTGGGTTATTTTGGGATTTTACTTTGAATACTTTAAGACAAAGTAAGAAATTACCCCTTTTATGTTCATGCTTGCTCCTACCTATAATTTCTTATAATATATA
This sequence comes from Gallinago jamesoni, assembly GCA_025769975.1. Lineage (NCBI taxonomy): Eukaryota > Metazoa > Chordata > Aves > Charadriiformes > Scolopacidae > Gallinago > Gallinago jamesoni. The sequence goes on along the minus strand of JAOQGH010000001.1, from coordinate 113,381,626 downwards.
ATTGTATTTAAACATTGTGAAACACAATACCAGCAAAGCAAGGAAAAATAAAACAGAAGCTTAACCGAGGGGAGGAGGAAGTGAGACTTAAAAAATGTCAGACTTAAATCTGCATTTCAAGGTTTTGTGACCACTGTAGAAAAATCCTGAACTCTTTGAGGCAAAGGGTAAATTCTATGTTTTGTCAGCATTGTACTCTCTAAAGATGAATAACCACTTGTTTCTGATGGCTCCGTTTGACTGCAGCCTAAAATTTGTTTTAGGAAACTAAACTAAATGAGCCAAGCTTGAGCCCTTAGGCCCATTTGAAATTGGAGTTTTGGTAGGATGCTACTCCTTTTTTTTTTTTTTTTTTAAATACTCATAGTAACCAAAATAAACAAGAGAGATATTATTTCAGCAGTCTAGCAAATGTCCTTATGTATATATTTTTTTAAAATCAACATTGACCTTTTGAATTGATTCTCTTTGTCTTAGAGGAGGACCTGTGAAAGACCACAGATACTGATGGCTTAAGGGACTTAAATGACTTATATTTATAAAAGTAAACACTTTACAATACTAATTGAAAGAGTTGTAGCAGAAACCAAAAGCTATGATTTAAACTTCTTGCAAGTTGGTAAACATTCAATGTTGATGGCTTTTTCTTTGTTTTTATAAATGGTGTTACGCGTCTCTTGGTATTGTAGGTGACATGAATAGTGTCATCCAGTTTATCTAAACTTATTAGACTATAGATGTCCACATTTTTGGAAGAGCCTTAGACTGTAAATAAAGGCAATAAATCACATCTTTTGTTGCCTTCCACCTGCTAAACATCCTATATAGTGCTATGTTGGCTATGGGTTGAAGATGTAGCAATGTAAAGAAATAAGCAAATGGCAATTTTTAATGCTGTAGCTGTTTGGCATCGATCCTCCTGTTCTAAAGGGATGACACAGCTGCTCACTTTGGGGTCTGTGGCTGGGCTGCTTTTTTTAATGTGTATCTGTCTGTCTGAGGAAAAGCAGCATGTTTCTACAGTGAAGAATAAGAAGCCTTTGGGGGATACTTGCGTAGCTGAGGTCAAAATGTGTCCCTGTAGACAAGCACAAGAATCTTCCTCAGAAATTCCTGCTCACTTCTGTGGACTGAAATTCTGAAACTTGTCTTATCTTTTTCACGTGGAGCACCTAAATCTGAAAGCTATGGTGAAAAAAATTGCCTGGTTGAGTTGGATTTTGCTCTTTACATACCTTGTTCTAAGTTGAGTGTCTGGATGTTGTTCCAGAAAAAAGAGGTTCTGCTCTCTGAGTAAAAAATATTGTTTCTTTACAAAAATAAAGATGTAGACTAAGAAAGAGAAAAAGACACATTTGGAAAAGTGGGACTCAACTTTTCGTAGTAGGCAGTTTATTCCTTGAGTAATACTGCCAATTCATGCACATGGGAATCATAAATGGCACTATGTTTGCTTAACTGTAGGTTTTGTATTACTATTGTTTGGTAAATCTTTTAGAGAAACTCTGCTTATGTCAATTAGGGAACCTGACTTTTTTATCTATAGTTTTCCTAATCTAATAGATCTAGTCATCTGAATTTTACACCCAGTTTCTGAAAATATTGTGACTAGACAGAATTATAAAAAGCACTGTAATATAATACCTGTTGACAGAGCTGATTAATACTGAAAACAGAGGAAAGCAAGTACCCTAGTATGTCCTAGAGGTCACTGAAAAAGCATATTCAAGGCAGCTGATATAGAGCAGCTAGATATTTCTCTATCTATGGATGTTTTGAAAAGCAAGATGCTCTTTAATGGAATCCTCTTTTCATAGGACTGTCACCACTGACTGCTCTATTATGTGTTCAATTATTATACATTTTAAAAAATATGACTTGTTCTGAAGAATGATAGTTAAAAAAAATTGAAACGATGAAAGTTTGGGAAAATGTTGTAGCTGTTACACAATATGCTAGCTGACTTTCCTATTGTGAACCAAAGCAGTTATTGTAGAGGTCCTATTTTATGCAAAGGCAAAGTTCTTTTCTTTTGCCTCAAAGGATGGATAATTTCTATTTTAAAAGGAAAGGATCCACTTGACCTCTGCAATCGTTTTTTGTTGGAAGGACTGAATCACCCAGATTTAGAGGTGCTACTGCCGCTTCTTCTTTCACAAATGTGTGCATTTCTTTCTTTTTACAGTATGTGCTGTATTTTAGTTTGTGCACAACCAGACTTCGCATTGATAGGAAAATTCACATTAGTTGCATACAAGAGGGAAGAGGAGGACAGAAAAGAACAATAGGATTACGTATACTTTACATTGTAGGCAGACAAGTATCTGACTTGTCCAATGTCATGCTAATATATAACCTTGATGATGAACCCTGTGTAACCCCCTTCTTACTGAAAATGTCAAGTGTTTTTTTCCCTGTGTAAAAGACAGATTACTTATTTTTGGTTTAAATTCATCTAAAAAAACCCTCCCCAGGTGCTTAACGTTTGTGTTAAAACTATGGTTATTTATCAGAATGAAAATGATTAGAGTGACCTCATTTTTGCAAAGCTTCTTAATAATTTTGTTGCTCTATGAAAATAATTCCAGCAGTATTTTCTTGCTGCAGTAAGTGTAGGGACATGTATTATCATTCACCACAGTATCCTGATGAGACAAGTCAGTCTCTAGGTTTCAGCAAATGAGGGAACTGCCTAGGGCAGAGACTGCGAGAAGGGCCTAAATGTCCTTGACCACCCTTTCTCTTTTCTCACAGCATGGCTGAGTCTTGGGAGGGGTTAGCAACAGTTTGCATTCATTCCACCATCACGTCTTGCAGCAGGGATCTGTAATACACACTTGTGCGTTTTATTGTGTATCATAACGGTGATCACTTGAGGTGTTGCTGCATGGCAGGATGGTCTGGATCAGGACCATAAAAAAGTATTGCTCAGGAATTCACCAAGGTCTCACATGTATAATCACCTGCAGTTCCTCTAGGAATCCTGTATTCCTTTGTCCTACCTCTAAGGAGCAAACACAGTATGCTGCTGCATCTCTCAGCTCAGCAACTGCCTGCCCTTTGGGAAGGGAGCTGTTGTATTGCTCTCTGCTGAGCAGACCTTGAGACAAATTACCTAGCATTCCTTAATAAAGATTGAGTACCGTGTGACTGTGACCCATGCATGCATGTGCATCTATACTCATATAGGTAAAGGGAAGGGAGGGGAGAGAAAGATGAATGGGAGTGTGTTCCTATTAATTGCTTCTGCTCCTCCTTGCTGAAAAACGTGTACTTGGAGAGATGCTTCAGCAATAGGTGACTGTGCCAGAATATGAATGGGGACAGCATGGTCTTTATGTTGCCCTTTGTAAATGGATTATTGCCTTCTGGCTGTGGTTTACTGTCACTAGCATGTTCTGCTTGTAAGCAGAAGGTTGTGCCTTCTAAGCAATTGTCTAAAAATGGAAAATCACTCTCTTGTGTGTCCATATTTATAAAAGAGGTGCTGGCTGGTTTTATGTGGACAGAACAAATACAAAGGTAGGCAGTGGCTTCATATAATACACTTATCTTTAAATTTTACTTTTAAATAAAGAAAGCAAAATTTTGAGCATATTTCAGTGTGGAGGTCACAGAAATGTGTGTCTCGTCTAATGATAAGCAAAGGACATCTGGTTATACCATCCATCAGTCTATTGCCTAGAGCAAGAGATATTCAAGTTTGACATGTCTGTTTTGGGAGGGGGAGGGAGAAGAGGTAGCAGGCTGTTTCATCAAAATGCAGGAGCTGAAGTTGTTGGTATTCTTTGGGGTTTTTTTTTGTGGTCCCCCCCCCCCCCCCCCATCGAATCACTTTTAATTGGGTTTATTGTGTTTACTGTTTGTGGATGCCACCCACAAAGCTGATCATATAACATTTCCCAAAAGATAATATTAAATTACAATACTTTGAACATTAAGAATGTTTAAATACTATATTTTTTGTATTATTCTAGCTTTAAGTTACAGAGGATTTTTAAGTGAGAAGTTCCTTCTCATTAATATTGGAAAAAATGTTCTAAAATATTAAACTCCTTTACTTACATTTAAAGATATTGACAATGCTACCCTAGTTTTGAACATGAGTCAGAATGGCACTATGGCTCGTTTCTGATTTATAGTTGCTACTATGTTATTAATAATTCACAATATTAATATCATGTTGCTAATCCCAGTGAAAATAAGAACAGGGAATTAAAAAATAGTTCATAGTTCTTAAATAGTATTGTGCATTACTAACATACATTATTTTCTATCTTTCTGATATATGCCATGAAATCAGTTCATGCAGCTTTCTAATTTTTTTTAAAATGGAAGATGGGTATTGAGTAGTCTTTTTTTCCTGTTCTTTGTGTATTTTATTTTGTTTTGATTTTTCTTTATTTTTCACAAAATTTCAGGTGATGCACTACATTTTGACATTTCTTTCAGATTATGTTAGATTCCTTTTAAAGTAGTCTTTTGACACCAAGAGAGTTGCTTGCTTCCTGAGTTGGGTTTTCTTTTCTATTGTTTCCAACAGAAGAATACCTTTGGAAGAGGCTTTCTGGTCTTATATCTAAATCTCTTTGAATGCTCCTGATTTATTATATGGACTTGCTGATTACAGCCTGCTTCGTGTACTTTTGTCTTTGAAAGTGACCTTCTAAAAAGGAAATGTGTTCAGTATATGAGGAAGAGCTGATGACTTCCTTTGATCCTTTTTTGATTATAGACATGTACTTGTCCATATGGTCCCTCTGCTGACCAGACAGTTGATCAAATTATTGTGGTACAGGTATGAGTAACTGGAATTTGGCTTCACTGTAATCTTTAAAATTTTTCTTTTATCACTTTCCTTCTCTGATAAATAATGAATATATGAGTGGAATTTTTTAATTTAAAGCTTCAAAATTTCATATTTTTTCAATTATTACACTTGAATTGAAGTTTGACTTCTGTGTATGAAGTCTGAAACAAGTTTTTCAGGAAAATTAAAGTAGATTTACTGTTAGGATTAAAGATTTGATAAAAGAAAAATATATGAAAAGTTATTTTTATGAATATGAACAGCAGAAAAAACCTGATCCTTCAAAAGAAGAAACTGGGAAGTGATTGTTTTTTTTCCCTTTGATTTTAAGATGACATGAGAATGTCATCTGAAACCTGAAATGGTTCTGCCATTGGAGATCCTCCCTGTTAGAGATTAGAGCTAGAGAAGTTATTCCTAATGGTTAAGCCCAGACTCTTTACCCCTGACATCTGTGAGGGTCAGGACCCAAAAAGACTAGTCACCACTCATCACAAAGTTCAGAAGAAGGCTTGGGGAAACAGCCACCATGTTGTTTGTGGAGCCATCAGGGAATAATACCAAATTGTACCTTCTGCAGAGCAGTGGCTCCGGAGCAGCTGTTGGGCAGCCATGGTGTCACTTGCTCCTTTGTTAAATGCTAACTGGAATTGCTCATCCAGCAATCTTTCTGGTAAAGGAAAATGAAAGGTCTATTCCATTCAGAAAATTTCCACCAAGCCAGCTCTTGCTATCTTTGTGGTCTAAATAAAAAAGTATATGTATGTGAAAGGCATTTCATTTTGTGTGTTCATGATTCCACGATTAGGCATTGCTAAAGAGGGTTATGTCACCAACGTTAGACTGAAACCCAAAAAAATTGCAATACTGATCCTCTGGTAGAGTCCTGTGCTTTCTGTGTTACTGTCCGTGTTACTTTTTCTGCATAGTGAAGTTCCATTAGAGATAGCACCAAGTATGCCATGTGGGCAAACGGCTTGCATATAGCACTTCTGTGGGCAGTTCATATCAGGGCAAGGGGCTGCCAGCATAGAAAATCTATTGTGTTCAGTTTTGTGGAAGGTAGCATCAGAAATGGATGTCATTTGCTTTAAGAGAGGTTTTATTATCGAATTTTAGCTGTAAAAGCCATGTCTACATATGTAAGTAGAATTTTCTTCTGAAGCTAAAACTTTTAGAGCCAAACTTGTTTAGCTCATGACAGATGCATTTTTGAAGAACTTCTCTTTTAAAGATAATGCAGTTTTTTACAACTAAAATTTGTTTTCTGTCTGTATCTTGGGGGAAAGGGCAAATACAAGTTTGCATTTGGGTGCTTAATAGAACTGGCTATGGTAACAGCTGATTTGGTTCATTGGTAATAGAACCAAATAGAACCAAAATAGAATTGGTTACAAGTCTGTAAAGGGGGCTTTTTTGGAATTGCATGAATAAGGTTAAATTTTTGTTCAGTTTGGTTACAAAGCCAAATAAAATTTTTTTTCTTCTTTTCCCCCAGTATGAATCAAAATTGGCTTTTTCCAATTTTTCTTCTGTCTAGGGCATAGAAAAGACAGAATGCTTCCTGTGAGTAGCACAAAATATTTAATCCACACTGAAGGGAAACCTTTGTTTGTCCTAGAAGAGTATTTTTAGCTAAACCAATAAATTACAAAGGATTAAATTTGAACACCTGTCAGTATTTAAGACACAGAATGCATTACTGCACATTTTGTTCTACAGAATTGCACTTCTCTTTCCCCAGATCCATTTTGAAACCTAATGCTATTTTGAACCATACATCTAGTCTGGTTTCTCTGCACTAGGTGGCAAACTCCTTAGGTGGATGTCTGTCTTCCCCTCCCCAATGCCCCAGGCCCCCACCACATTTTTATAGCACTAATGGAACAATTCATACTTTTCCATTTATTTTGTAGTGAGCACCTAACAATGTCTGCTATGGGAACAGTTTTATAATCATAAATACTATGGTCTCCTATTTTGAAGATGTAAAAATTATAATAAGCAAAGATCAGAGTTAGTCTGTTTTGTTTCTATTGTTACTTGTTACTGAGACAGGGATTTATAAAATCCCCCTAAAGATAAATAATTTAATTTCTAGCCCTTCAGAGCTTAATCACTGCAGTTTAAATGAAAATGTTATTATTTCTTTTATATTTAAATGAAAATTAGCATTTCAATAACAGGTGTTGTTGCTTTGGAGCCTGCGCTTTCCATTTCTCCAATATCTAAAGTTACAGAACTAAAATCTTGAAAGTTAAAAAATAGGTCTTGGAAGAATCCAAAATCATTACTGCTCTGTGTAGGTAATAAAGTCATAAGTGTTCTGGATCATATTTTGTGAAAGAAAAATTGTTTTCGTAACACAATGTCTTTCAAAATATAGGTAGTTCACATATTTTCACTTTGAGGTTTAAGCTGCTGAAAGTACAGCTTTTGCATTGCTCAGTGCAAGTTGATGCTGAATTAAATATTAGAATTTTGGGAGTGTGATGTGGTTGTTGGTAGATGGCTTTTTTAGAACATAATGTGTTTATACATGAGGGAAGATGAAACTCCTCTAACTGGGAAAAAAAAAAAAAGAAAAGGAAAACATAAAGGTATGCCATGTAAGAGGTCATATAATTGTAAATAAAATTTAGCCCCAAGTAATACATCATGGACTAACTAAAATGACTTGCAAGCAAAATTCCACTTACTACGTAGAAACCTGGAAACTCCAGGTCAGTGCAAAACAGGGATTGGATATTAGAAATTAGAGAGTTTCTGAATAAATTAAAAAGATTTCATTTCCAAGGGCAAATATTTTTCTGACTTCTGCTACTTATTTAGTCAAAAGTAGTTTACAAGCTACTGATATGGGTCCAAAGAGCAGCAAAACTGGTGAGGGATCTAGAGAACAAGTCTTATGAGGAATGGCTAAGGGAACTGGGGCTGTTTAGTCTGGAAAAAAAGAGAGGGTAAGGGGAAACCTTATCACTCTCTGCAACTACCTGAAAGGAAGTTGTAAAGGGGGGGGGTCAGTCTCTTTTCCCAAGTAACATGTGATAGGACAAGAGGAAATGGCCTTAAGTTGTGCCAGCTGAGATTTAGATTGGATATTGGGGAAGAAATTCTTCACCGAAAGGGTTATCAATCATTGGAACAGGCTGCCCAGGGAAGTGGCTGAGTCTCATCTTCACCATCTCTGGAGGTATTTAAAAGGCATGGTAGATGTGGCACTTAGGGACAGGGTCTAGTGGGACTGGGTAGTGCTGTGTTAACTCAGTGGTCTTAAAGATCTTTTCCAACCTAAAGGATTCTATGAATATCTAGCTATTTTTCTATAAACTTGAAAATTCTAGTATGTAGTGTTTTTTTAATAAATACAGAGAAGCATAGAGGTGCTTCATATTTAATTAGTGCTGTTATGTTATTACAAATGCACAACCAATTACCACAACAGCTGCAACCCAGAATTTTGTTTCAGTAATGGAAGTGAAAACTGGAACTTCCAGGAGGCAAAAAAGGTCCCTGAACCTCACAAGTCTCCTACCTATGCAGGCCTGTGCTTGGCATACAAGAGCAGTTCTGGTTCCTTGTGACTGAGGGCAGCACTCGGAGACACTGAATGGTGACAGATATTTGGTAAAAAGGAAAGCCTTTCCTCAAACCATAGATCACTTTTATCACTGTGTAAGTACCTGATGCCATCTTGCCTTAAGTCAGTTCAAGTGTTGCAGTTGCAGTTTAGGTTTCAAAAGAAGAGGAAATCATCTCCAAAAGCAGGCTTTTGTGTTAACATCTGTGTGAGTCAGACTAAGGAGAAGTCTCTGAAGGATGTATGGAATCAGGGATTAGGGCAAAAAGGGTTTCAAAGCCAAGGGACAACAAGACTCTTGCAAAACTGATCATGGTGTTTTACTAGAAGGTAAGGAATGAAAGCTGAAGCAGGGCTATTAGCTCTGAGCTTTGTATGAGGGATGTTGCTGGACAGTGATCGGAGCAGGTTCAGTTGGATCCAAGGCGAGAAGTTTGCAGGAAAAGTATCTGGGGTGAGGACAGGAAGAGGGGGAATCTCCAGACATGACTGTAAATTATGCATTTGGAGAGCTTTGTATGAAAAGGTGTCCAGATGGAGAGAGCAGTGGGTTGTGGAGTTTACCAAAATGTTAAGTGGTGTGAGGGGGCTACAGGTAATTAACTATAATTTTAAAAGCTGAGCTTGGGCTCCCACACAGACTGAATGGAGAGAGGGTATATATTTTAGAGCATTCAACATAAGAAAAATAAAGTTTCGTTTTCTTATTTTCACAAAATTCAGTGTTTTCTATGCTTTGTAAAACCCCTTCTTCACTGTAGCAGTTGCAGGTGATTAGACAATCCCTTACTTCTGAATTAGGAAATTCTTGCTTCTGTGTCCAAAATTTTGGCATTGTGGGTTAATTATGCGACTATGGTAGAATTGCCATGGTAAAATAGACATGCAATGGTTAATAGTGCAGATGGCCTTAAGCCAGACCTCCTTTTAAAACAAAATGCTGATGCAGAAGCATATCAGTTCTGTTTGTTTTGATGGAGATAGGGACAAAAAAAACCTACAGGTACAGACACTAAGGAGTGTGTTTACAGACTTTTCCAAGGGTTATTCTTTCACTGACATTTGTATCTTCAGAACCATTAATGGAAACAAATATCGCTCCTGTCTTATGGTGCAAATATAAGCTAAGAATTATATTTGCTAAGTGCCAATATAAACCAAGAATTACGTGAACACATTTGAGCTTTTAAATCTCTGAATTTTTAGTGAAGGCAGTTCTTAAGCTCTTTGTGCAGCAACAGCTATCTGGAGCTAGGAAGTAACTTTTTTTTTTTTTGAGGTGTATGTGTGTAGGAACACTGAAAGGAACTATGGTTCATTAGGAAGAATTTTATCATGCACAGTAGAAAACAAGGTTTATGGAAAAGCTCAGTGTTCTGTAGAGGATTGAAGACTGAGATCCCTCATTTTGCCTTGTGGAACCATTCTTCCACTCCTGCTAGAGCTTATGCTGAGACAACACACATTATTTTTCTCCCTTGCACTGCTACGGTTATATTTTAAGAATTATTGATAACATGGTGTGTGTTTTGTATTTTAAGCTTGTAGAACAAATAATCTCCAAGGAAAGATGAGCTAGCTTCTATGTTTTCTCCCCCTGTGCTAACCTCCTATTCTATTGTTCCTGTTGATGTGCTTTTTGAAACAGAGAATGCAAGGATGCACCTCACAGACACATTGCCAGCAGATAAATCTTGCTGATCTTGGTGCCTCTCCCTTCTGAAATTGTAGGATTTATGGCTATTACTTGCAAGTTGTCTGTCTAATGTGTAGGCATTTGTTGGGATTTTTTGTTCATTCAAAGGTGTCATCTGGTATGTAATTCTTTCCTGAATTTAGAATGATGACCTTATCTAGAATGATGTAGGGAATAGTTACCTCCTAAATTAGAAGGTTTGAGTGATATACATAGGAACAAATAAGTAGTTCTAAATATTTCTTAGGTTTTGCAGAGTTAATCACTTTTTATGTTAATCTGCCTTAAGGATTTGCTTGGAAAGGTGGATAAAGAACAGCATATTTCAAAACGAGTAATAGTGCCTTAAGGGAACAACAAATTCAGTTCATTAACCACAGGTTGGTGAAATGCAGTTTCAAATCTTATAGTCACTGTCCCTTTCTAGGACCTTGTTGTGACTTAACCGCAGCAAGCAACGGGGACCATGCAGATGTTCACTCATTCTCTGCTCCTGCCCCTGCCCTCTGCCCAGGTAGGGTAGGGAAAAAAGGAAGAAAAAGAAGGGAAAATACCTTGTGTGTTAAAGTAAAGAGAGTTTAATAGAACAATAATGGAAGGAAAAAAAAAAGGTAAAAGAATATACAAAATAAAGTGATGCAATACAATTGCTTTCACTATCTGATGACTGATTGTCCAGCCCATCGCGAGTAGCTGTCGTGGATTCCTGCCCCCTAGACAATCCTCATTTATATACTGAGCATCATGTATATGGTATGGAATATTACTTTGGCAGCTTGTCCTGCCTATACTTCCTCTCAGCTTCTATGGGAAGTTGAAAAAGCCCTTGACTTAATGCAAACATCCCTTAGTGACAACTAAAACAATGTGTGTTATCAAGATTATTCTAATACTAAATCCACAACGCAGCAGCTACGAGGAAGAAAATTTACTCTATGCTGGCTGAAACCACCACAGATCTGAATTGCCTCGAAGAGATTATTTAGATATTTACTACTTAAAATCTGTTTGGAGAAGTATGAGTGATGGAGTTAGGATTGGATATAAGATTTTTACTGTTTACTGTGGAGAAATTGAGCCTAAACCTTTTGGACTACAGGCCAGCTGCCAGCTCTTGCAGAGAGCTGTGCATCCTCATCAAGTGATTTTGCCTTGAAATCGCTTGTATAGTGACAATTTTTTTCTATTCCACCTGAAAGAGAGAGGGTGCTGCCAGGGGAATACTCTTTGTTGGCATCCTCCTAGGCCATCATCCTGTAGTGGGTCAAAGGAAGAAGCCTTATGGACCTACTCACCCCCTCCTCTGTGCCTTTATCTCTCCTTCCTGCAACTACTCTTCAGAGTATTTGGTTATTGTCTGTCTTTATTCATCGAAGTTTTCATAGGCTAAATTCAGGTATTCAGGTACTCTTCAATACCACCAATGTCTGGCCACCTTTGGTCACACTGATTTAGCCTTTTATCCCTCAACTTTCTGTTTCATTGTGTTATTTACTTCAGATCCAGTGCCTGGATCCTGGACTGAGCTTTTTTTCCTTTGCAATTTCAGGTTCACAACAAAATGTGTTACTCTAAAGCTGTCTCCTAGCAAGTCTCGAACCTGCACTGTGTTGCCTTTCTAAGGTTTTCAGTGGCAAACGAGTGTAGAGTGTCATAGACTCTCCGCTCCCACCCTCCCATAATATATCCTGGTAATGCATCTGCACACGTGACTTAATTGTTCTGTCTTCAGACTGAAATAATGCACCCCATCTGGGACTTTCTTATTATCCCCTTTCACATTAATTACTATGTCCTGGCTAACATTGGTAGCATGTGAAGAAGTGGCAAAAACTGATGAATGGCCACAAACGATATATTATGCCCCTTTTGACCACCGTTTTAGAAAATTTGACTTAAGAGAAGCATGTGCCCACTTGCAATTCTTCCTGGCAAATAAATGTGTATTCTTTGATCCTTAATGCTTTGCAATCTTTTTATTTTGTGCTTTTTTTGGTGTTTTTGTGCTAAACCGGTAACATGCAGTTCAGCTGTTGTAGGCCTTTTATGCCATACATTCATGCTATATTTTCAACTCTCTTAAATTCCCAAATGTTTCCTTGGCTGCTGCTATAATTCTTCCATGTTTTATAGTATCTGTTGTTCTGTCTTTTTTGATTTTTGCTTACATTTGTTCTTCCACACATCTTGTAGAGTCATCTCTTGGGAAACATCTTCTTTTTGTTCATGTTTTAGTCTTGAAATCAGTACTTGAACGTAGCTGTATTTTACATATTGGTGATTTTGCTATAATTAAGCTTCATGAATATGAAGATTCACGTAGTATTCCCATGGTGTCCTACAATTAGGTTTAGCAATAGGACTTTATCTCATCTCACTTTAACCCATTATCATGTTGCTTTTGCTAAATTATAACACCATATTGAATCTCGAAATGCATAGTATGCACTTGCTAATTTTTGGTTTTATTTTTAAGACTAGGTAGATGAACTGTGATGATTGTTTGCTGAAGAGTTTGGAAAGGAGTTTCCTGGGAGAGAGAAAGGGGGAAAAATTGTTAATGAAAACCTTAAATTTGTTTTATTTGCAAATCTAACAGGAATTTGGAATTGAATGAAATGTGTAATGGTAGGTAGTGTAGTTTTCTGAAAAAAGCCATTGACTGGCAGTTTTAAGATGTGATTATATTTTCAGCACTATACCTGGTTTTCTGTGGGTTTGTTTTGGGGAGAAGCCCTTTATGTCTCTTTGCCTTTGGCCTTGGTTCCACCCTGCTCTTTCTCTCTTTTCCCTCTAATGTTTTTCTCTTTCTACTTTTTTCTTCTTAGAGACTATAAAATTTTCAGAGCAGGTACCACCATTTATTACACATGTGTACAGCATGCAGTACAAAGGACACCAATCTCAGCTGGCTTTAAGGCAGCAGTGTCATGCATATACTGATAATACCAGAAGACTCAAAAGTGCATTTGTAAAAGTGATTCTATGTTTTCTATATGATGGAGTAGTTATTAGTTCATTGACTGTAGTGGAAGTATAAATAGAAATAAATCTAAGCAAACTAAGACTGCTGAGTTCCACTAGAAGTCTTGCTGACCTCTTGTTGATGGTAAAACATAGGGTTATATATTGTTCTTTGCTCTATATCTTTGCCTCTATAAGTGTTTACTTTGCAATTTACTCTCCTTGTAATGTATTAATGATTAGCTCTGACTATAAAATTAAAGCTTTGCAATACTTGTTTCTTCAGAATATGATCGTCACTTTAAAGTTGCCTGGAGCATGTATTAAGAATGGCATGTAAGCTCTTATAAAGCAAATGACTTATGTGACCAACAGCCATTTTTTTTTTTCTGAGAGTGAGATTCCTTAAATTGGTCCTGGGACAATTCTGAATATGTTGAGCATAAACTTATACTCTGAACAAGAATGTATCAAACCCCAAGTGGTAGCCTGATTTAGTATCACTTTGACATAAGAAAAAAAATCAATTTTCTCTGTACCAAACTTTCAATGAAAATACCACATTAAAGAAGAAAGTTTGAGAAATGCTCTCAAAATACTGTATCATTTAAAATGGAAGGAACACTTGTAATTTTAAATGCCAAGTATACATAGCCTGCATAAATTTCTCTTTATTGTATTTTTCAAGATAGACTTAGTAGCTTCAAAATCTGACCTTTGGCCTTTTTTTTTTCAACACTCCAAAGTTAACTAGAGCAAGAATAGAGAACCTTTCCCACTCTGAGACAAACTGCTTCCCCCCCCCCCGCCAATAATATTTCTGACTCAAAATATTGCTATAACTAATTAACAGATAACTACATATAGTTCTGCATAACTTGCTGATCATTTTCATAAGTTTCAGCCTGTTTATATTCCAGATATAGTTCTAGCTTTCAGCAAAGTGCAATTGCAGTGTACGATAGGGAGGTCTCACGCTAATCAGATTTACATATTCCCTCAAAATATAGTACAGAACATTAATTTCATGCTACTTCAAAATATATTAGCCAAGTGCCAATTCCATTCTGAATCACAGAAAGGCTGATCTGGGATCAAAATAAAATAATAAAAAAAACCAAACCCTGAAAGATGGCAATGTTATTTTCAGTTTTGTGGAAACTAGGTCTTGTCAAAAAAATTGATCTTGCTCTTTTTTTTTTTTAATTAATTTTTTAAGATTCAAGAATATGCTAGAAAAGGAGTACTATAATAAAGGACTGTAACATTAAATAATTGACTTACTGTCATGGAAATAATAAAAAACATTTATCAGTGCACATAAACTACACAGAACTTTATTAAATAGATTATAAAAACAATCCCCAGGCCACAGGACGTACCTCAGAAGCAATATGTTCTGTGGGTCTCTTCTTGGCTTATGTTTTTATCTATCACCTAGTAAAAAAAATGAAATGGTTCTTGGGAAATTGTTCAGGTAGCACAAGGGCCCACTTGCTAGGCATTAAGAAGGGAAATCTTGTCCTGACTGGGTGACACTTGATAACATAGGACATGCTGTGCACAAGCATTACCCTAAAAGAAGGTGAGCGCTAGCTGCAAACTAGGGTTAACTGGTACTACAATATTCCTCCGTCTGAGAGGACAACCTTAAAGGTCAGGTAGGGAGACATAGCACTTAGGTGTCTGCTTCCTGCTCCATGTCTTAGGATGGGCTAACGAATTGAAGCTAGTGAGGATTTGACATGCTACCAGCCATCAAACTGACCACATTTGGAAGAAGAGGTAATAATGGTGATCCAAATTATGCAGAACAGCTATGTTCATCTGAGAAAAATAGTTGTCTCTGAATGCTTTGGCTGCTTTAATGTAATTGAACAAAAGAGCATGCTGTTAGGAACAAAGAATGTCTGTCAAGCACATAGGCTGGAATGTAGTCACTTGGAAGGGTGGTGTGCACGCATCCTGCCCCAGCACTGGTGTGGTGAAAAAACTAAGCTGCTGTGGGATTAAGTGAATATTAAGTAGAATTGAGGAGATGATAATATTTTTGCTTTTAGCTTTGATGAAACATGTTGGCCATTCATTCTGTAGTCTGAATGAAATGTATGAGAGACTTTAGAAAACGGTCTGGGTTCTAGAAAAACTATATCAAAATAAGAGAATGACGGACATCACTCTTCAGATTCTTACTGAATATCTAGGCAGAAATTATTTATTCGCAGCTGGTAATTGAAGGTCTGTGATGATAAAATGCAAAAGCTGAAGATAGTTGCAATGACAGTGAGAATAAATGCGAGGCTTTTAACAATGAAAATAGTTCTTTAACAATTAGCATTTATCTCAAGGTGGAATGAATTGCAGAAAGATGTGCTCTAGTGCCACCAGAAATGATGAGCTTGAGTCACTGGGGTAAAGCTCTGAGCTGTGCTGAGACAGATGAGTATTTCTGCTCTTCAGAGCAACGAGCCTTTCTCTTCGAGAAGTGAAAAGAAACCTGGTGTTTCGCGGGCGCTGTCCGAGGTACTGAACGCGAGCGCCTCTGTGTCGTGCAATAGGAAAACGTTCAAAACCTTAAATCCTCAGCTTAGAACAGGAGAAGTGCCCATTGAAAAAAGAAACTATAACAGTTGTATCACCCTCCCATGGGTTAATGTGTTTGCTTCTGTGAACGTTTTGTTTCTTGTGAAATGCACCCCTCCACACACCCTTACTCGCCTTCCTGCCTTCCCTCAAGATGGAATATTTGCCTCTGCGTAACCGTTGGCCTAGCATGGAAAAGTGCATGAATTTTGAAAAAAAAAATATTTTCAAAATAATAGCATTTTTCTGTCCTAGAGTGAACAAATATGCACAGGTTGATTTTGGTATATTATCCATGTCAGCCATAAAAAAGTTTTGTAGAGAAGATATCGTCCAATCTGTAATGCTATATTAAAAATAGTTGTGATGTACGCTAGTGTTCTTGGAGGGGTGGAGATGAGACTCTTCCAATCATTCTGCTCCTCTGAAGTCAGATTCTAAACTGGATTTCAGAAGTGCTGCCTACCTCTGAAAAGATTCTTTTCAGACAGTAATTTCTGCATGCAAGCCAGATTGCAGAACGAACTCTGCAGAATGTTACAGTATATCCAGCAGTCCTGCAGCTAATTTTCTTGGAATTCTTGGGAAATTAATAATTTTGTTCTTTTCAGAAAAATTTGTAAGAAAAAATTCTTTTGCTGAATTGTGATCATACATCAAACATATTCTGTACTACTTATATTTGCCTTTTAACTTTATTATCTCTTTTTGGCTTGGGAAGTCACAGTATCTGAGAGCCCAGAGAAGGTCATGTTCTGTACATGTGTCAGGCTTGATTGTAATACCATGCTTCATTCTCGACTTTTCTGTACCCTGAGGACAGACCAGCAGAGAGACTATATTTAATATCACAATTAGCTTTCCTGAAGCAATCATGATGGAAGAAAGATACAGGCAATTGATAGGAGGGATATTGTAAAAATAAACTGCCCTGGTGTCTGAAAAATTGTGTGTAAGAAACTGCAGGAATTGTTCAGGCCGTCTTTTCATGCTGAAATACATAATAATGCAATTTAGTTCAATCTTGTTAGCTTGAGGACGTATTAAAAAAAATAATGCACCTCCAGCTTGTATGACAGCCTAGTGACTGATAGAATAAGTGACAATAGCTTTTTGCTCAATGGACACCAGGGAGTGCCTAGAAACTTTGTGAAAATAGACAGAAATGCTGTGGTATGAAGTGGGTTGGGAAGCTGAAGGCACTGTGGTGTATAACTGGGATATAAATGGGACAAGTAGAATTAAGTCTGTGAAACAATGGAACCAAAAGGAATTAAAACAAAAAATAATGATGGCTCTTGGTTGCAGGTGACCAACAGCATGAGGACATGATATAGTGGCCCAAGTTTGATCTAATTGGCATAGACAGTGTGGATGAAGTTCAGAATAGAAGTAAAATAAATAAAAAAATAGGCTGACTTCATACTTCCTGAGTTTATGAACCCACAGCTTAAGGAACATGTTTTCCTTATGTTTCAGGTATGGGGTGAGGGCTTAAAGAAAGCAGACATTTTAACTGAAGAGAATACAGAACTAAATTTAAAAATGGTTGCTACAAATTGCAGTGCTAGAATTTTGACAGAACTATTTCAAGGGACTTTGTTATTCAGGCTAACCATTTAGGCCAATTGAGGTAGTTTAGGCTCAGAACATTCCTGGTTTCATGGTATTTATTAAAATCAGCATGAAAATGTGCACTGAGTTCTATTACAAGACTTGATATGTGAATGTGACAGTTTATGTCACCTTGGGTACGTAAGTGATGTTATTTTCCTTCTTCCTTGGATGGAAAGGGGCAAAGTTTAGTCACATAAACCTAAATACATCCATCAAAATGGAAGAGTTGGATGAGCAGACTTGATACAGCATGGTGACAGTTTAGATTTTCTAAAATAAGACTTAAACTGCGTAGAGATACGTCATAAACGAAAAGCAAATCTTATTCTTGTGGAATTTTCCAATGTATTTGAAATCTATGTGGATAGGACTAGAGAGCTTTTATAGACATTTTGCAGTACCTCTAATCAGGCAGCAAAAAACCGTTTTCCTTTCAGTTCATTCCTATCCATACCTCCACTCTGACATATTCTTAACACATTGCCATGGAGTTTGAAATTGAATAACTCCTATGATCTGGTTACAGCCCTAAGAAATCTCTGAAGTGCATTAAAGAACATTTTGCACTGCTCAGTGTTAGGAATGCATAATTACTCCCTAAAAATCTACAAAGGCTTCACAACCTCTAAACAAAATGGATCCTCATTCTTTACTAGAAATGATAGTTTATATGCACGGAGCAAAGTCTTTTTGTCATTGCATTACCAATTAAATACATGAGGTCACTAAAGTGATATGAGCTTTAGATTTGCTTATAGAACAGTATTTAAACTTTTGTCCCTGAACTGCCTGCAGATGTTCTGGTATAATAGCTTAAAAGTACAAAATTTAAGCCATATACTTAGAGTTCAGTAGCATTTAATGGATGGGCTTAAATGATAACTCTACCTGTTCATCAGATGATCATCACTGGAACCATAACTATCTGATGTCTTACTATGTTTTTGGTAAGATACAATGTTGATACAAAAGGTCTGATGGTCTTGAAGAAGCTTGGCTTTGACTGGCTTGACTGCCAGAACAAAATGTAATTGTTTGAAGATGTAGCAACTGCCACAGAGAGATGAAGAATTTTTCAGTATTTTTAGTTGCTTCAGGTATACTTCACTTTTCTCAGTCTTTATTATAGGAAATAAATGCCTGCTCCCTTCTAGAGACAACTGATGTATGCTGAGTTGTTAATGCTAACTGAGCTTTGTAAGGTTGGCTCTTTATCATCAAAAAAATGAACATTGTCATTGATTACAAGGAGAGCTGTATTATGCCAAGCACCCTGGGCTGGACAGGGGTTGGGGCAATAGCTCATGGATTATTGAAATGCTGGGCAAAGGTTAGCATGTGACTTCCCTCTGTTGATGTTGGGGAACTGGCACTGAGGTGATTTCAGGATGGCAAAGGGTGGAAGAGAGGACTGAGGGAAGGCAGAAGTCGTTATCTCTAGGAGGAGCAATAGGCAGGTGGGAGGGAAGGTCCTGGGGCTGAGGTCCTGCTTTGGAGTGATGCAGTGTTGGTGTGCAAGGGAAGAGAGGGTAAGGTGCATTAACTGAAGGGTGTGGTTTGAGACACTTGGGATAGGAAGTCGGGAGGGTGCAGAGGGGGTTGACTCTGTCAGATAAAATTTTGGAACATCTTGGAGAGGTAGTGCCCTGGCCATCCCTATATATACGTATGTGGTACTTGGTCCTTTCTGTTTTTCCTTTCCTGTTCCAGGATAACGGTATCACAAATAATTGTCCTTGTTTGGGATATTAATGTTAGAAGACTAGTTTAACAGATCTCCCATTTGTACTTTGGTATTTCTGGGAAATTTTTGCTGGGGGAAACCTTGCTACCAAAGATGAGGAAAAGGCTGAGATGCTTAATGCCTTCTTTGCCTCTGTCTTTAATAGTCA
>JAOQGH010000001.1:113344865-113358534 GCA_025769975.1 Gallinago jamesoni | reverse complement strand
TGGATGCAGTCCTGAGTGATGTGCTCTGGGCAATCCTGCTTTGGCAGGGGAGTTGGACTAGATGATCTCTAGAGGTCGCTTCCAACTCTGACAATTCTGTGATTCCATGAATTTATTCAGTTTGCTCAGCAAAGAAGTTGGTTTTCTAGCACAGTCAGCAATAAACAATTCATAAATACTTACACTGAGCCCTTGTGAGTTTTTCTTAGAAGAGTAAAGAGAAATTTAACTCTGCTGTGCTTCTGCTGAAGTAAATCTTATATGTAAATGTTACATGATTGGTGACCTCCTATTTCGTCCAGTCCTGCTTTTCTCCTGAACGAACTGCTATTCATTCAAGTTTCCATGTTACTTAAAGCACTTCTAAACATATTTGGAATTGAGATAAGCAGTCACATTTTGATAGTTTGGGTTAGGATGGCTATTCTGTTTCTGTATAAATGTTTTGACCAGAGAAGGTGAACTAAAACTATCTTGAAATGGCCTCTAAATACACTATCATTAAACATCTGGTAAGGGATTCTGTTTTATTGTAAGCAAAGTTTTTAATGGTTTATTCTTGTTCATAATTTATCCATACATTAGCTTTGTTTTTTCATTGCTTATGCTTAAAATAAAATGAAAAAAAAAAAGCTTTGCATAATAACCTAAAGTTCCAGTGTGTGTGCCATAACTTGCAGTCTATTTGCCAAAGAACAATTTTGGTTTCTTAAAGGTTGTTTGATTTATAGCACTGTTTCTGTTGGTGTGGCTATAAACTGTGCCTCTACGGCTTTTGTAATAAAAGTGAGGGGTTTTTCACTTTTGTAAGCTGAAATGTATTGTACATTGTTGAAATTTTTGTGAAGGAACCCGACAGCAGCTGCTGATTTCCCAGATGGTTTATTTATCAAACAGATTATGTCAGTTGGGTTTGGTGGGGTTTTTAGTGGGTTTGTTTGTTGTTTTTTTTTTCCCTTCAGCCAGTGGGATTCTGTGACTGCTGCTACATGTGTAGATGGGATAAAAGTAGAAAAAAGTAGGTTTAAGTACCTTTTTGTTTAAAAACATACATACAGTAATCTCTATGAAAACATAATATGTTATTTGCTGAACTGCAACTCTAGAATGTAGATTTCATTTTATCTCATGCAACCCCGGTGCAAGAATTGAACATTCAAACAAAATCCTTACTCTAGAATAAAATTTCAAATTCTTTTTTTACCTAGTGCAGTGCTATTGCTGCAAAATCTTTTACCAAGACTGTCTTATTGTTGCCTTTGCCTTCATATATATGAACTTTTCCATCCTGATAGTACTATCTTTAAAACAAAAAATCTCTGGTTGAAACAGGTTCATTCCTTACGGTCTTCTAATATTAAAGTTTATTCTCCAGGCCATAAGTGGAGTATTCTAAAAATTGACCTGAAAGCCACCCAGGAATACTATTCAAACGTTATATAGCATGTAATTAATAACGCAGGCTCCTGTGGAGGCCTTGATGAAATATAATTCTGATGCTCTGAGCATCTCCATTTGCAATACTACGTACTGGAGCAGAATAGAAATTAGAGGGTTATAATCTGAAAACATAGATGAGAGGTGTCTTTGGGGTCTGTCAGCTAATGAGAAGTTTGTCATACTAACTTGAGGTTTATTGAATGTTATTTATTACAATTATTACAGCACGTTTATAAAAATTGTTATTGTTTTATTAAACTATCCCTATGTAGATCCAATGAACAGTGTCTGAAATCTGTTCTTCAGCTTGGAGTCCTTGTGCAAAAACCTTAATTAGGGAAAAAACCCAACTAAACTTGAAGTATATGTCACAGGACACAAAAGTAATTAGAGCTCTTTCTGCCACTCTGTGTAATGTATATGTGCTATCAGCATACCATTGTACTGATACAGTACGATAAAGAAATGAAGCCCAGGTGTAGATGTATAGATGCTTGAGTTTGCCATGAGCATGAAGGTTAAGCAACTCTCAAAGCCCTAGCTTTGAAATTTTCCACACTTACATGCACATTAATCATCTGACTAGGAAAATCCTTAGGAGCCAAAGATGGAGTGCCAGGTGTAATTAAGCGTGTGTAATTAAATATCATTAAGACCACAGCTTTACAACTAGACAGAAATTCTTTTTCTTCTGTTACCATGGGGGAATTGCTTTTTTCCAAATTTTATTGAAAATGAGAAAAGTGAAACTGCTAGTAGTTTTTTTTTGTTCCTTTTAGAGCACAGCTAAAGTGAAATATGTCGCAGACGGAGTGATTGCAGTTATTGTGAATTTACTATAAAAAATACTCAGTGCACTGACCTTGATGTTATACCTTGTGGTTGGCAGAAGTGTGCTCCCAAGCGTTCAAGTAGTGAATAATACTGCAAGGACAATTTCCAGTTGCTGCTTGCTGGGCAGAAACTTGACTTGATGTAGTGTCTCAGCTCCATTGGATCACATTGGTTCCAACTGCAGAAATCAGAGACAGTTAGCTTCCAGTTCCCCAGCTGGTTAAAACAGCTTTTCATCATAACACTTAATAAATATAACCTTTATGCTACACCCTTCTCCTTTTTTTTTTTTTTTTTTTTTTTTTTAATTTCCATAATAGCCTTATACATAGCACTTGCCAAAATACATGAAGGCACCAGTGCGTTGCATTTATGATCTTGCTATATCATTTGAAGTTCTCCACTACTGCACAGGCTTTGCTCTTTCAGATGTTTTTCATGCTTTCTGTTTATTCACCATAGCTATTTTGTTGCCTTCTCCTGCTGCAGCAAGCTAGAGGTCCGCCTCATTGCCAGAGTGACATTACATATCATGCAGTGCTGGCTTTTTTTTTTTTTTCTTTTCTGTACCATCTCTGCTTCTAGGGTATTTAGAATCTCTGGTCTTTCAGACGGCAGTATAGAAGAGGGTATGTATCCAGTGCTCATTACTCTGGAGAAAGACTGGAAGATATAACTAATGAGTACTCAAAAGACTTAAAAATATTCCTATTCAAAGCTAATCTTATTTTTTGGGGTGGAAACCTGTCTCATGGTGAGCATTTGTTTCAGGTCTTACATATGTTGCTTCATGTGATGCCACATGCTGTATAGTTTATTCATGTTCAGTTTACCCCTGTGGCATGATAGAGAACCCACTTAACTTTCTTAGCTGCTGAGAAAACCACTGGCTATGAATTGTGAGAGGGAGAGGTAGATACGGTGCGAGCAGCTTTGTACCAGATAAAAGGGCTGTACGTAGGAAAAACTTCCCAACTGTAATGTTGACAATTGCACCTGGCTAATACTGGATTTACTATTCATGCTGAAATTTTGTCACTTTAAGGATGCTACCATAAAGAAAGGAAACTTTTCCAAGACATTACACATCTAAAGTAAATGAGATATTATCCACTATTGCTTCATATAAAGTTAGCAGCCATATTTCATAATGGGACTAGTTCCGATTTTCTTAGGTCTTCGTTAGCACCGTAATTCTTTCAGCTGTGTATGGTTGTATTTGTCAGTACCAGCGAATTAAAATCAATTTATAAGAGATGCACCTCATCCCCAACATTCAAATCCTATGCTAATTGCTGGGAAATTAATCAGCCTGTTTTTCAGGTTTGGTGTTTTGACCCTTTATTTGGAAAAAAAAAGTAAATTTACAGAAGGAAGAAGGTGTGGTTAGAGGATTATATGCTGGAAATAGTTGAAGGGAAGCAGAGAATATCTTCACTTAAGTGGCTGTTTGGCCTTTGTAACTGTTAAGTCACTGAATACGTTCCTGAGGCAAAACAGGCTTGAATCCCTAGCATGTTGTTACAAGGTGTGTTAAGTCTATCATGTCAGAAGGATATATTGATATTGCTTTTTTCCCCATCCACTGCTCCATAAAAATCATCATTATTAGCATTATCCGGGAGACTGTTGCAGAGCAGGTAAGGACTGTGAAAGCACCTCAGTAATGCTGGGACTGTGTGAGAAAACAAGCAATCTGCAATCTGAACTTTTCAGTGTGTCTTTCTCCATGTGTTTCAGTTAAAGTCTTAGAAAATCTTCTTATGAACAGAATTAAAATAGAAAGTCAGTGCTTTTCACCAGGGATAATAATACTTAGAAATCTCTACAAGTCCCTGGTTTCCACTCTGGATACTTTGCTCTGCAGCTCAGTCCATCCACAGATGATACCCACTCACTCCCTCGCCCCCATAGTACCCCAAAAGATTGGGAGTAAGGCACTATTTATATAATATCAAGGCTCAGAAATCTGGAATTAGATGGGAGGGGACAGGGAAGCAAACGTCAACAACTTGGCATAAAGGTGGTCTTGCTTCCAGTCTCTTCTGTTTTCCATACCTGCTTACCCAGGGTAACAGCACCGCATGGTTTTCCACAGGTCCTGCCCTGAGGGCTGTGATCCAGCTCAGAAGCCACTTTTGACTTAAAGACAAGTAGCTGAAATAAATATAAATAAAATTGTGCAATAGCTTAGCAATATGGAGCAGTGCCCACTAGTGAAGCTGACTGTGAGCCAATCAGTGTTTGAGCCAACCATTTTGGAAAAGGTGGCTTTTCCTATGCTGTCTTACCCCTCTTTCTCACCAAATTCCGTTAGGTGCAGCCGATTTCACTAAAGGTTTAAAAAGAGAGTATGTTCATCCTGGAGAAACTGGTGGAAGAAATGGTTGTATTGCTTTAAAGAGGTAAAAATGAAAAGGCTGTTCATTTCTTTCATATTTTTCCTAGCCTGTAATTATTCCTAATCAAACTACAACAAACAGTAAACACTAAAAATGAAATAAACGCAGTGACAGTTTGCCAATAATGAGCAGAAAATGTTCCATCTGTCTAGCAGTGAGTAAAATGTGTGTAATTACTGCTCATTTTTCTTCTAATTGCTGAGTTATTAGTTTAGAGCTTACGCACAACTGGTGAACAGTGCCGACTACCCATTCTCTAATTACAGCCCCTGCTTTGCTGTGCTTGAAATCAAGAAAAGCAAAAAGCAGAAAATTTGCATTTTAAAAGAGTTGTCTGAATTAACTCCTCTGGTAAGAGCATCTTTTCAGTTTTGGCCTCACAGGTCAGATACTTGGCTAACAGCAAACAGTGCCTAGTTATATCAGCTGAAGATTTGTCTCTCAGCGGAATTATCACCTCTCTATATCTGTTTCTTTTTTCAAGCCTACATTTTAATTTCCAATTTAAAGAAGATTCAAAAATGATCTGAAATAGATGGTAGGTCAAGGGAAGTAATTCCAATGAGGAAGAAAAGGTTACGATAGCCATGAGTTGGTAATACTCATTTCACTTTGTTGTTCTTTATCTGATTATCTCAAAGTGGGTCATATGAGGGTATGTCTATGCTTCAGCCTGCTCTTTAGCACCTTTATCTGTTCTCCCTAGGCTACCTCTGTTAGAGCCAGGCTGTGCCTGTGGTGACAGAGACGTGGCCACACAATCCTGTGCCACCTTTGACCATGTCAGGTGTCAGAATCCATCCTGCCACAGGAGCTTTGAAGTCTTTGAAGGTTAACTTACCTTGTTTGTGGACAGTTCAATGTGAGAGGAGAAGAACAGACCCAGTATGCTTATTTTCAAAAGTCTGGAGATACTACTATTGCATGTGATTTTGAATCTTAAAAATAATGGTAGAAAATGCAGAATTAGAATAGCAAGATGGCCGAGGAAGATTGACAGCCAAAATGAGTGTATCCTCAGCAAGTTTGCTGATGATACAGAACTGGGAGGAGTGGCTGACACACCTGAAGACTGTGCTGTCATTCAACAAGATCAGGACAGGCTAGAAAGGTGGGCAGTGGGGAACCTTGTGAAATTCAACAAGAGCAAGTGAAGAGTCCTGCACCTAGGGAAGAATAATCCCATATACCAGTACAGGTTAGGGACTGACCTGCTGCAGAGCAGCTCTGCAGAGAGAGACCTTGGATTCCTGTTGGACAACAAGTTGATCATGAGCCACAATGTGCCCTTGTGGCCAAGAAAGCCGATGGTCTTCTAGGGTGTATTAAAAAGAGCATGGCCAGCAGGTCAAGAGAGGTCATCCTCCCCCTCTACTCTGCCCTGATGAGGCTGCATCTGGAGCACTGTGTCCAATTCTGAGCTTCCCAGTTCAATGACAGGGAACTGCTGCAAAGAGTCCAGCAGAGGGCTACAAAGAAGATCAACAGACTGGAGCACTTTTCTTATGAGGAAAGGCAGAGAGACCTGTGTCTGATTAGCCTGGAGAAGACTGAGAGGGGATCTTTTCAATGCTTATAAATATCTAAAGGGTGAGTGTCAAGAGGGTGGGGTCAGACTCTTCTCACTGGTGCCTGGTGACAGGACAAGGGTCAACTGGCACAAGCTGGAACACAGGAAGTTCCATCTGAACATGTGGAAAAACTTCTTTGATGGTGACAGAGCACTGGAACAGGCTGCCTGGAGAGGTTGTGGAGTATCCTTCTCTGGATGTATTAAAAACCTGCCTGAATGCGTTCCTGTCCAGCCTGCTCTAGATGAATCTCATTTGGTAGGGGGGTTCAACTAGATGCTGTCCAAAGATCCCTTCCAACCTCTACAATTATGTGATTCTGTGAAACAACAGAGCTGTAAACCTAGCAGTTCCTGGGATCATACCTCAGAGGCATCTGAGCAGGATGGCAAAGCAAAGCAGACTTACTAGGCAATAGACAGAAATTCACAGCATGGGATCCACACTTTTACTGGGGGATATTTTGGGGTTCACTAGGTGCTAGACTTTTGTAGCAAACCTTTAGCCACTTGCTGGATGTTTTTGGATATTGGGAAGCAGGATGAAGCCACAGGTGCAATTTATGAAAGAAGACACTAGAAAAATCTAATGCAGAAGTGTAACAGTAACATTCATTTCTCTGTGTGAGCTCTGTGCTGATATGGTTTAAGTGGGGAAACATCAGCAGTTCAGAAGTTCAGCACTGAGTCCCACCAGCAGTTCTTCTGAGTGTATTGCCTGTAACTGCAGAGTAGTTAGGATGCCACTAGCCCTCTTGGATACCAGTGACATCCAAGTTGCAACATTGGTCTCCACGCAGATGGCAAAAAACTTCTGGAAGCTGAGGAGGTGTGTAAGTTTCACGTTGTCTCAATTTAAAGCCTTCTGTTTGAATGTGCCCATAAAAAACCAACTTGTTTCTCTAGATAGTGTTGTTACTGGTGCACAAGTGGTGAGTTAAACTCTGTGGGGAATCCAGGCAGTCTAAGCTATGACAAAAATCCTACAAGCTGCCAGGCTTCAAGACAGATCATTAAAAACAAGCCATCCATTTCCAAAGACAAAGTGAAGAGGGAATATATGCACCCTTATTCACATTCATTGAAGATTTCTGACAATGAAGTGAAATAGATAGGTGAAAATACACATCATAAAACTTGGATTTGGGGCACTACATTTCAGGTATTGTCCTAGCTGTGGTAATAGTATTTTTAGAAGTGATGAATTATATGAAGTGTTAATTGCTTAGGATAAGCAGTCAATGAAAAGCCAGCAGCTTTCTTTGCCATAGCTGTAGCTTCTTCGTTTAGAATAGCATTTGCACATTTTCTTGCCCAGGAGTAAGTTTGAGGAGAATTAATTATTCTCGTGTATACTGGCAGATGTGGATGCACAGCAGCTTTGTCTTGAGGGGCGTCTGTAATTCTCACAAACGTCAGTGACAAATGCTTACATAAGGAGGAGTAAAGAAAAGATTCTGTAAGTCCATCTAATTTTAAGGAAAAAAACCCAACACCCAGAAACCCCTAAAAAAGCCTTTTCAAGTGTGCTCTGTTTTGGCTGTGAGCAGGGTGCTTTTGGTGATTGTTTAATCTTGCCATGAGAATGGAGGTGCAGGTAGCAAGAGATAGGGATTTGAGGAAAAGAATGGAAGAAAAAAAAATTATTTAAACATTTTTGCTCTGTGGCTAAAGAACTGAAGCTTTCCTACTTCTTTTCAGTGCTGAATAAATGTATTTGCTTCATGGGCTCACATGCATATTATGCATAATCCTTTAGATATGCTTGCCAGCTGTGTGGTAGAGATAGGGGCTGCTGGGACTTTGCTACATTAAAAATGGTGGAGATACTCCACCAAAAAAGAGCAGAAATGAAATATTTATTTGCATAATCTTTCTAGAGTCACCTAGATTTCTTGAAAGCAGCTTAACATGTTTGGAATAATCTATTAGGGAAATATTAAGGGAAAAAATACCCCCATTTTCTTCTGACCACATGCATTTTGATTTTTCTCTCTCAGTCTAACAGATTTAAACTGCTTTATACTCATTTTAATAACATTTTATTTCAGAAGTATAGCTCCTATTTTAAATACTGTAGGTTCACTTGCCTTCTGCAGAACAGCAGGGAAAGTTTTTCTGTAAATGAGTTCACAGTAACTTATTTTACCTTAGGTATTGTGCTTACATATATTGTTTCTTTTTCACTCAGTATTTATGGCCTTTTGTTCTTGGTTGAACTGTTCATGCTGTTTTACCTAGAAGAGAATACCCATGTTTCTGCTGAATCTCAAGGAAGACAGACAGGCCTGTGTTAGCATTATGCAGATATGTATTCTCCACTATATTTAGCTAGTCTACAATAAGGACTATTTGTCTAAAGGTCTTTATTTTTCCTGTCTATCTCAAACATCATTCCGTTCCATGTTGTTTTGTCTTTTTTTCCCCCCCTCTCCCTCTTAGCAATTGAGAGGAAAATTAAGTCACACAGGAGAGGTAGATATTCAGATCCCTGTGTAGTTTTGGGTCAGAGCTACAGAGAGCAGCTGTTCTTTCAGAAAAGAAAAAAAACCACGCCACCACCACATCTTCTAATGTTTGGGTTCTATTTTTGTGCTTGCAGTGTAAATACCCAATATTTACACTATAAATGTCCAGTACAGCAGTGTAAATGTGTAATCAAAATATATATTTAGCTCACAAATGGGGTTCTTTTTATAAAAAGGAGTTCAAATATTTTTATACTGCACTGATTAGTTTGCATTGATAAATAGGGACGTAATATTTTGCATGACTTTCCATGTATCATCTCTAGTTTACACTGTAGTACACTTGAATATTATGTTGTGGCATTATATTTGTATATTTCCTTGAAAATAAAAATAAAAAGGGTTGGTATGTGCTTTTTAATCATCTCTATGTTCAAAGTGGAACAGGTCCTTAGTTTAGCTGTTTAATTCATTCCTTTAAAAAGACTGCTACAAGTGTCTGCAGCTGATTTGGCCATTCATAGAGTATCATTTGCCATCAGAGTAGATCTACTTTCAAACGATGCTACTTTTACAAATTAAATGCATTTCATATCTCATGGCTTTGCAGCCACGGACATCTAGATGGAAAGCTGGAGCTGAACGCACAGGTCTGGCATAAGTGGCTCTGCAGCGTTTGTGCACAAAGGAGCAGGTCATGCATTGCAAAGAAAGACTTGAAAGCATGAAACAATTGTCGTATCTACATTGAAGTAGACCTTTCTTCCTCTCAGAAGCTACATCATAGCCTTTGCAGCTTGCTTGTGCCTGCTTGATTTGATTCATCTGTTTGTAGACTAGTTTTGCTTGCCCAAGAAAGTTGCATTTATCTTAACATCAAGCATTTTTATGCCAATTGTCTTGTCTGGTGTTTAAGACTATTTGAAGTGTGTTTATTTTTGTTCTAACTTGAACAAAACCGATTCTTGACCACTTTCAGTGGAAAAAAATGAGTCTTGTATGCAACCTCAGAATCCTTGTATTGGTTTAAAGAAGTATGAAATAATAAAATTGACAATGATAGTAGAATTCTATAATGATACCATCCACTAAGAAGCTGATCTTGAAAGCAACTGAAGCAATACTTTCAGCACAGTGAGGAAGAGTGAGGAATTTAGAGGTAATGAATATTCCTTTGGCAATGTAAAAAAGCAACCCAAAAAGCCAACAAAACAAAAATTCATTTCAGGCTTCTGAGATGGTGTTACAAACCATACAGTATCAAAAACAGTAATAAAAGCTATACAATGTAGTTTTGGATCCTCATAAAATTTTAAGAAAAATAAGTTTGTGTGATAGTTAATACCTTTTATAATACAAAGATAACTCTCACTTTTATTGTAACTGTAACATATGTGAGCATGTTTGTTTAACTCCCCAGTTGTCAGACATTAGGTTGAAAGTTTTTTAATAGCCTCTGGGTATCAAATCTATAGCCTCAGGCTGCTGTTTGTAATTTAATATGAGTAATTTATTATGAAGAGAGAAAAAACAAGAATTGCCCAGTAGCTATGAAAGCACATTTACATTATAATTATTAGCCACATAACAGCTCGAAAATAGATAAAAGGAATTTTAGAGTAGCATTGGCAGCAGCAATAGTATCATCTGCTAAGATAAAGCAGAGAGAAATATAGCTCTAGAGAAATTACTTGTGAGGGGAGCAGTGGTTATAGTCGAAAGGTCATCCTCATCTCAGCTGCTGACTTGGTTGTAATATAAACCACTCTGGGGAAGTTGTGTGTAACTTAGAAACATCATCTTTCTGAGCTCTTGGAGGCTGTCTGGTGGTAGTTACACATCATGAGGAGTGGGGGTTTCAGGACATATTCCTTTGGCATCAGTAGATCTGTAGGTGATTTTTAATTTTTCTTTTTATTTTGAACATTTCCACTTTTGGTAAACTCAATTTCAAAAAGTAACTGAGAGTGCAAAGTACGTAGTGGCCCTCCCTGGAAAACTAAACCCTATGGACTAGATTTCCCAGAAGACCTTGACTCTGAAGAGCTCCCACCTGGACCCCAAGTAATAGATCACGTTTGTTCCAAAGGGCTGGCGTTCGTTGTTCTCAGCAGAAAAACAGATGAAAACCTTCTCAGTGTTATATAGTGACTGAATCTCCGTTGAAACTGATTATTCCCAGGGAGTTAGGCTGAAATTTCCATGTATCTTGTCCACATTTTAAGGTCTCAGTAGCTAAGATAAAATCCCACAACTAACCATTTATGCAGCTAAGGTGATGTCAAATGTTGTTTGCTTTCTGTATGTGAGGCAGGTTTATGTCTCTGTTCATCTGTGGCTTCTTCAATAACCACAGACATTTATGGCAGCCTGAGAGTTTCTGGGACTGTTCCCTGTGGCTATTTTCTCTCCTCCCTCTCACTCACTTCCCCCCTTTTTCTTGTAATTTCTTCTGCTAAGGACTGATGTTAATACTGTGGAGTCCTGGGCGTAGACACCGGCATGTGTCCTCAGAAGAATCCTTAAAGCTTGCTCAGGGTCTTCATGCATGATGCTTTGTTGGAGTAGTTACTTACTATCTTTCTTGATGTAAGTTGATATTTTTGTTCTCCCTCTGCTCCCCACCCTAGTCACTACAGAAACTCATTAGTGCCAATTGTTGCTACAGGTCCTCCCTTCTGGAGCTAATGTTGATACCCTAGACACAGACAAAATTCAGGGATAGGAATATAGATCTGCTTTGTAATCGTGAAATAGAATTCAGGAATGGAGATACTTTGCTGGTACTTTGAAAACAGTATGTCTAGTTTTTTTCCCCTTTCCTTAGAATGAGAAAAGTGCCATGAGTACGGCATAGTTGTGCTCACAGATGTGTGCCTGTCCAATTGTAAGACCTTCTCTGGTGCACTCAGCAGGAAGCCTATCATATGTCTTTCTAGATCACAGTGCTCTTATGGAGCTGACCATCTTGCCAAAATAACTTCTGCGCTAATGTTTTTTCTGTCACTATGTGTGCTGCAGTCTGCACGTATCTGCTCCTTCCAGGATCCTTCAGAGGCAGGCTAATATGCTCTTGAGATCCTGTGTGATTTCATGATTTCTCAGAAGTGTGGTATGCAATGATATGTGGATATGCATTACCTGGCTACAACAGAAATAGTAACTAATTCCTACCAAGGGGAGTTAAGAAGGAAGGATCAAACCTATCTCTTAGAGACGACAGAAATATGCCTCTTAACTTAAATTTATTTTTGCACTTGACCATAGACAAGTCACTTTTTTTTTTTTTTTAAAGACTGGAAGAGCTAGAATGTGTCCATTTTATTCCTGTTGTGAATCTGTCCTTATGCAACAATGACCTAGGGGAAAGCATATCCAACAAGGCAGTGAAATCTGCAAGTACACATCTGGGGATGGCAAGGGGACAATAATGTTCAAAATTACTAGAATAAAGTAGGAGGCTGTGGCAGAATGATGATGCATGCAATTCAATTCAGAAAAAGCAAGAGCAATGAAACTACAAAGGAAAAACCAGAAGCAAATAAGATTTTTTAAAGATGCTTATCACAGAGCCCTAATCAAGATAATGGAAGTACTAAGCAAAGCCTTAAAATCATTCTCAGAGATACTACACACCACTTGTCACATCATTAAATGCAACTTGGAAATGGCTGTCAGGTATACAGCAAGATCTGTGTTCTCTCTGTCTACACAGAATACTCATAGGCTTTAAGTAGAAAAAAAAAAGAAAAAGAGCTGCTGTTCAAGACAGAATCTGATTAAGGGAAGCAGACCTAGCCACTACAGACCAGGAACTACATGCTTAAATACCTTTCTACACTGGAGTCTTCATTCTTTAATTCAGCTTTACTCTTATGAATGATTGTAAACACTTTCAGCTACTCTGCATCTTTAATAAAAAACTCTGAGAAGTAAAGCAAGCACTTTTGTCAAGAATTAAAGCATATTTGTTTCAGTTTCCAGTGGTTTGATGTTACTCATGATGAAAATGAACAGCATAGAAATGTTTTTCTTGAAGGCTCTTCTTTTCTCAACGTATCCAAGACGTCTTATAATACTCAGTCACGTTACTATATCATGATAAACAACTGTTCTCTGTTTCTGCTAATAGAGACATGAACATATCTTGAGTAAGACTTGGAAGCAACTCAACTTCATGTTGATTGAATACTTCAATTACTTGATTTCCAAAGTAGTGAGAAAGCTATAATACATACCACGATGCAGTGAATTTTTTGAACGACAAACACCATACACCTTTCTAAACAAGGTGAAACAGTAAAGGAGAATAACCATTGCTACTTTCAATAGCTTCTGAAGTGGTAATATTGATTTGCATTTTTAGAGGGCTGATTAGCAGAGATTTTTACTGTTTAGATGCACCCTTGACGTACAATTTTAGTGTGTGCTGCATTTAAGTGAAACTCTTCCTTTCATTTGGGGTACATCTTAATGTCATAGGTGAATCTGACGTGCAACTGCCTCATTCCTTCCTTTCACAATGGAAAGAGCATCAAGAACAGGGTGGCCAGACATGCATATTTTCTTTAAGGTACTAGGTTATTTTCTGGATTCTGGTAGAGGACATGAAATTCCCCATTTCCTGAATCTTGTGGATGCTCACGGATCATATCTGGCCAGTCCGGTGAGCACTTAGTCTGGATATTTGGTGAGTGCTGATTGCTCCTGACTTAGCTCACAGAAAAAGATTTAAGAGAGGAGACATATTTTGAACAAGGCTTGTGATGACCTCTGGTAGAAGGTCAGGACAGAAAAATTCAGTGCTGCCTGTGGGGCAAAGCCAACTACTTTGTTTTTCCATCACTGGTTTCTGAGGGGTGCTGCACTGCAAAGCCTCCTCCTACCCCCAGCATGATGCCAGTGTTTCTCTTGGAGCATGGAGGACATAGCTTGCACAAGCTGAGCCCTGGCAG
>JAOQGH010000001.1:113249760-113338072 GCA_025769975.1 Gallinago jamesoni | reverse complement strand
AAATAATGGAAGGAAAGCGCAGGGCCTGCATCACCTTAGTGATTGCTCCTCTGCTTGCAAGTATTAGAAGTGAAAGCATTGCTTTGATTTTGCAATGAAACATTCGGTGACCAAAGGATCTTCCTCTGTTCCTTGTGTTCCACAGCAAAATTCATGCCCAATCTGTGCCCCCGACATTAATTTTCTATTGTTAATGTGAGGAAATTTCCAACTACTCTCTTGGTTGGTTTGCTTGATTTTTGCAGTATACAGCTAGTTAAAACAACAGACCTCTAGGGAAAGGTAAAAGGACAGCCCTTGTGCCTTAGGGACAGCAACAACATAACACTTTTTTTTCTCCTACCTCTGACTCTCTCCACATCTTTTTCTACTGCTTTCTTTCTCCACTCTCCTCTGAAACCCTTTAAGGCAACTGAAGGCTGATGGTAAAAAAAAAGAAGCAACAGAAAAAAGAAAAAGGAGTGTGTAAGAAAGGTTTAAAAGCTACAATAATAAGAAATAAACCCATAAGCTAGCCTGCCACGTCAACAAAAGCACGAAGATTGTTGCTACCAGAGCAGAAAATATTATCCAGTTCCTACTGGAAGCTGATGGGAAGTTTGATACAAAGAATTGTCCATGTGTGCAAACGCAGGCACGTGCCACATGAAGAAAAAAGCCAGTTTTCAGAGAGACAAGGAGGGCAAAAAAAGATATATAGAGTTTTTCCCTCCTGATTTATGAATTCCATGAGAAGGGTGCTATTTTCTTTTCCTTTTGAAACTATTAGATTCTACAGAGAATTGCAGGACCTGCTGCGCAGATGTCATGTCACCAAAATATACCCATCTGCAAAGCAGGATACCTCTCTGGACTGTCAGCATGGGATTTAGCTCATCACATATAAACACCTACAGCATAAATGCCCAACTCTGACCTAGTCATCTTATCTTCTCATTCAAAGACAGTAGAAACAGAAATTTATAGGTCAAGATTTATCTTTTCAAGACTAAGACATTTCTGTTTGGTTAGAGAAATCATGCCCTAAAAGCATCTAGTTTTATCCACTTGGTTTCAAGCAAGCCTGGACTGAAGAGTTTCAGTCGTAGATATTAACAGCGAAGACATGTAACGTTAGAGGACATGAATCCTATTTTTGTGTTTAGTTCTGAGGGGTCATGATTACCACATGAAGAAGGGATCTCCTCACTCTCCTTGAAGCATTGTGAGGGCAGATAAATGGACAAAAATGTCCAATTCTCTTTCCAGTCCCTGTGGGAACCCACCAGTGCGCTTGTGACAGTAAGATTTATATGGCAAACTACAGTTCTCCAGACAAACAAGGCACTGTGGTAAACAAAGGAGTCAGCCTCAGCCTGCCTGGTCTTACATCAATAACTTGCTTTATCGGTAGTCCCCTAATGAATGAATTTATAATACATTTTGGTTATTCATAGCATCTGCTTGTTTCCTTAGCAGTAGTCCTTTTAGGACATGGTTTTATTTGCAAAAGAATCTTTTGAGTAAAGGAGAGGAGAAAGGGATGTGGTGTATTCTAATCTGTCATTGGAGTCAGTTATTTCTAGGTCAACAAGCTAAACGCCTGCCACAGAAATGAACAACTTTTGATTCTTACTTTCCTACCAGTTATTCTAAAAAATCCAGCACACAAACAGAAGGATACATTAGGATAGTTAGGGCAAATACATCAATTTGTGTAATCTGTAAGACTCGGCAAACCTTTGGTGATTTATGCTATTTGAGGATGTGACCTGCACATTTTATAGTCTCTTATAATCTCAACAAAACCTTTCATTTCAGAATTAACATCTCCTTAATTTGCAAAAGGTATTCCACTTTGATACTGTTAGTGAGGGAAACCTTCTAAGTGTGAGACCAGTGGAAAATATCAGAAAACTTTTCTGGGGGCAGCTCAAATCCCATTCTTCATTTAGCATATATTTGAATCTGCTAATGCCAGACAGAATGCATTTTCCCCCTCTTGACCATCTCTCAGAAGCAAACATCTCTCAGAGTTACTTTTTTTTCCTCTTTTAGTGAAAAGGTCCTACATTAAAGACCTCCTTCTCTCTGCATTTCTTTGCTTTTAAGCACAAACCACTTCAAAGCAAGATCCCTCACATGCAGAAAAACATTTGTTTGCAGAGAATAATTCCTCCCCGGTGTTTGCCACATATTTATTTTGTCTCAGCACTATAAAAAAAGGGTCTTGTTGCTGACTCAGAAGGAGCTCATTACAGAAAGACTTCACCTTTCAGTTGCAAAAGATGTTTCCTTGAAATGATAATGTAATGAGCGTTAGATCAGCCGTATGTAGCCGTTAGGCTATTCTTTTGATCGGTTGGAAATGCATTTGTTAAAAAGCTGCTTTATTGATTTCCTGGCTGGTTTTTATACTGTTTGGATCATCTGTACACACACACACATCACATTTTTACCACTTCAAAGTGGTTAATAAATTCACACTACTCAGGAGATTGAACACGAAACAGAGTGAACCTTTTCTATGGAGAACTCTGTTGTTCAACCTTTGATAGAAAGAGTCTTAGCTGCACACTGAATGTCTCCTTTAAAATATTTTTAAAACAATCTGCCACAAAGAGAACAGCATACACTAAAGCAAAATAATATGGCTCCCGGGGATATAAACATAGCAAGGGTTTGTGATTAAGATTTCAGTAAATCCAGATGAGAAAATATTACTGAGGTTGTACAGGCTCAGTGCAAATATTCTTTCCTGCTAACCTGTCCACATCTACTGTTTCCATTTTATTGTTTTTATGATGCAGTAGCAGTAAAAGTTTGAGACATTGTAAGTCTTAAAGGGAAGCATATGCTTTTAAATTGCTGGAACAGTGCAAAATATCTGTAGTTAAATATCGTGGGCTTCATTGGCCTTGGATCGCTCTTGGATCATAGCTCTAGAAGTAGGATATTGAAGTGTGGATCAAATTTCTGTTTGATAAGGTTTTAAGATTTTTTTTTTCTTTTTTATTGTTTTGTTTTGGTTTATTAACCTTCTAATATCTCTTTGAGATCACAAACCTGAGGAGCCATCCTTGAATTCTTTAGATCAGCCTTGTGAATGGAAATCTCAAGGAACCGTTTTAATGGCTGTGTTGTAATTTGCCCTTGATTCTGTTGTTAAGGATGCTCATACTTCCTTTCCTTTCTCTGAATAGAGTTGCTAACCTGTATTTCATATCACTATGATGCTAGTGTTAGTGGCAAGCTTCTAGACCCCTGTGTTGTCTATGAAATATAATCTACAATTTGACTACATATTTACCAGGCCATTCAAATGTTAGTGCTACTTATTAAAGTGTTTGGGTTTGACTGTGTCCTACCCTGTATCCAGGGTAGGTTATCAAGTCAGAAGATGATGTCTTGACATGAGTTTTAAGTTTTTTCAGGTGGTTGAATTAAAATGCCCACACTGAAGCTTCCTCATTTTGAGAAGTTATTGAAGTTATCAGGTATGAAATTATGAAAATTAAATTACCCAGAAGGATTTAAGGATATTTTCAGTATTTTGTGCATAAATGTCCACATATATGCAGCATCCAAGGAACCTTGAGCATGAAGAATAGAATAGAAATATTTAACAGAAACCATTTAAATTTCAGTACCTGAGTCCTCTATCTATAAAACAGGGATAATAGACTTTCTTTTCTCTCAAAAGGACTGTGAAAATAAATATATTAAATATTGCAAAGAACTGGAGTATTATAGTAATTGATACCATATGCCCGACTAAGATAGCTGGGGACAATTTCTGAAGAGGCACAAGTTTTATTCATAGATTTCCAGAATCGTTAAGGGTGTAAAGGGCCTTTACAGTTCTTCTGGTCCAACTTTCCCCTCAAAACAGGTAAATCTTCCCTTTCTCAATGTAAATCAATAGTAGGTGCCTGAAAGAATGGAAACTCATTCTTAAAGCTCGTTAAAAAAGTACTTTCTTTATTTCATTGGCAAAATTGAAACAAAGTCAGAAAATAAAACATTGTTTACAATTCTTGAAAAAATATAGTGAGGGATACAGAACTGAGTTTGATGCTTTATTTTTTTTAATTTGTAAAATCTTTAAGTTTTTAGATTAATAATGACTTATTAAAATTTTTACCTTTTAAAAAATGGTTATTTATTCTTTAATTCAAGGAAAATCTAGCCCGATAAATGCAATACCAAAGCATTTTGATATCAACAAACCAGTATTTGTCACTGCAAAAAGGAATATATTTCACAGGAAAATATTGCTAGTTTCTGTCCTGTTATTTATTATTTTTCTTCTAAAAGTAACTGAGATGTGTTTTCTTCTAGGATGCTCCTTCAGTTAACTAGATTTAGATGTATAGACAGAATGAAAAAAACCACTGTTGTTTCTGAGGGAGGGTTTTTATTTCTGGACTTGTGGCAGCCTTTTAAGTAGTAGAGTTTTTCCTTATTTGACAGCATATAAATTTTCTTTGATCTCAGCAGTTGTATTTTAAAGCATTTACAAAAATTTAAGATTAATCTTTTAGGCTAGTGAATTGCTTTTCGCCAGTCAATCCTTAAAGTTTATCCTCTTGACAATGCAAATATAGCAGAGAAGGGCATCTCGTTATCTGATTCAAAATCTCTGCAGATGACTGTATTCTCTCCTTGGATGAAATGCAAATTTGAGTCTTGAAGTGAGAAATCTCTCCACACCTACAGTGTGTGTTTGGATACGCCTGTTTGGCAAAGTGGTGGGGTAACATGCCATAGTTTACTGAACTGCTTTGGCCAATGATTAGCAGGAAATGACCTCCCCAGGATAAGGAGAAGGCAGTTATCAACAAGTGGAGACGCTCAGTCCTGTCTGTTGTGTATATCCTGCACTTTTGTTGACTCACTGAAAGCCTATATTGATGATGCTTTTAAACAGGAGGGTTTGTCTTTCTCTCTTTTGATTGAAGACACCTGTTCCTGTGATTATCTTGATAAGATATATATATAGGAGACAAAGTGGATATGAGTTTTGTGTGCAAACAGTGATAAGTGTTTTAGACAGCTGCTGTATTTGTCAGTAGGTGAGAAGAAAATGTGCAGGCATTAAATACAAGGTAGAAAACACTGAAACTAGCTGTCCGTATTCTTACTAATAATTTAGTTCTATTGAAATGGTATTGATCTTGAGACAACTATTCCATAATTGTTGATTCCTTAATATTTTAAGGCAATGATATGTTTTTTAGTTACTCTTTGACCCTTGGTGTTCACCAAAATTTCAGTCAATGTCTTTCAAATGGTTATGCTGAAGATGCTGCTTATTTTTTTACACTGTGGCTATCCCTCTACCAATCTTAGTCCAATGTATTACTCATCATCTTATGATCAAGGTAGTTTCTAGGTTAACTTTCATACAAAAAAAAACAAAACCACTCCAAAACAAACAAACAAAAAAGCGAACAAAACCTCCCAGAACTAATGTTCAGTTTCAATAACTACTTTCCTGAATATTCATATTAATCTGGAATAGTTTATGAGAAAGTTATTAGTCTGATTGGTGTACTTTTAAAAAATGCTTGATATACCTATCATGTTTTGAGCAGTACACCTGTTTGTACTCTTTTCCCTCTCAGAGGCTGAAGCATCACTTTTATAATTAATATTTTTTCCCTTTGATCATCTGTCAGTCTTATTTCCCTGTCTTTCTTTTTAGACCATTGAGTTTTTGAATGCTTAGTGGCCTGCACATAGCTTCAGCCCCATGTTGCAAGCTTTATTCTCTGTTGCTGTCCCCTATTAAGCGTATGAAATATATATTAATATATTTTAAAATATTTTAATATTATTAGTGTTACTTTTCTATATAAACAGTTGCTTTTTTTGCAACAGGTGTCTCACGTGTGTAAAGGAAAGTATTTGATCCTGAGACCTAAGAGACAATGTCTCTCTTGCATGCACTGGGTAATACCTACACTGAGAAGTTTTTCAACCAGTACTTCAAAGCAACAGGGTTCATTAGCTTTAGAAATCAACCCATCCAATACATAATGAATGCACACACTGCATTTTGAGGCTAAACAGTGCTCATGATCTAGTTCTTTATTATTATTTCTTTTTAGCTTTTGTACTACTGCTACTTCATCATCTTATCTATTCTCTTCACTGTTTGAACCACACAGGAAGTGCTGTGCATTTCTCATTGGTATTAGAGATGGGGTGAGGCCGTGTTACCCATTTTTGATAAAACTACTGCCGTTTTTTTTCTGACAAGTGAAAGCTGTGCTGTGTCTGATCAGGTTACAAACAACAAGGAATGTTTATGAATATGTTCTGTGGCTTGGAAATACAGTGGGAATGCTAAGTAGAGTTTCAAGTTGTGTATGCTAACCGATGGAGAGAGAGAGGGAGAGAGAAAGGAAGAGTTCAAGGAAAAGTTATCTGCTCTGACTGATGTGTGATGACTGCTAAGAAGCTGGAAGGTGGCATGATCAGCAATACACCTTCATCCCCAGAAGGTACCTGTATCACAAAGTTTGCAAAGCTCTGAGTGCTCAGGAGATGAGGAATCAAAAGACACTGAGTGCATGGTGGTGGTTTAACTCAAAACTTTGCTGCCATTCTCAGACTCTGAGTCCTAAAATTGTTTGAGTTGGAAGGAAACTTTAAAGGTCATCTAGTCGAACCCCCCTGCAATGACCATCTTCAACTAGATCAATTTGCTCAGAGCCTTGTCCTTACTCCTTGTCCTATCACTACAGGCCCTATTAAAAAGTCTGTCCCCACATTTCTTATAAACCCCCCGTAAGTATTGAAAGGTTGCATTGAAGTCTCCCCAGAACATTCTCTTCTCCAGGCTGAACTCCAAGTCTCTCAGCTTGTCTTCATAGGAGAGGTCCTCCATACCTCTGACCATTTTTGTGGACCTCCTTTGGACTTGTTCCAACAGGTCTGTGTCTTTCCTGTGCTGAACACTCCAGAGCTGGATGCAGTACTCTAGGTGGAGTCTCACCAGAGTGGAGTAAAGGGGCAGAATCACCTCCCTCAGGAGACTGTGTAAATCTCTCTACTGATTTCTTCTGCAAGAAAAAGACTTTATTGATCTGTATTAAGTGTGCATTTCTGTTGTAAACCTGGAACAGAAGGAACTGTTATAGGTCTTGAATTGTTCCTAGGTATATCAAAGAGCAGTAAGTCTACAAGCAACACTGGTGACATCATGACTGAAATCATCTCAATCAGTCTCTATGCTAAAAAGGATGTTGCAAATTAGAGCTCAGACAAAAGCTCTAAAATAAGCTCCCAAATAGTCTGACATCCTGAAAATGCACCTTACTGTGAATATGTTAAAGAGCAGATCTATTTCTCTTATCAAAGACAACGTTTAGCTTTCAAGAATGATTTTACTTTAAGCATACATCAGGTACGAACTCTGCTAATTTCATGAAAGTGCAGTAAAATCTGGAAGCTGCAGACTTTGTTAGAGTGTTTATATTTGGGTTTTTTTAGAGTATTTTCTATCTCAAAGACATCCTTGGGTGATATAATCAGTGGAACACATTGTGAATTGTTTTGGATGTTTCCCTACTCTGTTGTCTTTCTGTCCACTCCTTGGGTAGCCTTCTGAAAGGTGAATTTGGGACAACTAAGAGGTATCAAAGACAATGCTGACATCACCAAGGCAAATTTTTTGTGCCCTGCAATAGGAGGGATGAGGTTAGATTTGATAATGTTCCTGACAAATGTTCATATGTGGATTAATCTCTTTCTTAAAAAAAGTGTGAGAACGTTTCTTACTCCACCTGGCCTTATTTTCCATTTTTCTTAAAGTAACTGAGCTGCATTAGAGTGAACAGAATGGTTGCAGCCAACTTAAATGGTTGTTAGATAGGGCTCAGTGGCCACATATTTACTGATAAATAAAACAAGAGTAG
Organism: Gallinago jamesoni; assembly: GCA_025769975.1. Classification (NCBI taxonomy): domain Eukaryota; kingdom Metazoa; phylum Chordata; class Aves; order Charadriiformes; family Scolopacidae; genus Gallinago; species Gallinago jamesoni. The sequence goes on along the minus strand of JAOQGH010000001.1, from coordinate 113,330,168 downwards.
GGAGTGAGCTGTGGTGCCAGACTGTCCAATGCTGATTGTTGAAACAGTGCCTAGTTGTTAGCGGGCTCTTGGGCATGATTTTGGCCAGTGCAAGCCAAATACTATGGTCTGCAGTGCTCAGAGGAGACCATGTACTTCCCAAGCAAATATTATAGACAAGACTGCACCAGGGATGGCTCCTGCCATATTACCCTGTCATTGGGACTGGTGGACCTCTGATACTACTCAGAAAGTACATGAAAAAATCCCATTGTACATTTGTTTCCCTGAATCCCGTTTGTCATTTATTACCTAAATAATAAAATGTATTATGGAAAATATAAAAAAACTATAATTCCTGTGTTATTCTGACAGGAAGCATTTTTAGATATGGCCACCAGGGCAGGTGGAACGCTGCTGGTGGGCAGTCTAGCAGCAGTTTGTTTCATGGAACCTTACCAGCCCATGTCCTGCTGAACTGAATATAAACGTATGCTGGAGCTGTGAAAGAGGCTTGAAGGGAGACAGGCTTTTTCTCTATTTGTATTTCATAGAATCATAGAATCATCTGGGCCAGAAGGGACCTTCAAAGGTCATCTAGTCCGACCTCCCTGCAGTCACAGGGACACCTCCAACTAGACCAGGTTGCCCAGGACCTCGTCGAGCCTCACCTTGAATGTCTCCAGGGAAGGGGCCTCAACCACTTCCCTGGGCAATCTGTTCCAGTGCTCCACCACCCTCATAGTAAAGAACTTATTCCTAATGTCTAATCTAAATCTGCTCTTCTCCAGTTTAAAGCCATTACCCCTTGTTCTGTCATTGCCGGTTCAATGCCAGTTTTCATATTATGTAATTTGTGTGTGATTCTATGATCAAAATGGGTTGTTTTCTTCACTTCTCGCCAATAACTGGGGCTGTGGCTTGTATGTTCTGGCTTATGCCATGATCCTTGGCTCAGTTTGGCCCTTCATCGAGTGATTCTTGAAATATCCCTTTTACTATTCTTGGGTGGGTTGTGCTCAGGCAGCTGATGCTCCTAACCAAGGGGCAAGATTGCACTGTTGCAGGGAATGCATACTTTGGTTTCTTAAAGTCACCTTTCCCTTATGCAACTGGACCCTTCCTCTCCCCAGTACGTAATCTGTGGTACAAGGCTAGCGTTTCAGTCCTGGAGAGCATAGTGTACTCAGCTGCTCAAGCCACCTGAAAAAGGGCTGTTTATTCCACTTGCCTGAAGTACTGAAGTGATGCAGCTCTGTGAGTGTATCAGTCCGGCACTGTAAAATTTACAAACTCTACTTGCCTGTTGGCATTTTGATAGAGATGCCTCTCCCAGTTCACGGAGGCAGACAGGCAAACAGCGTATTTGTGTTTGTTCAGCATTGTTCTCGCTTTATTTCCTTGTGGAGTCATCCTTGCCGGATAAGAACTGGAGAAAGGATGGAAGTCTAAACAAATATGCCTTCAGGGAGAACAACCTGATGACTCAAAGAAGTTACCTACAGTCAGTTTAGCATGTGTTTTGGTTGCAAAGTGCTGTTAATATCTGTCTTATAGGAACTTGAATATTTTTCCCTTTCTGTGGGCCTTTTTTTTCCCATCTGAAGTTGGTCTTATAGAAATCAACACTAGAGAAAAAATGCAAAATATACCATTTCTGTAAACAGCAGAATTGAGCAACCAGTGGAGAACCGTGCAGTGAAGTTTCTGCCCCTTTTTCAGTTGCAAAAGTAACTTAACAAAAGACTGTAATTATGTCTCTGATTACTTTTTAAGGCATATAATGTCTTGTCTAAATCCATGTTTTTTGATAAGTGGTGAAGCTGAAATACCTTATTTAAAATGTTAAAAAGGCCCCCAAAGAAATCCCAAAAGAAATACACTGAAAGAGTGAATCACAGAATCTGATAGAATTTCACTATCCCATAGAGACTTTTTTTTTGTTGGGGAAAATGTTTTATTAATGAATATGATAAATCCTGGGACAATCCTTCTTTTTAACTTCATTTTCACACATGCTTTTCACACACAAGTATGTTGTACACTTAGTTTGCCTTTGCCTTTCAAACTCATAGGAGACATTTACTGGAAATCAAGAATAGAGCTCAAGGCCGGAAACCTGTCAGTATTGTAATAAGATGTTTTGTACTTCCTAATCCTTTATGTCTTCAAGGAAATGTTTTCTTATCCAAGGTGAAATTTTGGAAGTTGAGTACGTGTGCATCTGCACACACATATGCTAATGAAAAGACTCTGCACCAAATTCTGTTGTTATTTTTCTTTTTTTTTTTCTTTTTTCTTCTTTGCCCAAGCTGAAGTACACTGGATTAATAGTCAGGGTTTTGCTGCAGTTAATACTTGCCTGGAAAATAGCCACATGTAAGAATTCACTGACCCATAAATGGGAAAACCCAAATCAATTAGCGAGTCAGTGACAGCAAATCTGATGGACCTCTGAGCACTGCTAGCATGGATGATATTCTCTACTTGCAGGTTCAGCCTTAATGATAACACCAGTAGGGAGATAAAATTGGAAAGGGCGCATTGTGTCTTTGCCAGCTCTTCTCCTGTGTTCTGCAATCACTGGAAACAGATCTGGGTAAACAAAATTCTCAGCGCTAGTTTATCCGGCAGTATAGTCTTGGAAGCTTTGTAAAAGGAGGACTAGAGCCCCCGTGCTTAATACCTTGAAGTGAAATTAAATGGTAGCATCCTCAACATCTTATTTCTTTTCACTTTTTCTGAGTTTAATGTGGGCTTTTTTTTTACTTCTGTTTTTTTGGGGGATTTTCTTGCCATGCAAGGTGATTGAGATGAGCTTATTGTACATTTATGTATATAACACATATGTGTATTAAGAGAGTTGCAAACTAGGAAGACTCCTATGTCATATACATGGGCAGCTTTTTGGAAAAGTACTTATTGCAGATAACCTTTATGTAGGCAGTAATGAAATTTCATGTACTTGGGTACCATAGCATGGGTAGAGCCAATAAGTTGTCAAATAGCAGTGGGAATATTGAAAAACTGCAAGCACTAATATGGCAGACTGTAAATCCATTTTGTATGACAGTACTGTAAACACAGCACTTGCATTCTAGGCAGCAAACACAGCAAGTACCTTGTGTAAGAAAGAAGAAAATGGTGTTGGCAAATTAACTTAAATGTTAAATGTGAGAAAGATAAAAACATACTTTTTACGAAAGTCAAATAGGTGTTTTTATGCATGTAAGTTTCCTAACTTTCTTAATTAAAAAAATGGCAGTGGCTTGTTTGCTATGAGACTGAAAAATATGGCATATGAACATCATGGTCTTTTGTACTAATTTTTTTTCCCGCTGTCTCTTTTCTTTCTGTCTAAGTACTCTCATTGTTTCCTATTAAGAAAGAATGAGCAGGATTCTCTTGGTCTGATAAATGACCCGTGTACTTCCCACACTTTTAAATTTCTTTCTCTTGGTCTTATCTTTGCTATGGTAAATGTTGAGGAGCTGTGTGTTTTTCCCTATGTTGGATAGATGCTAACACAAGATAAATAAATAAATGACTGATTAACTTTGCAGCTTCAGTGCAAAACAATTACTGACTCAAATGTTGGGGAAATGAAATAGTTCCTCTTTCTCTCTTTCCTTAACTTGAAAATGTTGATTCTTTTGGAGAGATGAATACATCTGTGTTTGAATTTTTCTTCAAGAAAAAATTAATTTGAGTGCCAACATAAATGTTTTCACATGAAACAGTGTGCGTTCATGTTCCAGGAAAATGCATTAAAGTGACAGTAGGTGGTTGAATGCATCAAAAGAAGTCAGATTTGATGTACACTGAATTGTTATAGCAGTGCGTTGAGTTTTTATATTGTGACTGGAAGGGGAAGAGATCTATCAGTATGCAAATTGACTTCATGCTAAACGAAGCATCTTCTAGTAAGCAAAATTATATGTATGAGGGTTGTAGTCCTGTTCAGGTTCAAAGGGTTACTTTGAAGTACTGTGTATTGTATGAATGGAAATTGCAACGGGTGAGTAAAGAGCAAATATCTGCTGGTGCCAAGTTGCAGGGGAGGTAGGATATTTTATTAAGAGGAAGAGTAACTTTTGACAAGATACCCATGTGCTGATTAAAAAATTTTTCTAATATATATACAGAACAAGTACATCAGAAATGTTGATAGCTAGAGGGTGTTAGCAAAAGGAGCAGATTTGGGATAAGCAGCAGACGTAGCACTTTAGCTTGTGTGGTGACATTAGCTCTGTGTTTAGAAAGTGCTGCGTAAACCTGCTGTGGTCATTCAAGCACATGGGAAATCCTAAGTGTACAGACACTTCATGAGCAGGGAACATGGAGATGAAGTCAGTGATGGGATGAAGCAAATTGTACACCAAAGGAAACCCCAGCAGAAATAAGTGCAGGACCTTATGCACCACTCTGCCCACCTCCTAAATCACAAAGAAGAAACAGAAATCACAGTGCTCTTTGGAGTTTTTTCTGGACTGGCTGATGCTACAAGGCAGAGATGGTAGAGCCTTCTGGGGTCTGAACATTTTCATCTGAGAATGGCAAGGAAGTATTTCCTCTCAGTTCAACATTCAGGAAAGCTGGGAAATCTTACTCTGCTGGCAACTGACCGGCCACATGAAGTATAGCCCACAGTCACAGACCATCACTCTGTTTAACTCAGTGAAGTTATTTTTGGACTTATCGTGGTATCTTCTTGTGCTTTAACATACCCAATGATAGAAGAATGGCTACAGAATGCCCTGCCTGCATATGTCTCAGTTCTCTGTGCCATGTATGCCTCTCTGTTCCTATAGCAGAGTGCTATTCACTTATGGTTTATTTTGCAGCAGTAGGTGAAGTGACATCAGTTGTGGGTGATGTGGTGATCACCCACCCCAGATGGGGGTGACATCAGTTCGATGCAGTGTTTTGCTTCTTCAGCTGGCCTAGAATAAGCTTCAGAATTCACTTTGTGTAGGAAAAGGAGGACAGACATCCAGCTGTGATTTTTAGAAGCTGCCTCCTACAATGCACAGGATGCTGTGGGGAACAAACTGTCTGCAGCCTCAGTTCTAGGACAGACCCAGGTCTAACGATAAGGTCATTATCCCATTTAACTGTCTGTTCTGACAGCCAGGTGTGCCTGTCTCTCCTGGTAATTCCAATTTGTTTTTATGGCACCTGCTTTGGGGTGTAGCCAGATTACTTTCTTATTGCCAACAGAAACCTCTGCCTTAGTGTGTGTCACATCTAGATTCAAGATTTTTTTTTTTTTTAAATAAACAACAGAGAAATGTTCTGATATAATAATTAATTCGCAAGCAACAAAGCTATTAGCAGATAGTGAAGTGCACCATCTTCTAGTTATTTCTGATGTGGATCTGGTTAATTAAAAAAAAATGCTACAGCTCTGATAAGAATGATAAACCTCTTCCCTGCTTCTTTGTTTATTTTTAGAAATGGCCGTATGCCCACTGGTACAGGATCTGCGTATCTGGACTTATGCCTGTAATAATTTTACCAACCAGTCACTCAGTGAGTGAATTTTGCAGTGGCAACACAGGTTAAATGCAATTGTTATTGGATGGTTTAATCATTTTTCATATTACTTGGTCTTGCATTTAAATGGTACTGACAATGCAGGATATTATCTTCTATGTTTGGTGAATGGTATTGCTTGAATGATGTTTCACGATTCAAGTAAAAGTGACAAGAGCAGAACAAATTACAAATAGAATATAAACCTTCACTGACCATGAATTAGGTGTGCATTGTATGCAATTTTGAGAAGGGAGTCTTCTCTGTTGTTACAAATGGTTTGCACACTTAAAATTTTTTCTTTTGCCTAATGAAAAATACCTCATCAAACATGCTTGGGTCTAAGATCAGTACATGTTTAACCAACAGTTCATTAAGTTAACAGGGTTTAGAAATGAATATCACACACACTTTGGAATTTTCATTCTGGCATCAATGAATACATTTGGCTGAAATATCATGTAATTGGCAAGTACCAGGAAGGTGTTCTGCTTTTTTCATGCTGTAAATGAATGTTAACTATGCTCAGGGCTTTAGATTATTTAATTGGCTATTTTTTTTCTCAATGTCCCTAGAACCTGGGTGTGCCCAAAATTAAAAGGGATCCAGCTGTGGAGGTGGTCAAAGTGAGAAGAAAATGAGTTACTGGGTTAAAAAGCCAAGTTTGGAGAAAGAAGGGAGGGAAGAGATACTGCATCTGTGTGCTTTTCGTTGCAGAGGATAAGTAGGAAACTGAGACCACATAGGCTAAGCATTCAAACTGTTCCTTTTTGCTAAAGGCCAAATGATGCAGTCTGATTTACTTATTAAATAGAAGCTTTTTTTATTCATCTGTGAACCCCTAAATAGACACATAGTGCTGGAAAAAAGATGTTTTAATTTTCAGGCAGTTCTCTTTTCAGTATTTGCCATGTTCTGCTATTTTTCACATTTTTCTAGTCTGTGCAATAAGCAACCCAGTAATGAAATGGTGATGTCCTGCCGGGAACATGATGGACTCTGGTATTACAAATAACAGGAACATTGCATGTGATATTCACCATGCTTTTGGGAGATCTGAGGAAGGCTCTGAAGGTACACTTTGCCCAAGGGAACCGACCACATGTGCAGCCTGGGCTCTGAGATGGTATCGATACTGGATATTGGCAGTGGATATTATGGTTAATGTCTAGGATGTACATCAGGTGGCCAAAAAATTTCCAGATTGTTAGGACAGGTCCCAGTTTCCATCTCTTACCAAAATCTGCTTCCCTATTTCCCTCCTGTAGTAATGTCCTGATGGCAAGTTCCTGCCCTACTGACCTTCATGTAATCTGTCTTCACTCATCCATAACCGTACCAGTTTACTTATCAAGAGGAGAGAACCAGCTTTCTTCTGGGGCTTCATGCTTTAGAGCTGGTTTTGTTTACCTGTTCACTCTTTGGCCAGCTCACATAGCAGCCAGCCAAGAGTGTCCTTCTCCCACATGCTGTGAGTCAAACAGTACCTCTGCCCTTTCCAAGGGTGTCAGCACCTATGCAGGAGACTCTTCATCTCTGGGCAGGAGAAAGCCAACATGTGGGATGTCCCATGGTGTTAGCAGGCTTCACAAACTACTTTGTAAGTCTGAGTATTGGCATAGGTGGAAATGGGTGCATCATGCCATGGGGCTATGTGGATGGTTACACTTAGGTTTTTGGGTCACTGAGAGAAACTTAAAGCAGCTTTCCTAGAATACAGGGTTGTAAAGTTTGAAAAAAAAAAACCCAACCCAAAACTAGTTCCATGGGCAGAAGTGTTATTTTTGTGCATGGGGTCCTATGTATTTTGTTGCTTACCGCTTCATATTCCTCCTTACTCTCTTTATTTCTGTTTTCTTTGTGTTTACGGTCTCCCTGGCTTATTAACTCTGCAGTGCCATCTTACTTTGCTGGTGGTGACAAGCTGTCACACCGCTGTAGATATCCCCATTACAGAACCCCGTTAGTGACAAACACTGGCTCATCACCCGGCGCTGGTCCAAAATCTCAATTGCAAAAACCAGAAATCCAACCTCTGAAGCTTCCCTCTGAGGACTACCCGAAACTCCTTCAGCTCTCGCCCTCCCTTCTGTCTGTCTCTTCTACTCACCGCCGCTGCCACAAGCGCTGCTCCCAACATGACTGAATCACAGTCCCTCGGCTGCAGTGAGCGCTGCGGGTGTGTGTGCTCTGGCACCGTGTTCAGCCAGAGCAACGTGGCAAGGTGCCGAGGGCTTGTTGGGGACCATGCAGCAGAGCAGTCATTAATGCATGTTAATTTCATCTGCCTTTTTCTTTTTCCCGGTTGGACTTAATGCTTCTCTCCACAAAGCTGGGATTTCTAGGAATACCAGCGTTCCCCATGCGTTAGCTGTAAGGCTGTTGGGTACTCAAGGAAGATTAGAAGAGAGCTGTAGTGGTGTATTTTGCACACCCCTAGGAAGAGTTACAGACTGGGACATATTGGCTTGGTAGGATGTGTGTCTGGTGTTGATGCAGACAGCGATGCTGTTTATAGCAGCTGAAAAAATATGAAATCTTTATTGCATTCTGTGTCTTAAACAATAAAAAAAAAATCAATTGTGTCATTATTTCTTTACTGAAAGTTATGGATGGTGGTCATTCTCTAGCAGAAAACGCTATATCAAATTGATGGGAAGAACCTAGAGGAGGTGAACAATGTCACTTGCCAGGAGAACTAATTTTATTTTCTAAAGAGGGAGGGAAAAGGAAGGTCGTCCAGTACAAATGTGGAAAGAGGCAGGAATTGAATTTTGCCACTTAATTAACAACCAGCCAACCTATAGCCTGTAGCTTTCCTGCAGACCCATAATTGGGAGCAGAACCCACATTTCAACCTTCAGACCTTCCAGCACGTGATATGAGGTATCACGGTGTGTGACAAATCACCAGTGCGGGACTTGGGTGCTGTCACATGTGCTACCCCTAGCTGATCACTTTAATTCCTTAATTAATTATAGATAGATTCTGATACCTCCAATGCTTTTATTTTTAAAATTTAATTTTAATCAATTATTGGTTTATTTGAAAAAAAGAGAGATAAAAAGATTTCCTTAATAAAGACTGTTATTCAGGGTTTTTTTTTTGGTGAAACATTTGAACGAATGTTTTGGATGACTTCATTTAAAAAAAAAAAAAGAAAAAACTCACAAAACATTAGTCTTATTATTAAAATGAAAGAAAAACTGATGAGTAGCACTAAGAAAGAGAGAGGAGATTAATATGGTGAAAGAGCATTTTAACAAATGCATCCCTGTTCTCCTCAGAAAGTCTGCTTCCTAACCTGCATCTGCAGGCAATACCGACTGGAGAAATGAAATGACAGTTTTCCCCTTCCCCCTCTGACTCTGCCCCTGAGGACTTTAAGATGTTTAATGTGATATGCTTTTGAGTCCTTCCTCCCACCCTTTCAAATCTCCAGGGATATTTTAACACGCAACACTGTTAAAATTTAAATGTTGTTGACCCACTACCTCAGATGGGCTTGTACTTCAGTGCTTTCTTCATCAAAAGGTAAAGTAAGTAAAGGATTTAAAATATACACAAACATTTTTTATAGGCAAGCTGTAAGCAAATACAGGTTTCAGTAAGCAAACACTTCTGTAGGCTCCGGATTCTGCTTTTCTATGGATCAGCGAGTGAACTAAAGCCTATGAGAAACTCTTCGTTGTGTGACGGTTGTGACAGGTATTAGATTGGAGGGAAAAAGAGACAAAAAGAACTATCATTCAGCACTGCATAAGGTTGGTGCTTACAAAATACAAGAAAAAAACCTGAGTTTAGACAGAAAAAGTTACCCGCGGTTTACTACCATTTCACAGCATCGGTAGGCTGTAATAAATCAGTTGAATGCTCAGCTTTTTCTCCTCTAGGTTATTTATTAATACTTTCTAAGAAAATCTTGATCACCACCTCCTGAATGAAAATAAGAAAGGGCTAAAATTAAACTCAACAGAAAAGCCTCTTTGGGTGATCAGAAACACCTCCACATAGTTATAACTTTTCAGAACAATCAACAATACCATGAGATTCAACATATAGATACCCATAATGTTCTTTGATGAGCCAATATTCAAGTGGGCATTTCATTACAGGAGGAGCTGATGGTAAACAGGGGAATGATGCACTGTAAAAATAAGCTTAATGAAGTTGGCAGAAGAAGCCCTAGTTTTGAAAAGCTGGCAGAAACTGCCCTTGCTGCAATTAAGACCTGCTTGGATGGCAGCGGAATATCAAGCCAACTAGCCATTGTTTTTAATGCTATTGCATCCTGACAGGAAAGGAGTGAAAGCAGTTTCTCTGGCACACGGTGAGCTGGACCGAAAACCTGCACAAAAATGTCTGTATTGTGTGGTTTTCAGCTGTGGAATTTTTCCAGCAGTTTATTTTACCTTAAATAAAATGGAGGGTGGAGAGGCATTGTACAGGAAAGTGAGCAGCAGCATCTTGCCCGCAGTCCCACGAGGTGCTCTGTTGAGTTCTGTTCCAGTATTGGTATTATGATTTCATAATTTCAAGTTTCAACACTCTAATGATTTTCATCTGATGAGAGTGCGTAGCTGGCTCCTATAAAACCATGAGAGAAATCTGGAGATAGGCAAGTTAGGGCTTTTGATAACAGAGAAGACCTGAATAAGCACCCTGTCTGTGCTTTTGTGAAAACAGGTTATCAGTGCTGTTCTAGCAGAGCTCACATTTCACTGTCATCTTTCCTATTTAGAATTAGCACCTCAATGAAGTGATTAGTCATATGACTAGACATATTAACACAATACAAAGCTGAGTGGCCTCAGGTTTATCTTAGCATACAGACTTTATATTTCCATTATTATTTTTTGTATTATATATAGTATTCTGGCCTTGTTTCTAGACTCTGCTGTAGTCTCAGAAATGACACCGCCTTAGTTGATATTCACATTTCATTTTTAAGGGCTGTGTTCACAGGCTAGAAAATAATTAAATAGTGAAGCTTTAGCTTTAGAGACATTACTGCTGTAGGGGAAAGCTCAGTATCAAATTCTGCAAGTGTGGGGTCAGAACATACAGTATTTTTGAGCTTATGTTTAATTTTGGGGAAGTATAGGGGTGTAGGAAGAGATACATAGTCTAGAGACTAAAAAGAACTCCTTTATGTGTTTTCCACGCTTCTGTTAGGGGTTACCTAGATGGTTGCACATGCTTCTTTTTTCTCTATTGCTCAAATGTTTATTGTTTAGTTGAATCGAAAGGTTCTTTTGGAAGCGCATGGTGCGCAGGCTGCAACCAGTAACTGTGCTGGGGGAGATGCAGAGAGAAAAAACTCTGTATTTGAATTCCTCTGGCTATAGAGACTGCTCAGTGTGAGCTGGTTTAGGTTTTTTTCTTTTTCCTGGAACATTGCAATAACGAGTCTATCTCCCTTTTGATAAGATTGACTTGCAAATGGATTAGTTTGAAGAACTAGGAGTAAATGAAATCTGCAAAGGTTTTTCTTTCCTCTTAAGGTTAATTCCCTCCCCCACTTTCATTTTCATGCTGCAGTATCAACAAAGACTACACTACACTAAAATCAAAGCAGCTGGGGTAGGGGGAATAGAGGAAAAATAATCAGAAGGTCAGTAGTTGTATTTATTACTGCACACGTTTGGTTTTTTTCTCTCTCTCTCCTTATACTTCCCTTATACGTTTTTAGCAGTTTCCACCAGGTAGTATATTATCTGATGCAGTGGCATTATATTGTAGAAATTGCGGCAGTTCTACAGTTTTCTAGATGTCATCCTGCCAGATATGTGAGCCTACAGCAGTTTGCATTTTTTACCCTTTCTGGTATGCTCAAAATATCTTCTAGTATTCATGTACAGATATGAAAGATTGCTTCACATAGAGATGAATTGAACCAGCTTGTCATACCTATAAAAATCAATGTATTTTTGGAAAGGGTAGACATATGAGGAATAAACCAGAATCTGGGGATTCTCAGCTTCTTATAATGCTGTCAAACCCCTGAATTATTACGATAGATGTCATGGGTTTTAAAATGAGTGTATTCAGCATACTCTCCATTTTGCTTGAAGGGGATCTCCAATTAGGAAAGGTGGGATTTGTGATTCCACTGATAATGTCTGTCTTTCACATACACATCGCACTATGTGTCATGTTCCATGACACTTGGCTATGATTAATCACTGCTTTTTTATGGCTCAAAAAGAAATAGAAATGTCTGAAAAATAAAAGATGTTTTCCTCTATGCTTCCCCTTTCTCTGTAAGTCTTTGCAGAACATGTAAGTCTGCATTTTTTGTCAGCATTGTGTTCTCTGTTACAGAATACAGGTGCTATTTTATAGTGATAGTGAATGCACAAAATCTGCAAAGCACCTGGGGAAAAAACTCACCTGAAATATGCTCTGCTAGTGCTCCCTGTCTAGCATACAACTAGAGGCAAACCAAGAAAAAAGGAAATAAAGAAAATAATGTATTTTACGTGAGAAGGCAGTTTGTTGCAATAGATATATCCCATTAATGCTGTGATGACATTAGATGCCAGGATATTCCATTTTAACTAGATCATAAATTTGACTTTGCCTAAAGGATTTATCATCAGTGATGTTTGTGTCCCAGTAGTTTCTTTATGGCTTGCAATCTCAGCTTCGGCCTCCCTCCTAAGACGTCTTTTATCTAGAAATTGGACCTTAGTACTCTTGTAAATTAGGATTGGAGTGCAAAACTGGATTTTTGCTGCCTCCCTCCTGTTGACAAATGTTCTTTATTTTAATCTAGCTAGCAGACAAGGAAATTAATTAAACGTTAGCTGAATTGGTCAGCTAAGTGTTGAAATCCTTTCCTTATGAAGAGAAAAAGCATTTCACCTAGCAGGTGTTTAATACCCATTTGGTTGGTCAACATTGAAGACAAATAGGACTATTTTGTTTAAAATTAAAAATGAAATAAACCAGCAAATTGTTTTTATTTATCATCTTTTCTATAGCAAATTTTTCCTTTATAAAAATCTCATTCTAATCTGCAGCAATTACAAATATCATTTTACACCCTTCAAGGAAAGAAGAAAGAGACACAAGAGTAACTACTCTAAACTTAGTCAGTTTATCAAGGAGTGATATGGCAAAATGTTGGATACTGGTAGATTTACCTAACTACTACTACAGAACTGTTTATAAAAGTCTTTAGTATTTATGGGAATTTTAATTTATCAAGTGAATCCCATGCTAACACTATTGTTTTAAATGCACACTTGCTTGTATAGCTGCCTACCAGAGTGAAAATGAGGTTTATGATGGGGGCTTTCCTGTTGAGTAGATCTTACAGTTCTTCTATAAATCAAATGTTTTAGTATATTTCAGCTGATTGTCATTATAAGGTGCCCACTTCAAAAATTATGTAAGTCTAGACATGGACAGAGGCAGATGAAACATTCTAAATCACATGTGGCTTTCCTTCTGCCCCAACCTCAACTGATTTTCATTGAAAATTTTCTGTACAGATGTACTGTTTGCTACCGATGTAAAAGTTCTGTTATTAAATTATTTTTTTATATATATCTTTACAGAAAAGTGTGCAGAAAGACAAAACTGAATTATGGGATTAGAGAACAAGTTTAAGATGCCAAGTTCACAGTTAATACAAAATCGTTCAATTTTGCCATAAGTAGAGCTGGATAATTTTAGGATTGTAGATGTAACAAAAAAAAAAAATAGCTGCAGTGACCACTAACACATAGACCAGTACAGGTCTCTTTTTTTCTGTGTGATGTTTTACTGTGGAGTTACTAGACATACTTGCCTGCTCACAGTTCAGTGGGGTTCTTTTTGGTTAGCCTCTCATCACTTTGGCAGGTTTGACTCCAGGTTGTGGAGGCCCTTCTGATCTAGGAAGTCTCAAGAGAGGGAAGTTGCACTGGGATTCCCTTGAAACAGGGATTAATTTTCATGCCATAACAATCCAGGATAGTATAAAAGAAACACTTTGAAGCACAGCCCATTGGTGTATGAGGCTGTGTGTTTTAACATTGTGGCACCCCCTTCCAGACAATATCAGCTCTGCTAGGGCCTATGGCAGTCCTTCTGCAAGAAAGTGAATCAGCGCCTCACTTCTCTACAGGCATATGTGAAAGGTAGCCTCCAATTAAGATATCAGACAATATCTCAGAGAAAACACTGATGTCTATACATAAGGGAGAGAGCTCTTGGCAGCTGAATAACAATACCTCCTCAGTCCATTGCCTTTTGAAAGGAAAGCACAACTTTCCTTCTTATCCTTATCTGAACTGTGCTTATGAGACAAGAAACAACCTTTCTGCTTTTATTTTCTCATGTACTCAGCATAATCTGATAAAAGTGAAAGAATCAAAATCCATCACCTGATGTGGAGAAGTATCATTTACTGCCTTATTGAACTCTCAGTTTTGCAGCTGCCTAGACAGTCTTTTGCTTAGAACTTTTTTTACTTGAGTCTGGCTGGTCTTTTCCCTCATGATGACAGATGTCCCATATTGTTTCAAGTGGAGATAGTGGTCTTCTAGGCATTGCTACCTTTACACACATGGGCTGTTTTGGTTTTGTTGTGGGTTTTTTTGGCTGTGGGTTTGGGGTTTTTGGGTTTGTTTTGGTTTGGTTTTTTGTGGGTTTTTTTGTGGTTTTTTTTGTGGGTTTTTTTGTGCTTTTGTGGGTTTGTTTTGTTTTGGTTTTGGTTTTTTTTGTTTTTTTTTTTTTTTTAAATGATATTTCCTTTCCGGCATTTTCCTTGGAACGCAATTCTTTTTCTAAAACACATTTAACACTGATCCCATTCATCCTATCTTCCAAACTATTCAGTGGGCTAAGGACTGAGGACAGGCAAGTATTATGGCTATGTCCCTTAACATGTGGCCTGACATGCCAGGTTCATCCTTTTGCATGTGAAAGGTGAATGCATGGTCATCCACTCCACTCCACTCCACAGTGGAACAGGTTTGTTAGGCATGTGAGTAGCCCCTTGTAAATCAGTCATATACGAATATGGTCTTTACACATACAGCTATTTCCCTTAATATTTTCCCTTCTGCTGGTAAGTTTGTTCAAATTATCCAGACAACATACTGAATCTTGTGCTTTTCAATCTACTTAGTTAGATTGAAGTACTTAGTTATCCAGGGGCGTCCTCTGGGTAGGATGTACACTATGGCTATCATCTATCTGTCTACACTAAGTGTCATCCATTCTTGCTAATCGTGTGTGCAATCCTACAATTACAGTAATCTGGAACGGATCTTGACAGATCACCTGGCCTATCCCTCTGCCTGAGAGTAGGGTTACCTGATGCCTGTGCCATTTCTGAGAGGTGCTAGGCCAATTTGTTAAAGTGAAAGAGCAACCTTCAGGTCACCTGTTCCTTCTCTATGCATTTTATTCCCAATTGGACTGTTCTGAACTGAACCTAAATCCACCTTATCAAGCCTATGGTGGATGAAGCAAAACTTTTCTCTCTTCCTTTTTCTACCTGCATATTACACATTATGTGTGTTTGAAGACTGCTGTTTTCTTTTTTTGAAGTATTTTCTTACTTAAACTAAACAAAATCCACTCCTTCAGCCTTCCTTCCTGTGTTCTGTTTTCTAGACCTGATGATGTTTTCATTAGTATCATCCAGAATATCATGTCCTGCTTGACATATTAGTTACTTGTTGATCCAGGTCAGTACTTCCAGCATTTTGCTAATAATTTTCATGACACATGCCCAAATTTACATATCTTCAGGAAAAGATGAAAAATACCAATGTGCTTATTGATGTCTGTAGTTGTCTCTGGTGGCGTTTCCAGACCCTGGCATGAAAGTTTCTGAATGCTGTTGCTTGTAGTTGTTGTGTACCTCAGCACAGAAGTGCTGCTGCTATGAAACTATTTTCTTTCTGGAGTGGTGTTAACCAAGCAAAACTTCACATGGTACCTCCTTCTCTAAACCACCCTTGGTCAGTGGTGTCTTGGTCTCTTGGCATGTGCTGTAGACTATGTCTCCAGTGTAGAATAATGACCTTTGTGCAAAATACTTTGGTACTCTGAGTACTATGTAAAGATGTTGCCTGCCTTTCTTCTGTCATTTCCACTGGTCCAATACCAAATGCAAAGCATTTTTCATTCTACTTCTTTCAATTTGCCAACATTTTGATATATGAATTTTTAAGGCAATGGGCAGAGAATATTTTGTACTAAATTATCACAGCTGATCAAAATATTGAAAATGTTAATTATATAAGATAGCCCTGGTTGGCTCACCCTCTCTTTTCACCAGTCTTTCCTGGTGAATGACTTGGATTCATGTTGGGGTCTAAGAGGTTAATGTGCAACTGCACTGTGAATAACTGTATCTGCTGGTTAAGCAGAGGAAGCTAAAAAGGAAACAATGAAAAAGCATTTACTGAAGTCTGCTGGGTGATTAGGTAGGCCGTAGACATAAATTAGATTTTAAACTCTTATTTTTAGAGCCTTGGATGTTTGAGTTGAGCCTGCTATGGAGATAAACACCCTGTATTTTCAGCAAGACAGATGCTTGCTGTCGAGAGACGAATCATGGCTGCTCAGCAGGGAGTTCTTTGCCAGCCTCTTAGGAGCAATCAGCGTTCACTTCGATGACCAGCAATCTAGCTGATAACCAGAAATAAGGACAGAAGAGATTTTTAGTGAGACAGGTTTTAGCTGATGTGCACTTAAATATGATGAGATTGTGTATAGTTTCTGGAATATCTTCACTGAAAATAACAAAAATGGCGATGTTTTGCTTCAGTTTGTCTGCTTCATTCACTGAAGATTTCCCTCCACCATATATTTTTACACTAATATTTTATTTAAGCATTTACAGAACTTAATCCAGCTCTGGAAAACAAATGGCAGATGACATTTTGGCTTTTCTCAGATATAGTACCATGGATCTCAAAAAGACAGCAATATTGGAACAAAAAGTGTTTGTTTTTCCTGTAGCTTTGCTATTGATAAATGTTCTGTCTTTTCATCTTGCTTCAGGAAGAAAACATGAATTAAACATTAATTGAACTGTATTGACTGCCAACATGTAGAAATCTTATTGCAGACGTTGGAAAGTGCAGAAGTCTGCAGGGCAGATTGCTGTTTCTTCATTGATTATTTCAGTGGTAAAAAAGACTTGTTGACAGAGTGCTGTTCTTATGTGAATGATATTTACTTCCCATAGTATTCCAACAGAATTGAGAAGCACAGGAAAGACACAGTGTGTAATATATATTCTAAGAGACACTGCAGTGTTGTAAATACCAATCTCTCCTTCAATTTTTCTTTGGTTCTAACTATATTAAGATTTTCAGCTCTTCTAAAAGAAAGGTATTTTATAAAATTATATCCTACTAGTGGCTGTGAATCCTCTTCCCCTTTGTCTTTTTTTTTTTTTTTTCCAAATGCTACAAATCTATGTGCCTTTTCTTTCTTGTGGCTCTTCTCTGTGTACAGTAATAGGCTTTCCAGTACCCATAGTAACGCATATTGAAGGTGACGGGCAAAGAATCCCAAAGCTGAGATTCTTGGCCTAGATGACAGCACTAGAATTTAAACAAAACATACAGTAGACTCTGTATGAGACCCCTTAAGCACTGAATCAGGGGGATGAATGGAGGATTTTAAAATACGCTGTGACTTGAAGACTTTTACAAAGTATCTATGGAAGGGAATCTGACTAAAGTGATGGTTTTGCTTTTGGGGTTGGACAGCCAGCTTTTGCAAACAGCCTGAAAATAAATACGGTTCTGAAAAACTGCTAGTGCTCAGAGCAGGTGGTCATATACCGCATATACAAAACAATAAACACCCACAAAAATTGCACAGAAAGGTTTTTCTGCATGGAAATTTTGCTTATTTTTCTGTGAGGGCTGTTTTTATTCAGTAGTACACAGCAGCATTTTAGTACAGCAAAGTACACATAATTTTCTTTGTTTGCCTCTGCAATACAGGCCACTAAATAATCTTATTTTTCCTGTTCTTTCTTTCTTTTTATCATAAATATATAAGCATGAATACTTGAAATTCTGAAGGACTTTTGATTTTAGTAGTATTTAAAACCTTTTAACATTTTAACATTTACCACCTTTTGTGTTGACAAATCCTTTGGAGCTACAGTAGGACAAATCTTATTTTTATTCACAGATTAGACAGAGTTGGAAGGGACCTCTAGAGATCATCTAGTCCAACTACCTTGCTAAAGCACGTTACTCAGGACTGCATCCAGGCGGGTCTTGAAGATCTCCAGAGAAGGGGACTCCACGACCTCCCTGGGCAGCCTGTTCCAGGGCTCTGTCACCCTCACCCTAAAGAAGTTTTTCCTCATATTTGAATGGAACTTCCTATGTTCCAGCTTATGCCATTGCCCCTCGTCCTATTGCTGGAAACCACTGGGCACCTTTACCCTTCAGGACTGTCTCCCAGTGGACACTCTCAACCATATTCCTAAGGAGGCCAAAGTCTGCCTTTCGGAAGTCCAAGGTGGCAGTCCTGCTGGCTCCTTGTCTTGCTTCTGCAAGAATTGAAAACTCTATGATCTCGTGATCGCTCTGCCCAAGATGACCTTTAACCTTTACCTTCCCCACAAGACCTTCTCTGCTAACAAGTAGCAGGTCCAGTAGAGCGCTTTCCCTGGTTATTTTTCCATTTATTTTTATTTTATTTTATTTTATTTTATTTTATTTTATTTTATTTTATTTTATTTTATTTTATTATTTTATTTTTAATTTTATTTTTCCATTCAAATTGTGCTCATCAGCACCTTGCTTAAGTGACTAATAGATCTTGTACGTGCTTTTCATATTACTGAGGCTGGATTTTTTTGTTTCTCTCCTCCCTTCCCCACATTTCCTGATTCCATTTGCTTCTTTCTGAGTTGCTGTAACACTAGCTGCAAACACTTGCTGTTAGTTTCAGGCCAAGGATGATGCATGAATTGGTGGACCTAAATCTTCCTGTATGTCCCATGAAATTAACCCTAAGTATAAGCAATCACCTATAGGTATAAGAAAGAAAAATGACTTCCTACCTCCATGTCTACATTCAGAGAATTCCATCTTCCAGGTCTGCCAGAAAGTTGATCATTGACTGAATTACTGATGTAGAAATTCAATAGTTTCATATGTCTAAACTGCACTTGCTATAACTATAATGTACTTATATCTTATCCAAACTACATGTGCAATAACATTATTGATACAAATATATTTCCACTAAGATGCTACTACCAGCCCATACTCATCTCAAATTTGTTGTGGTACCTGGTCGAAATAATTTTTCAGATGTTACATACGAAGATGAAGTTTTCTTCTCCAAATTAGGGTAAGACAGAAGGCAAAAAAAAAAAAACCTATTTCCTTTCCTTCAGGAATATGAGGATTGAGGCTTTGATAAGCAAGAGGTATGAGAAAGGGCATTTGTGACACTGACATTTTTTGCAGGATGTCTGGAACAGGCTGCCTAGAGAGGTTGTGGAGTCTCCTTCTCTGGAGACATTCTGGGTAGACACGCTCTGGTGGGGGGGCTGGACTATGATCTCCAGAGGTCCCTTCTGACCCCATATGATTCTATGATTCTATAATCTCTTACGCCTCTTGCTAGATACTTCTGGCATCAAGTGCCCATGCCAGCACTACTGTGAAAATGTGCTCTTGACTTTGTCTGCATTATTTTTGGGCAAATGGAATGGATGCCCTTGCATAAAATGCCAGAGTGAGTTTTTTTTTTTGTTAGGACAACTATACAAGTTGAATCAGAATGGCCTCCTGTCTTGTATCTTTCCTTACTAGAGAAGAAAGGGCAGAGATTACAGGTAAATCCAAATGTATCTGATACAGACAAAAGAGTAACATGTCAGTCTAAATCTGGCTCTGCCTAATTCCTTGCACAGTCTCCTTCCCCAAAACATAAATACTTTATTAAGGTTAGGTGATTTAGCTTGGATTAAAGCCAAATGTATTCCAACACTACAAGTTTGAGGGAGCTAGACCAAATCTGATTATTTACTAATTTTCATCTGCCTTGGGAAAGGAGTGAAATACTAGTGAATGTGTATTGGTTTTCAGTTGAGCCCCTACTCCTTCCATCCTCTGAAAGATCAGGTAATGCTACCAGCCCAGGTGCTTAAGACTGGAGAAGCAGACTGAGGGCTTGCTTTTATCTAAGGAGTTTTCTGACATGGGGTTGTTAGGCAAAATTTTTCCCTTGGATGATTGAAGGTTACTTTATCTAGAAGAGGTCTTTCCCAGCTGAGCCAGAGTCTGAGGAAGTCCGAGATCTACAGGTGCCCAGCAGTGCTCCCTGCAAGTCTGCTGGAGAAGTGGCTGCAGTGGAGGAAGCTCAACTCACAGGGCACATGGTCCAACTTCTTGCTCCCACCACAGTGAAGCATATCCTAGGCCTGTGTGCTTTCCCAACAGGCTCTTTTGATCACATCTGCCAAGTAAGGGTATATTTGTCTTTATTTGTGGTTTAAGCCAATGGGCCTTTGGGGGCAGGTAAAGCCTTTGTGTGGGTTTATTGACTCCATCACATGTTTCCTACCAAAGAGATGAAGGTCCAGCCAGAAAAAAGCTCTTTTGCTGTTTTAACTACTCCCCCAAAATACTCTATGGAGAATGTTTTTTTTTTCCTTCTTGAGGTAGATCAATAGAAAGCAGGCCTCTGCCATAACAGCTACAGGTTTGTGATGTTTTACTCTTCCAGATCTGTCTGTGTTCAAAAATTACTTCTGCAAGCCTGTCTTTGGGGAGCACATGCTTGATACGCCTCAGTCATGAAACTAAATTTTCCACTCTTATTTTTAAGGTTCATCTTTTAACATCTTCTTTTCTATGTGTTTAATTAAAAGATTTCAGTTGCACATCAGTGCCGTGATTCAAATCCTGGTATTGAGCTCCTTTTTCAAAATCATAGTTAGCCTGTCAGATTTTACACCAGAGGCACTATGTTTGTGAAATGTAAGCCAAAACCTTATATACCAATATCTCAGCTTGTGCCACACACACTATGAACCTCAGAATCGGTTAATAGACTAAGCATCCTGCTAATTAGCAATAGCATGAGTTTGGTATCATGGCAGATCAGGTTGGGGAATGCAATGTTACTTTTTTGACTGTGTTGTGTGAAGTAGAATAAACTGTTTTCATTTCAGTTCCATTATCCATTCTCATTTTTACTATAACATGAACCTGATCCACATCCATGGATTTTGTAGTAAGGTAAACCCAAAGATGTGAACCAGAATCACCAGTGGGAGAAAAAGCCCCCTCAGTATTTGTTTAGTCTGTGCATTTTGTGACATTTTGTGGATTGTGTTGCAGTATTCCTACTAGATTTCACGTAGGAAGGGCAGGACACTAAACACTGTGTTTAGTGCAAGAAAAGATGTTAAAGAAATTATATATATGTTGCAGGCCAGAAAGGTTCCTCTCCTACTGCAATTTAAAGACATAGAGATGAAAAATTTGAACCGTAATGGTATTTGCTGTCATTAACCAAGCATTGTTAACAATTAATGTCCCTACAGTTACATCTCATGGAGTAGCTCTCTAAATATATTTCTGCTAAGATCTTCCAGTTGAGTTCTCTAGTTTTCAAGACCTAGAAAATGCAGAAATTTGCATTCGTGAGGCACCGGGCAAGTGGGCACTGAAGTTGGCTATAGTTCTCCTTGCGCAGAGATGAATTCAGAAATGATCGTTTTTTATAAATTAAGTCTCAAATACCGTTTTTTTCAGCATAATGCAATATATTATTAAATATGAACAATGGGAGAGATACATACCTTTGAAACTTTTGTTGGGTAGAAATTAAATTAGTGCTCGTACCTTATACCTTTTGTATTGTCTGCTCTCTGTATGTGTATAACTACCATTAATGTGTTTTATTTGTGTTAGAAAAGTATAAACAGGCCCCTTATTGCAAACCCGACATGGATGGAGTTAGTAATAGCGTACAAAACATTTAGCTTCAACGCTGCTGAATATTTGTTTTCTTAGTGTCACTAATCTTTCAACCTATTTAGTAGTTAGAATATTCCAGAAAACCATACTATCTCTGCAAGAAAAATGTCCTTGAGCAAAATGAATCTGCTTGTGATTAATTCTTTTTGGCTTTTTTTTCATTGTTTTTTACGGGTAGGCTTAAAAAAATAGAACTACTTTTCAATTTTTTCTATTGTGATTTAGATTGTCTCTTAGTTTTGCATTTTGCTGCATATTCATTGCAGTACGTCTGTTTCATTCCAATGTTTCTGTGGTCTGATCTTTCTATTTATTTGAAAATAAAATATGTGGTCTAAACCTGCAGCATTAATTGGCTAAATATATTCAGTTGTTCTGTCCTGAAACACTATTTTTGCTCTCCAGATCAGATTCATTGCAGGTATCTGCTTCTGCCAGTGACAGTTGAAGATTCCTGATGTTTTTGTGTTGTTGTTTGGGGTTTTTTTCTTTTTTCTTTTTTTTCCTTAGCTAGCTAGCAATATTAAACCTGTTTTATTTTTCCGGCAGCTTCAATTTGCAAAGGCTGAGCAGGTCAATCTATTGTCCTTGCTGGCGGCCCAAGATGCTGCTGGTCTGCTGTACAATAGGCAGCCTTTGGGGGTCAAAGCCTGCATGTGGCTGATAACGGTGCTATTCTTGGCTGGAAAACACCGTGATTAGTGAGCTTCAATCTGTCTCAGTGTGGGACTGGAGCTCAATGGCAAATCCTAAACATGCCACATTAAGAGTTCTCTTCTGTCCCTATCTGTTTCTTTAAGAATGGAAGGTGCAAACCTGCTTCTTTTACTATATATTTTTAAAAAATATATTATTATTGAAACCTTTAATAAATAAGAAAGTGGGTGTGTGTGAAACGGGCAAACCTCAGATTCACTGTCTCATCTGTATGCATAGCCTCTGTACAGTTCTGCTGCCTCTGACAAGAAGGGGCTGTGCTTCCTCACTTCCATCCTCATAAACCCAAACTTCCCTCCCTGGTCCTGAGATGGGCCAAGCCCCTGGCAGAGCAGAGGCTGCTGACTGCCTGGCTGGGGAGCAGATCTGTGGGAAAGGCCCTGAGGGTTGGGGCAAGCTGGATAGGAGGCCGTGTCCAGCAGGGGGGGACCTATGGCATGCCACTCTTGCGTGCACAGCAGGAGGATGAGCAACAAGAAGAAATGAGAGCTTCAGCCTAGGTGCGAGGAAAAATGTTTTAACTTGTGAGAACAGCTGGGTGCTGGAGTAGGTTGCCCAGACAGGTTGTGCTGTCTCCACCACCCTTGGAGGTTTTCAAGACCCAACTGGAGCGACCCCTTTCAGAGCTGACCATGCTCTGAGCATGGGGATGGACTGAAGTTTTCCTGAGTTCCCTTCCTACCTGTAGTATCCTGTGCTCCTATAATCTTCTTCCCTTTAATACCCTTTGAAAATAATTGCCTTGAACCTAAATCATGGCAAAAAAAAAAAAAATGTGGAAAGTGGTATAAGTAAAAATGTGGGGAAAGACTTATTATTTCTACAGATTTAAAATTAAAATAGAGTTTCAAGTGCTCAGATTGCCTATAGTTAGCTGGGAACCATAGAGAACTTTATAAAAGGTATTTACATGCATGGCCACTTGTTGGGCAACTTAAGCATTGGAAATCAGACATAACTTTAGGCTTATAGAGTAGTTATTAGCATGACCCAAACAGCAAAGATTTCAAGCAGAAGTGAAAACCATCTTGGACCTGCAAATAGTTAATAGAAGATCTGGTTAGAAATGTATAATTTTAATTATAGTAGCCCTAAGTTTATTAAATTCAGTGTGCTAAACAAGACTGAATACAGTGCCACAGCAGCATAATATAAGCTTTCAAGAAATTGAATAGGCATAAATAAATGAGTTTAGGGAGCATGTGTGATGTAGTGCAAAGAACGTAAACATTACAGTAACCTAGAGCACTCCAGGGTTTAGTGATCGGTGATACTACAAAAAAAAAAAAAATTCAAAAAACCAGTGAGCTATAAAGTAACTTTTGAAGTGCTGCGTGAAATCAAAAGATAAAGCAGGCAAAAATAAAGAAATGTGGTGAAAAAAAAACAGAAAGGGATGGTTTAAAAGTCTTATGTGGGCAAAATAGAGTATAGAAGAACAGCTTTTACTGGTGGGAAAAAAGATCAAAAGGAAAAAAAAAGATCAAAGGAAAATCACCATATTCTAGAAACCTATAAATACAGAAGTATATCTTACAGGGAAAAAATCAATCACATCATAGATGCAAGCATGCCAGAGGAAAACAAAAAAGACTAAACTGAAAACAGCTTCATTAATAAATGAAAGAGATAAAATACTGGTGGTATAAGATGTTCAAGCTAATTAAGCACTTCAAGAATTATCTTCACATGGAGTAATATCGAATACATACAAGAATGAATTAAGTGTATCTAGTGTTTTGGACCAAGATAATGCAAAACTGAAAAAGAAAATGTCTCTGTTTCATGGTATTGACATATTGCTATTCTATTCTTCACTTGCTAGATAAGGTTAGGTAACCTAATGTCTTTGCAGGAATGCATTCCCAAGTTCCTCATTGCTTTGACAAAATCTGCAGCATTACTATAAAGCCAGAGAATTAAAACTGTGCTACACTGGTCAAATACACAAGAGAGATAATTCATGTTTGCTGCATTATTACTACTGAGTGCGTTGTAACTTTGAGACACATGTAGCTTTTCTTTGTGCTATATGCTCAATAAAGATTCCCCCTCATAAATTAGACCGAAAAATGCAGGATTATTGCAGACTCCTCAAATGAGGAGGGGTAGATTGGATGTAGCTTATAAAATTTTTGAAATGCTGAGAACTGTTTAACAATGAATAAAGCTGTAAAAGCAAAATTAAAATATGTTTGCTTCACAGAATTCCTATTTTATTAATACCTTTGATACACTAATT
The DNA here is from genome assembly GCA_025769975.1 of Gallinago jamesoni. Taxonomy (NCBI): domain Eukaryota; kingdom Metazoa; phylum Chordata; class Aves; order Charadriiformes; family Scolopacidae; genus Gallinago; species Gallinago jamesoni. Next base: position 113,305,718 of record JAOQGH010000001.1, on the reverse strand, counting down.
GAACAAATGAATCTTAGGGGATTAAAATCAGAATGTAACAACTGATACACAGGAGCAATGTACATATGCATCCCTAGACTTTTTTTTTAAAGGGTGTGTTTTATTATGAATTTTTATGATGTTTCTTTTTCAAAAATAGTGATGAAATACAATTTGTTAATATCTGAAGTTGGTAAAGAAATGATTAAATTTCTTTAGTTATTCTCATGCAAACTTTTTAAATTTAAATCAAGGCTGGAGGACTGAAAGGATCTTCAGCATACTTAAATTCTTGAAGAATAAATACAGGATATTGTTCTTGTTAAGGTTTGTGGTTTTATGTATGTGTCAAAGGAAAGTATACCATATAAATCTAAGTTGGATCTTTGTTAATAAACTTGCAAAGGTGTGTCCTTGTAGTCAGAGCCCTAGCATGAAGTATGACTAACATGAATAATAAGCGAGAAAGATGTAGATATAACCATAACTATATAACTATAGGCTATTTCCTACAAGTCATAGAATCATAGAATGGTTAGAGTTGGAAGGGACCTCAAAGATCATCGAGTCCCAACTTCCCTGCCATGGGCAGGGACACCTCCCACTAGACCAGGTAAAGTAAGTAAGCAAGCAAGACAGACATTTTTTGAGTTAGTGGCTTGAACAGGTCTTAGGAAATTGTGAAAACTTAGTTAAATAAATCTTTTTTTTTTTTTTTTTTTTTTACAAATGGCATGAATTTAAACACTGATGTATGTTTCAATAAATTTTCCAGTAATTAGAGAGGTTTACCATCCTTTCAAATGAATGGACTTGAGTAATGTTCTTAGCCTTTTTGTGTAACATACAGTTGTGTTTTGACTGACTTAGTTTTATACCTTTACCTCTAGGTGGAAGCCAAAATAAAGCTTGCACTGAAATGTCCTCTGCAATCTAGTTTATGCTAACTGTAAATCAATAGATCCTTACAGTTACTGACTGGGTTATTTTCCATCTCGAATAGCAAATCCATTAGAGGTTTTAACTGAAGTTTTACACCTCTTACACTGTCAGCTTCCTGGTCAGATTTCATCAGTTTTCTTTGTGTTGCCTGTCAAGAATCAGCAAGGAATGCAAATCCAATGTTATACATGTCCTCACTGTATTCCACCTTTCCGTCTTCTTCTTTGTGTTTCCAAAGCAAAATATCTGCTAAATGGAGAAAAATACAATTATATAGAACTAGAAATCCTACCAAATTGTGTCTTTGGAACCTTCAAGGAAAGTTTTCTTTGAAATCTATAGCAAATTTCCTGTCTTAGTTCTTAAGTTCCTATCTTAAGTTCCCTGTGTTAACCTGTGAGGGATTATTGACTGGAAGAAGGAAAGAAATGTATAATAATATTAATGTTCAAGTACAGCCTCATTTAATTAGACAGAAATAGCAGCACTGAGTTAAGGGACCAGTAGTTAAATGATATCTGAATTCCTGGGAAATAAACTCTGGGAGGGAAACAGCAACACTAGGGGAAGAAAGTATAGTACTTCCTATTGGAGCAGAAGGTGTCTGGTTACCAGTGATAAGGAATCTCCTATACAACAACTGCAATGAAAAACTCTGAGGAAAATAAATTTTGAGATGGCTTTTTTATTAGAGCTGAGAAAAAGCAGTCAAGAAATGTTTTCTTGACTATCTAAATAGAATCAGCACCGAATCTGTTCCAAGACCACAAATGAATAATTATGGTATGAATTTTTAGTTTCAAAAACTTCAGGTCTAATAGCAGGAGAACATAAGGCAAAGACCAGCTGGCATAATTTTTTCTCCCTGGCACATTTTTTTTTTTTTACACTGGACTTATTTCTTACTTTGAAGCTGTTTGCAAACAGCTGCAATAAGACGACAAGGAAGTCCACGAACTTAAAAATACCATCAGATAGCTCTTAGTCATATCACACCCTTTCTGTCTGTCCTAAACCATCTATTATACACCCTTGTGACAGGAGGATTGTGCCACTCTGATATAGGCAATGTTCTTAAGTGAAATACTAGCACTGCTGAGACTGTAGGAGAGATTTGCGTGAGTGTGTAGATGCCTTGAGCACAGTGGTATTTTCAGAAATACTTAACTCTATCTCGATTAACTGAGTCTTTGATATCTCAATACCTCTACAAATATGACACTTTGTTCTGCTTCCCTCTGTTCCCAGTTGTTTCCTGAACAAAGACTGTTAGTTTTCAGGTGGACACTTTGAGCAGACAATAGTGATTTTTCTTCTGAAAAAAATTTTCCTTTTGTATGGTCTTTTAACCACTCAGAGAAGGGTGAAAAAAACAGAGCTATATGTGAAAGGAAAACACTTAGTGGTAGAACTGTGAAACAATTGCAGCAAATCTAATCTTCTCAATACTTCTCCACTTCATTGTTCTTGCCCTCAATAAATATTTAGGTTCAAGCTACACTTGAAATTTGCCCTGAATCAGATTTCACCTGACGCAAATAATTTCTTTAGAATATCTGTGTATTTTGGGAAAAGGAAGTTATTTGTTATGTGGTGAAAGGCTGCTCAACCAAAACTGGTAATAAAGCAAAAACAGAAGCTCCAGATGACCATAGCTCATCAAATCCTAATGCTGCCAACATGCCCACTAAACTAATCACTGCTTGCTACTGGAGCATCATGTTTCAGTGAGCTGCACTCACTCAGGTCAGAGCAGTTGACAGCTCTAGTGGACCAGCAAGAGAGTTCTAGCTCCAGATATCTACTTGGGTATCTTTGAGTTTCCTGTTGCACTGCAGAGTTGTCTCATATGGTTTAGCTCAGTGCATGAGGCTGTACGTTGTAGCAGGCTCTAGTGGAACCACCCTGTAGTGGGATTAACTGTCCAAATGTTGGGTACGGGAACAGGAACTGGTCCTGCCTTGTGAAGTAAGACCTCCTTGCTCATCACAGTCCTTATTCTCTTTTTTCATGTAGTTTCCCATTCAACCTTCTTCCCACTGTCTTGTTCCTTGTCCCCTTCACAGGAGATCACCCACCACTTCAATTGTTTCTCTGGTGTGATTGCTAAGATCTGAATGGTAAAATGACTTCTTAAAATACCTAGAGCTGTACTCCTGTCACTTTGCAGGAGGGTAAGTACAGCTCTGTTGTGTGATCAGCTTTGCAGGAAGAGACTGAATATGGAATGTTACCTTTTGAGCAATAGTAAAAAAGACCTTTTTTTAATATTAGTTTGCTTTGGGATGTGATAGTAGAACCCATCATGGACATGGCAGGGAGTGAATAAAACTGTCTGATAGGGAGGATCTTCTAAACTGGATCTATCAACAGAGTAACTGTAATGTAAAAATGGCATTTGAAATGTGTGGGAGGGAAATGGTAGCAATATTTTGAGCTTCCAGATCATCTCTTGTTTCTCCCTTATTGCTGGGTGAATTTGTGTTTTTCCTTAAAATTTCCCCAAATTCCTTCTCTTTGCACAAGTTATTTTGTGGTGAGTCTTAAATTTTTATTTTCCTCTCTATTCGTCACAATATTATTATAAGATATACACAGTGACTAAAGTTGTTCATATAGCCACACATACAAGAATTACAGTAGTTAAAAGAGTTATTTTAGGATAGATCCATCAGTTTCTGATGTCTCAAACCATACTAGGTGCATTAATTGCTACAAGCAGCATACATTTTGGTAGAAAATAACAACTATCTTTATTAAAGCCTATATTAATAACACCTTTGACACCACCTTGATTACTCTCAGAAATAGGATTGAAGGAAAATCAAGAAAACTTCTGTGACTCATGTGTCTTTAGAGTTATTTTAAATTCTTACCTTCAGTATCTAAATAGGTTTCAATGTTTATTTTGCAAAGGATTTTTTTGTTCAAATTTACCTTTTTATGAGACATAAAAACTAATTATCCATTGTGTATCAGCTATCCCTCACATTCTTAGGTAAGTCAAAGTGAACACCCACTTAAAAGTCACTAAAATCAAGCACCAAACTGCAGGTATTATTCTCTTGTCTAAGGTGTTGGATTGGTTGTCATCCTGAGAAATGTAGTTGTCCTTTAATCCAAACACCATTTTATGCACATAATAAAAGTGATTTCTATCCAGTAGTTATGTCTAGCCATTGGCTCATAAATTCTCACCAACCCCATCTTGTTGTCCCTGATGAAGGACGTTTCTTTACTTGAAGCCAAGAGCAATCAGGTATTAAAATCACTTGCAGCAGGCACTCACATGGTGAACTATGAAACAAACAACTCTAAGCATGAGAATTAACAGATAAATGGCTGATTGGAACAGTTAAACCAAAGCAAACTTAGCTCCTAAGCTTATCGTCTTCTGTGATATCTTGTGAAATAAAATATAAAATTGTGTCTGAATGCATAGGTATAGAAGTAAATGTTTGTATGCGTGAAAATGCAGTGCTTCTCAAAGTATTTTAGAAAATATTTTCACCGTTGAAGACAGATGAAAGTCTTTTGGTAATTTTGTTCATCTCTCAACCATTACTAAATGAAGAGTAAAGTCAGGTGATAGTAAATAATAATAATCATACTTCAGACTGATTACTAGACAAGTACTCAATAAACCTGGTTTATTGCAGCAGAGAAACTACTTTCCTGGAGCAGTTATGACCACCTCTAAATCCGTTTTCTAAGTAATTTGTCAATTCAGATTCCATAAAACTGTACTGTTCCAACTCAGAAAACAATGTTTTTTAAGGATGCAGTTAAAACATGATCAGGTAGGGCTGACTCCCCCTGGAAGTTCATTGTCTTATAGGATTCTCCACAGTTTAAATTGAGCTTAGAGAGTCCTCGTTGTCATGGCCTGAAGTTTTATTGCATCCAAACAGTATATAAGGTTTTTTTAATGCTTTCTGCAGTATATTTTTCCACCCTAGATAGCCACTTTCCACTTCACTTGGAAATATTGGAAGGTGATGACCTAATCATCTCAGGCTGCCAAAGTTGGATGAAATGAATCTCATTTAGACTTGCATGTTTCTGAGGTTGTTCTCTCATGTAACTGCATATAAGAAAGCAGTTGGAAGACTTTAGTCTGAACCACTTTTCTGGTGTTTTCCAAGTCTGTAGTGTGGTCCTAGAGTGGCGTTGAGGGGGCAACCATTTCCTAGGAATTTTGGCCAGTTGGGTTGGTCTCTTCCTTGGCATATTCATCTGGCCCAGCTTCTGTGTTCATTTTTTTTTATTGCCCTTGGTCTGCTGTCAGAATAAACAAATAGAGGTTGCTCACTTGGTCTGTGCCCTAGCAGTCCTTAGTATTGTTTAGGCCAGTTACGTAGGTTGTCTCTTCCATTTTGGGTAGGAAATTTAACAAGCCCTTTGGTTACATTATTTCCCCAGCAGGTGGTTGGAAAAGAATGAGGCAGAACAACTGTCCCTCTGTTTCCCCACCTCAGTAACAAGCAACTCTTGGGGAGAATGGACCAACACTGGTACCCTGTTAAGAAATCTATATCCTATTTAGCAAATATGATACAATTTGTCTGACAGATTTGACAGGATCAGGAAGTGACAGAGAAAGAGCTATTGGGAGCAGAACTTGAGTATGTGTATGTGTGTGGGTTGGAATTTAGTACCTTGGAAGAAAATGCAGGAATACAGGGGAGAAATTGGTGGTGATAGATGAGTTGTGAAAGGAATAGAATAAGATGTCTTGGGAAAACCAGAGAACAAAATCTGAGGTAAGTAAGACCAGAATGGACTGCTGAGGAAAGGAACAGTTTTAAGGAAGAGAAACACATTGGGGGGGGGCAGAATGAGAGTTGATGGGTAATGATATCAGTTCCTAAATTTAGGAGAAATTAGCATAAGGTTAAAGTATCTCCTAAAAAAGTAGGGAAGGCTTACCAAAACACCTACTAAAATTGAAAGGAGAAAAGAATGAAATTGAAAGGTGGTTTTCTAATTTGATAGAGCAGTTAATGCCAACATTTTATGATAACTTGAAATCTGTATTAATATTGCGTGCACTGCAGAATTTTAGTGTCTTGACAAAATGCTTCCCTAGGCAAGAGCACTACCGTGGAGGTCTCTCCTCTTTAGTGCCAGGATGTTAGAGTAGGCAAAGGCAGTCCTCAAGCTTTTGGCAGTCTTCTAGGGATCCCAGTTGCCAATCATTAAGCAGCTTGAAGTTTGAAGTGAACTCCTATACTTGACGTGGTATCCAGTAGGGAACCAATTTAGAGAGCAGGGGACAGGTGCATATGTCCATACTTCCTCCAGGCTGATAATTTTATGCCTAGGTTGTTTGTGTTGTTTTAAGTGAGCCAGGAGATAATGGTGACTTATAAATCCAAAACCTTTCTCTTTTTTTCAGTTTGTTCTTTCTCCTGTAAGGGCAGAGGTAATATTAGGAAATGAGTCAGGACTCATGAAAAAGTCTGAACTAGTATTCAGGGATCGTAAACTCAGGTTAGGAACTATTCACAGTTGCTGGAGGTGGTGTTTACATTGGCATAGTAGAGTAACCAGATAATTGGAAATGTTCTTAGCAGTTGTTAAAATGATGAGGTGTATGTTTCTGATGTGCAGTTTATAGCTTTTTTTGGCAGGGGTGGGGGAGGGTGGTGTTATTTCATAATACTTTCTAGCCATGGAAAGAGACCTCTCATCTTTAATTTTTATAAAGACCAGTTTAATTGCTTCATTGCCTTAATTTCCAAAACCTAAGGGGTAGGGTTAGAAAGAATATGATAAAAGCAAGTTAATTACTAAATATATATTCATGTTATTATATTGCTCTGAAGCAATATTTGCAAAACCTTAATTTTTATGTAATATTTTAACTGTCATAACAAATACTGCACTGTTTGTCTCACTCTTAACCATTTTATAAGGTTTTTCTATTCCTGTTCTGTTTTTTTTTCCATGCAGAAAGAGTGGTTTTATCTACTCAAGTCCACAAGATCACTCATTTTATGACCTTGAATGTCTGTGTGTCTTTGCATAGCAGAAAACAGAACAGGATCCCACTGGCATACTTAGTAATTATAAAGATTATAAGATTATAACAATACTTAGTTATTATAAGATTTAACTGTAATTGGTTAACCCTTTCAAAGTGTCACATCTGTCTTTGCAGCCCAGCTTTCCCCTCTGAGCAGCATCTTTTATAAGGCAGGAGGGAAACACATTGCCATGAGTCAGCATGGCTCATCCTCTGAGATGTATCCAAGACTGCAGGTCCTAGTTTGGAAGAGGCATGAAAAACCCTGAACTATCTCAGTGCAGCTCAAACATCCCCTGAAAAAAAAGCATTCATTACCTTGCTCTGACAAGCCAAAATATTTCATTTGGCTTAAGCTTTTTTTTTTTTTTTTTCCTAATGGAAAATTTGAGCATTTTGAGGAGTTTCAGTGAATGGAAGTTTGGGGGAGTTTAGGTATGTATTTTTTTCTCCCAGACAGATTTCTGTTTTACAGTCTATCTTATTCTGCAGTCTGATGATAAGCCAACATTTATCTGAATTTTTAGAGATGTCCAGCAGTCCTGGAGTAGCTCCTCTAGAACAAATTAGAATTTTCAAAGTAGTCACTGTGGGTAGCGTCTACACTGAATCCTAGAGAAATTTTAGAAGCTGGAAGTTGACAGTTATTCCTGGAGTTCCTGACCCACTTCAGGAAATCTAGCAAATTTGGAAGTTCCTTGATTTTAGTAAAATGAGTGGATAAATATGTTTAGATACACATTTACTGGTATTTCTAATTGCTTTTCCTCGGGGGGCTCATAGGCATCTCAGCAGTTAGGGCTTGGAAGCCAAACTCAGTTTGGTGTTGTGGCTCTCACTTTTTTTTTTTCTTTTTTTTTTTTTTTTTTTAATTTTCCTTCCCTCCCGTGGGTTGAGACAGTTTCACTGACAGGAGTGTGGTGTACACATATGGGAACTATAACATTAGCTGGTATGTTCTATGTAGAACGTGGCTTAGCATATGAACAAGACTGAAGTTGCTGTTTGAGTCTATGTCATCTGTATGCATTTGTGAGCTGTTTTTAATGAAGAGGTTCCTAACTTTTTCACAGTAAATCATGCAAAGAGTCTTTCCTGTAATTCCAAATGAAAAAGAAATATAAAAATGTAATCGAAAAAAATATTTTAAGAAACAGTTAAAATAGCCCTACTTTTTGACAAGATCTTCCTTGTTTAAGCAAAATAAGTCAGTGAAGTTCAGTTAGAGGTATACAGTGCGACTAATAATTAGTCTGAAAAAATACCTGAATAAAAATTACTTGGTATTATTCACTGTTTCATTTTGTAATAATGTGTAACAGGCATGAAAAATGGAATTAACTATTCAAAGAAATGTCCTACAGAGCATTAGAATTTCTTTTTTTTTTTTTCTTTGTTTCCTAAAGAAACACAATTAAAAAAATACTACTAGGTATATAATTTTTATCTTTTATATTAATTGTGGAATAGGATCTGGTTTAAAAATATTGAAGTATAAATTCAGGATTGTGCCCACTTTAAAAAATAGCATGATTCTACTGAACTGTCTCATTCAGAAAGCTCTGTCTTGCCCAGGAGCCCATACGACAATGCACTCTTTTATCCTATCTATACAAATTTGTCTTTAAAAGATTACTTCTCAGAACAGTTTGGCATGTGTATAGATATAAAAGAGCATTAAAAAAAAATCAAATTAAGCATCTTGCTTTGAGACAAAGAAGTTATAAGGCCACAGACATTGGAACTGAAGGATGTGCTGCTTTGTAGGTTTACATATTGACTCTCTAGCTTTTAAAATGCAGTCTGAAATCTTAATTAGACCTATGAATTGGGAAAACCAGTAAGGCAGCTTGCTTAAGCAGAGTGCTGAATCTCAGCACTAATTCTGAAATAATCTCCATCTCAATACATCTCAATACACAGGTCCTACTGTACCTGAAACTGGACTTTGTAGCTCTTTCTTTTGTCAGCTTTTCAAATCAGAAATAAAATAAAATTTTATTTAAATTTAAGCTTATAGAGCTACTTTTGCTTAAAAAGAATACTAAAATCATTCTTCTCTATTTTTGAAACCATTGCTAATTTATTGAAAGGCACGTAACTAAAATGAAAATAGAAAGGTTAGTAACAGCTGGTATTGAAAGTCTTTGAAGAGTGGGGAAAATCCTTTTGTTTAAAAGCCTTTTTTTTTAAAGTAAAAACTGTCATCTACCATTTGCATGAATCTCAAATAAAGCAATAAAATGTAGCTCTTAACTGAGAAAATGTAGAGATGGTGTTGCTTACTCTCTGTCCTAGAGGGTATTTGACATTTTTGTGTTAAAAGTTAGAAATAACACATAAAAGAAAATAAATTAAAGATAAACTTGTAATCTGGACTCTGCCAATAGTATACAGCTTTTGTTAAGACTGGAGAACCATTTAGAGTAATCTGTCAGGCACACAATTATTTACTGCATTAAAAATGTGCATGTTTAATTTAAGTAGTAGATTATTTAGTTGTAACATCTTACTTATCTTTAAATATTTTACCAGTTATTTTTAAAGCAAATTCATTTCATTTACTGCATAAGAGATCCCAGGAGACAAGCCACTTACAGCTTTTCAGAGTTTTTGACATGTTTTATAGAATGCTTGAATTTCCATTTTTTCTAAAGATTTTCTATTCTCTCCAAAATAGTGTTCTCTTTGAAACAACTTTAGAAGATTCTGTAAAGGTCTTGATCATAACAGTGCATTTTTTTCTCTCTATCTCCATTTTACATAATTTATTGTTTATGTAAACAATTACATAGAATATTAAAGAATGGATGGGTAGAAAGTAAGAAGCAGCAAGGGTTTGTGATGAGCTGGGATAGCTGGATCTGAAAAAGGAAGGGATATAGCTTGTAAATAGCAAAAATAGAGATCTAAGAGAATGAAAGAATTAAGAGGACATTAAAGACATGAAGAAAGAGCCCCAAAAGGAAGTTACCAGTGTCAGGTGTGCATGCTTTTCTCCTTTACAGGTAAAGATTTATTTGGAAGATATACCAAGTGATGTTTTAATGGAGAGTACTGTAGTTGGTGTGTAGGCAAACTGCTGACTTTGAGTGGTAGATGTTAGTTATCCATTTCATGAATTGTTATTTAATCACATAATATTACTTTCTATTCAGTAATTGGAACAAATCCTGGATAGCAAATAGAATAAATTAAAAAGAGTGCATGCATAGCTAAATGGGCATGACATTTGAAAAATTCTTGGAGCTACTTGGTATAATTGTGGGTGTTCTTCAGGAGCAAATTGACATTCACACCAAAGGGTCCGTGTTTGGGTGACCCTTTTGGTGACTGACGTCTCCATTTCTACCCTTCCACCCAGCTATAACCAAATCTCTGTTCCTTATGCTACGTAAATGAAATTATTTGCTTTGCTATACTTGAAGCATGGTAGGCAAAATGCCTCCCATCTTGTTCTACTGGCCCAATTTCTCTGCTTCTGGGAGTCAGTGGGACATTGGAGATCAGGAATTGGTCTTCTTGCCTGGCATGAACTTTAGGAGTAAATGTCAGCAAGCCTTTAAGCTAGCAGTGGATTTCTCATCAAAGTTTAAGACCCTGATAAACCTCTTATTGATGCTTTGGAAATGATCAACATGCTGTATGTATTTCCATTTTAAAAGAAGATAAACATAGGGACTTGACTGAAATAAACCAAGCACACAAGAAGTGGTGGGATCTTAGCAGTCTTTAAATTTCTCTAATATGAACTGTCCATAAGAAGATTTGTCCTCTTAATCCTCACTGGTTTTTAGACAATTTGTTGTCTTACAATTAAGTACAGATGGTTTGGAGCTGTAATACTGAAAAAAAAATAAAAATACTTAGGATTGCTTCAATTTCCGGGTTGGATTTTAACAGTAATCCATGTCTGAAACATAAGAAATCTGGTTCTATCTGATCTTTAATGCTCGTTTACAGATAGCTGACATATTTCAGTGATTAAAATATGTGTATAAAATAATACCATTATCATATTTAGGGAAAGAGTAAATCTTTAAGAAGGATGGATAATAACATCCAGCTCTTCGGTTTGTTCTACTTGTGGCATAACTTGCTGCTTTATTTAACCATGCAAAAAGGGTCTTCTGACACAGGAGATGTTTGATTTTACAGTTGGAATACCTCTGTCAAGAAATTGAGTAACATGTGAAAAACTCTTCAGTATAATTACTCAAAGTGGAGGAAATAGCTGAAGACTCCCAGAATGATTCACTTGCCAACATCTTTTCAGGAAATTCTGTCTTTCTCTTCTTAAAACACAAACATGAGCAAACATGTAAGTCTTAAGGCTGTGTAATACTTTTAACTGTTTCAAAGAAGGATGGGAACTCTTCATAGGTTTCAAATAACAGTAGCTTCTGTCCCTGACAAAATAACTGTCTAAACATGGGGAAAATATCATGCCAGATCGTTTTAAAAGATAATTGCCTCTGTGTGTTTTCTGACTGATGGGGCTATATTTTACAGCAGCCGTACATTGTCAGTCACAGTTCCTGTGTTGATCCTTAAAGCCCTCTGTAGCTCTTAGCAAGACAAGAGCATCTGTGTCAACAGGAACCACCCCAACACTGCTGTATTATTATGCCGTCACATACATGTTCAGTGCAAATTTCCTGGGCATATGGGTGTTTTGCTTGGGCCTGATGGGTACCACGTGAGGATGTATAAAATACCTATGGTGGTGAAAGCTTATGCTGAATTACTTCTTTTGTTCAAAACATTATTTTTGGGAAACATATACTTGCTCTTTGGTAGAGTTGTTAAAGGCCATAGTTTCGGAGGGAGCAAAATTGTGAAGATTTTTTAGCTAAAGATAGCAATGTTGTTTCAGATTCATTGAAGATCCAACTCTTTAATCCTTGGATAACAAAATTTAAGGGATTATTTTGTGTGAATTTACTTGTCTGTTAACTTGAAGCATTGAAATATGAGTTTTTTTGACACTGTTCTAAATTCTTTAAAATCAGTGATTTAATAACATGAGACCCAATTAGTCTTTTGACTGCTTCTGGATGGGACGAGCAGGAAGTTGCTTAGGGAAGGAGTCAGTAGAGGATAGTCCACAAATAAACAGCAACCCAGCCAAGACCATTTTGAACAAGCTGTGATGCAGGATCCCTGGTCCCTGCCCTCCCCTGGCAGCTCTCCACACTAACAGGTGCTTAGAGTCCAGAAAATATGGAAGCTTTCACTGCTGCTCTGCAGCAGCAGTCACCTGTTGTGGCAGTCTTTCTCTGCTTTACTGTCCTTCTAGGTTGGCTGGCTCAAGGTCTCTTGCTTGTTTCCATGCTGTTTTGGGCGTTTCTGCTAGCTGCAGTGTTCCTGTCCCTACCTCCAGGGACGAACGCATGCAAAGAGAGGAAAATCACCTTTCCCTTCATAATCACTGCAGTAGTGATCTCTCTCACTTCTGTCCCCACAAGCAGATCGTGAGCATCTATTTACTCCTCACTTCCAGTGTTTTTTTCAGCCTTTCATTTTCACTCTGCTCCCTTGCAACAGTGAGAGTACAGGCTTAGAGAGAGGGTGTCATGCTGTTTAACCATGGGCAGGCCAACAGAGACAGTGCCTGCAGAAATTAGTTCCTTTGGTAAGATACAATCAAGTAGAAGCCCTAAATGCTCAGAAGGAACTTATTATTTTTATTCAGTATTCAAAAGCTGCGTGCCGTGGAGGTCAGAAGCAATGTCTCATCTGTATCCAGGATCCACATTCTGGATATCTTTGTCAGTATTAGCTGTCTTGTTCAATTAAGTGTACCAGCAGCAGAGTGCCCGTTATGATGCCATTCTCCAAATCTGGTTGAGCCAGTGAAGAATCTTCTCAAAGGAATGGGCAGAGTCTGTGTTTGGACATAATTCCTGTATGTTTCAGTAATTCCTGTACCATTCAAAATGGTGATTCAGAGTTAAAACGGCATACAGAAAGAGGTAGCCACTGAAATTATCATGAATGATTTTGTCTAAGGAAAAAGAAGAAAAGTAAATCACTTTCCTGGCTTTGCTTTGCCACAGTAACCAAACAAACCCTGCAATAAGCACAGGAGTTGACAGGGGAAGAAATACGTGCTTAGTTTTAATTTTAGTTAGTATTTTAAAAGGAAGGAATGGTCATGTTTGTAAAATACTTAACTGCTCTGGTGAAGAGCACAATATAAAAATAAAAGCTTAAAGATGAGGAAGAACCAGTTTCATTCAAGTACATTTCACACCTTCAGTAACTATTTCAAGGACATTCCTGGTTTTCAATGCTTTATAACTTTCCTTATAAATGCAAATAATTAAAAAATCAAAAAGAGGAAAGTTTTGAACTCCATTTCCTGGAAGTTTGCATGTTTTTCCAACTTAATGCACAAACAAAATATTTTTCCCTCTCTATGTTAAATGGAAGTACTTTATTTAGCCTAGAATATCGTGATTAGAGATTTTATATAATGTAACACAATGGAAGAAAGTGCTTTCTTGCAACTGTTACAAAAAGAACTTATTATGTTTGTATAATTATATGCTGAAAAGTTTCATTTTAAGCTCAGACCAGCTCTTCTTTAAAGCAACTCTGATGACAGAGAGTGAATGTTGTTTCTGAAGCCAGGCACAAATCCCAGAGAGACATTCACAATATCATTTGCAATATGGGCTGAATAACGCCATAGAAACCACAGCCAATGTCTAGGTCTTTTGAAGTGTTGTGATGACTAGTCTGGTAGGATATGCCAAAAGTGGCTTATTTTCCTGTTTGCAGAGAAGTAAGGTAGAGCAGATCACCTGGTCCATTCTTTTCCAGCTCAGTTTCAGCTGTGTATGGTGCTTTGAAATGTAGATGGTGCAAGGAGGGTGTACTTCATGTCTCCGTCGCAGTGTTTGCAACGGCTCTGTGCTGATTTCCAGTGCTGTATTTTCTCCCTGCAAGGATATCTGCTGCATCCTAGATTATTGTTTAATTGTCTCTCACTGGCTCTTTTTCTATGCTGGGGATAGGATTCCAAGAACTAGGATCATCTTTTCTGTGTGTAGCTGCTTTGTAATAATGCCATCTCTCAGAAATAATATCTGGTTGTGCCTATTTTTGTCATATCTATCCTTCTTTAAAAGAAAAGTGTGCTTAAATTCCTGTTTCTATGGTCACTGTTGAGTCTGTTACCCACTGTGTCTTGCCCAGTATCTTGACTCATCACAGAATTATGTGCATCTATGTTGACCTGTTTTAAGTCTTGGATATTTATTTCAAGCGAAGTAATTGTTTTGTAATGCTACTATTCTATTACAGACAGAGGTGTTGGAAAGAAGTATAGGAAGATAATTTGGAGGAGTGTTGTAGCAAATGCAGGCTGTCTGGAGTGCTGTAGCTGTGTAAGACACTACAGATGGTGTAACTGAGTACAAGAGGCTCTTGTTTCAGTAATTTATGTCTGCCTATAGGTAATGATGGAGGATAATTGAGCACAAGAAACAGCAAAGGAAATAAGCTTTTCGTCTTAAAAATCCCCGTTCTAGTTTATATCAGAGATGAGATTTATAACTGAGATCTCTAAATTCAACATGGCTTGCTGCCAGTGAGATGCAAATCAGAGCCTGGCTTCCACAGGCTTCAAAGACAGGCAGAAAACAAGACACTGCATCTTTAAGAAGTGCTTATTTGGCATTTACTTACTTAGTTAAAGATCATTGCCAGGCAGAACTCCCGTGGGAGGAGTGGATGGCTCATTGGGCCTCATGGGGAGGGCGGTAATTAAACTCTGAAGGCAAGCAATGATGTTAAGCTAAAAGCTCATCTTTAAATAGTAATACACTTGCAATGTAAAGTGGAAGGCCCTCGGGTGCCTGTTGACATAGCGTTAGGAGCTGGCACTTTTTTATATAAAAGCTAAATTGAAGAAACTGTTATGAGCTCATCTGCATAAAGCAATATGATTCTGCCTGAGGGTGTGGGCAACAGGGAGTGATTAGCAAAACGTCTTTTTCTCTGCTACTCTGTTGCTCTGCTAACATGCCACTTGTCACTGAGAAATTTGAGATACCATATGCCAACCTGCATCTACAGAGACCCCCTTGCTGATTGCACATTGAAGAATTCCTCTTCAACGCATGAGGTGCTGTCAAAAAGCATTTCTGAGACTGCATGAAACATGCTGGAAAGAAAAATCTCGTGTTGCCTTCCTATTTCTTCCTCTTGTGTTGCATCAAGCCCTTCCTAGTCACAAGTTTAGATGTGAAGCAAAACATGTTTCCAGAGAAAGAAATGGATATTCTTTACTGACTTTCATCTCCTTCTCATCCTGTGTGTGTTGGACTTGCTTATACAGACTAACCTTCAGCAACGTGAGGCTCTAGTTCCCATAGAAAGGTATGACCCAACTTGATTTCCATGGAGATCTGGATGGGGCATTCACTTTGCTTAAAAGCAGTTTAAATTCCTAGTAGCTATGCCTCCTGGGGCAAGGAGAGGGTGCCCAATGGAACTATATTAATAATTAAGAGAAAATTAACACCAAGCAGTAATATAATTTCCTGTCATACTAGTTGCAGAGCTCAATTACTTAAAATAAATTAAATAAAAAACATCATAAACTTTAGTTCAAAGGGCATTTTGTTTTGAGGTAAATATCACTTTTTCTGTCTTAAGAAAACAACCCTAATTTTCTTTCTTAGTATTTTGATTTTCATATGTGGTGTTGAGTGGAAAATTTAATTAGTATGTGTAGTATATGCATGTAAGCACACATCAAACTCTTCAGAAACATATTTTAATGTTCTACCTGTAGTGCAGAACTGAAAAAAAAAAAGGTACAAGTGTTTCACTTTCAGGTTATTTTTGTTTTATTTGAATGAATGTAAAGATGTGGTAAAATACAAAGCTCTCATAAGTCTTCTCTTCACAAAGATATCTTAGTGGTTATACTAGAAACTAGCCTGTGAAACCATGGCATTATTTACGGAGGATTTTCACCATTATTGTAAAATCTACCCTACCTGACAGCTATTGTACATATTTTAGTATAGACATGAGCTGTCCTATTGGTGTCTTGCTAGATGACTCAGTCTAAACCCCAAATTATTTTGGAAGCATCCTAGCAAACTTGTGCCTATTCATATGCTTTGTCTCAATGTACTTATGTGCTGTGGAAATGCTGAAGGATAAGGTTGTACTTTTTGTTTCATGGAAAGGGAATGGTGTTATTGCACTGCATGTACTGAAGGTCATTTCCTAAAAACAGCCTCTTGGACCTTTGGAACATGCTGTTTCAACATACAAGGAAAAACACTTTTTTACTTGAATGAACATCCATGCAGTTGAAATACAAAACACAGCATGACTCAGTAGTTGAACAATGACATCTGGACATTCATCATAAACTCATTGATTATCATACAAGAATGATACGGAGTAAAACAATTTCCATCTGTTGTGTACTAAGTAAGCCATCTAAAATAATCACATAGAGATCCTGTCCATAATGACATGATGTCTATATCTCAAATCCACTATGTGGCTTATACTCTTGATGATTGTTCCAGTAATAAATCCAAACACCGACAGGATGCTGAGGACAAACTAGACTTTCATCTTTGGGAAGTTTGGTTCAGGCATTAAGCACCAATTCAGAGAATTTGGGGTGTGAAGTCCATCTGAAAGGAATGTGAAAGAAGATCCCTTCATAAAAAGGACTGAAACATAATGACAGGTTAGATTTGGAAAGCTGGTGTAGCTATCATGCCAGTGCTCTTTCTAGCCTATGCATAGAGGGTTTCAGTGCCCCAGGCTGCCTGTATGCTGAGTGTGAGGGGGAAGGCTTGTTTACTCTTCTTCCCCTGTCATGTCACTCATAACAAGAAGAGACATGAAAAGCTCAAGGGGCTAATCAGTTTTTAGACTCTGACCTATATTTTTGAGTTAGCAATAATTATGAAATATAGGAATTCTCATGTCTTATTATAACCATGTAACTGCATCGCTTCCACAATTGCTCCAGCGTTAACTCTGTGTGAATGAGAAGTTAGCAGGCACTGTATTTTTGGAAGAAACTAAACCTTGGAAAAGAACGAAAATGAAATGTGGGTGATGATGCAAGTGAAAAGGTTTGGGTTGGTAGGCTTTTTTTGTTTGGTTGTTTTTTTTGAGGCTGTGCCAGGTGTGTTGAAGGTAGCAGGGAAAAGGAAGAGAAGTGCACGGGCTGGCCGCCATCACTTCCAAAAGATAAGTTCAAGTAGGTTTTGGCAACACGGTAGAACAGACATGATAACCTGCACTCTGAAACGTGAGAAACACCTGCATCTCTTGAACTCTAATGCTTTCACCTTTTAACAAGGGCCTGTTTTCACAGTCAAAACTGGAAAAAGCAAGCAAACAAAAATACATCCATTGCAATACTCAACAAATGTGATTGCTGCAACAGTAAGATTCTTCATTTTGTGAATTTATAAAACTCATGTGACTGTAGAAAGCATGAGGACAAAAGTCACACAGTTGTGTGGACTCATTCTCTTTGCCAGGTTCTTTAACTGTACTTTAATCTTTCCCCTGTGATCTGGGGCATGGGCTGAACAGTCCTGAAGTAGGAACCAAAAGCGCTCTCAAACATGACAAGGAGGTTTCTGCTTCATTTTGTGCTATAGAACTGCTAATTTCTCATCTGGAGAAACTCTAAGAAGAGGCAGTTTCTGCTGCAGCTTTTCTTTGTGTGCTATCGGATTTGATTTCAGAGCAGATTGAGAAGGGCATCTGCTCACAGCGCTTGTAAGCTTTAAGACATTATATTAAAAGAAAAACATCCTTTAATGTATCATGAGACAAAGCTTAAAAAAATCTTGTTAGTGTCAGTGATGGTACTTATTTCTCTTGTCCTCCATCTCTCTGTTCTTCTTTTGCTCTAGCGGCTTTGACCATTGATGCTAATTAGTACTGAAAAGGACATTTTTGGCAAGGCTTTTAAATACAGCTTTTATCTTCTCTAGCAACAGACAAAGTTGTATTTAATGGTATTTGACATCTAAGAGTGACTGCAAGGTCTTTTTTTCTGTTGTGTGGGTTTTTTTGTTTTCTAAAGGAGTTCCTTATTCTCCTAATTTATCAAGAAATCATATGTACTTTTATTCTCAACTTACTTCTATATGTGGCCGAGAACGTGTTGTGTTTACATGAGTGCATGATATTAAAAGAAAATGAGAGTTATATCAGTGTTTCACCCAGTGTTCAACATCAGGAGATTTCCTTCTATTAGATTTACTTTGCAAATTCTGTTAAGCTACTTCTTTTGATATCCATATCTTTTACCGTCATGAAATTATGCATTTTCGTCTTTTAAAGGCTTTAAGGCAATTCCTCACAGCACCATCTAATATTGGTCTGTATAGTATAGTTTGTATACAGTTGGAAGAGACTCATGAAAAATAGTTTATCCAAATCATTACTGTAGGTGTTTCCTACTTGCCTATATGGAGTAGTACTTTTGCCATGCATTGCTGCAATTGTTTTCTTTAGAGGAGTATTTCTGTGTGGATGTTGATTTTGGCCAGGCAGCATTGCCAGATGTGACTGTGCCAGTGTTAGATTTCAAGTACTGACACTGAACAAAAATTTCTAGAAGCAGTAGCAATAAAATTAGTACAGCCTACAATGAACTGACTAGGTATTTAACATGCATCCTACTCGCATACTTCTTTCTGTTTGTTTCTTGGAAGGTGTGTCCCAACTTTAGGCAATCTATTTCTGCTACCCCAAACCATTCATACTTTTAATGATTTATATTGGAAACCGCTAGAACTAAGCTGAACAGGATGTAGAACACAAGATGGAAAGAGCATCTCCTGGTGAGATACCAGACATATTCTCCATTCAGTGGATATGTAAGTCTAGACTTGGTTGAAGGGTGGAAATCAGTAATCAGTAGAAATAAATGCATTCTCCTTTGCCCATCTTCCTCTTTCATTATTTCCTGTAATTCTTCTAAATGGCTATAGCTCATGTTAAGACTAGATTTTGGGACACAGGGTCAGTGCTTTGTATGTCTGCCATACAAGGCAGTTCTGCAACCGGAACTCTCTTTTAAGTTACTTTCAAATGCTTACGCCTTCTCTCTCTCTCTGGGGTTTAGCTGCCCAAACCAAAAGCATGCAATACCAGTGCAAACCCTCACGTGGACTTTTGTGAACTTTTGGCTGGGGTTCTTGGCCCTGCAGGGGTTATAGCCATCTGTCATCAGAGGATGATCTAACTTACACTGGCAAACTGGCCCAAGGAAAGGAAATACAAAGATGAGCTTTCTCTCATTTTTTGCATTTTCTCAGCTGCACACCATGCCTGCCACAGCCTAGAGGTATGATTATGGTTGTAACTGTTGGACTAAATCATGGATATGGCATGTCAGCAAATCTCAGGATTTGCCCCCCTCAATTCTCTGTGTTCAGATTTGATTTTTGATACTGGTTCCCCTGAAATAATTTTCAGTTAAATTCTATTATTTTCCCACAAATATTTTTTTTCAAAGCATCAAAGCAAAATGCAGTTTCCTAGCTCTGCATTGTCTGATTGGAGTTACAGCTTGGAGGCATCCCTGTAGGCAAGGCCTGTGTGAGAAACTTATTTCTGAGAAGACAGCAGAGATTTATTTTGGTCAGCTGTTTGGATTACTGCAGATATAGCTGGATTAGAAATATCTGCACAGGAAATAACAATGTCATTCAGCTCTCAAATTTCAGTTTTCGCAAGGCAATGTGTGGGTCCTGCAAGAAGCACAGCTGCATTACCCCTGGGAAGTGCAAATCTTCAAGGAGTTGTTCTGTGAGAATGGTGATCCAAACCTTAAATTCCATGAAACTTATGCTTATTTTTGAACAGACAGAAAACAAGAGGTTAGTTTCATTAAAAAAAAAAAAAAAAAAAAGTTTTGTGAATGCTGAAATGTTTCTTTTTGATTGGGATCTTAAAGTCATTTTAGAATCTGGAGCCTCTTTTACATGAATACCTGTTCAATGAAGAAGATTGATGTGTTGGCTTTTAGCCCTTATACAACGTTAACACATGCTGAAATGTGGTAATTTCTGATGAGCTGGAAATTCTGTGTTTTGCTTACAGTCAGACATTTTTTGTTAATGTTATGTTTTTGATTTTATTTATGTCTATATTAAATTTGAGATCCATCAGGAGCACATGCTAACTGATGTTCCTGCTTACTAATAATTGGCATAGTGTACATAATTGTTCACATACTGAATTAGATGTGAAATATTTCCCATATGAAATGTAATTACTGTGACTCGATAATCATTGTGAGAAGAACTGTTATTCTTTTCTATATATGCAGCTTTTCTTTGGGGATGAGAATAACATAATAATCAACATTTGCCAGGTGGGATAGCTCGTATATTCTAGAGTTGAAATCTGTAGCAGTTAACATTGACTCAGATGCCTAAATGAATATTGGGTTGTTGCTTTTGGGTACAGCAAAATTTGGGATAATGCTGTCACTAGAGTGAAATTCTGTCATGAAAGATCTTTAAATTAAGCTTTTTGAACCCAATCCAACAATCTAATGGAGCAATTGAAAAGTCTCCCATTGAGTTGAATAGGCTTTGGGCCATTAGCTTTCAGAGCAGCAGTCCTGCGTTGGTGCTTTTCGGGGGTGTGGTCAGATCTGTCAGATTGTAGAGACAGCTTCTCATCTAGCTTTTAGTCAGGATCATGTTTTCAAAGAGGTATCTAAAGTGTTCCTGTCAAATCAGGGTGGAGAAACATTTTATATGCCCAGTGCAGGTGCCTGTGTTTGAAAATTTGGTTCTAAGAGTCATTACTCTTTGATTTGTAATACCTTTTATATACCGAATATTTCTTTTTTTAGGGTGGTTCTCTGCAGTCAGAATTAAGATATCCAGTCAGGAAAAGTCAAAGAAGCAAAAAGGACAAGTATTTGAATGTCTTTTCAGTTCCCAATTCTGCTCTTTGAAGCCAAGTATTTGTGCTTGTGAAAAGGCAGTAAAGGAAGAAAACCTTGAAACTTTAGGAAGTACAGTGATCTCTTCCACTTCCATATATGAATATTTTTATTTGTAGTTTCTGCTTGGTTGTTTTTTGTTGGGGTTTGGGGGTTTGGGTTTTTTTATTTTGGTTTGATTTGGGAGGGGGGGTGGTGGTGGTGTCAGCAAATATATTCTTCCATCACTTCTGATTTTCTGTCTTTTTTTAAACCCTTCTATATTGAACCCATAAACTCATTTTGTCTCAGAGGATACTGCAGGAATGAGATTTTTTTTTCACCTGTCTTTGTGCGTTGATGGAATTTTACCTGTTTGTATTCCTGAGAGTTACACATCTACCAACTCATCACTGCAATAGGGGAGATACCTTTATTTCATGCTTATTTTAAGCCCTATTTGAAAAAGTTTATTTTTATGTATGAATGACCCCAAATGTTGTTAAGCCTTAGTCACAATAGCCTGGTGGACAACCTAAGCTTAAAATGAACCTTTGACCTTTTCCCTAAATTGTTGCAAAATTTGATTCCTGGCATTTCTACACATTACATGGGAATGGCATTTTAGTACTGCAGCAGTAATTTAAAATAGACATTTATGGACAAAAAGGTCTTCAGTATTCCAAAGGGCTGTTGGAGTATGGCAGTAATCTGATTACTTTTCAGCTACTTTTTGAGAGAAATAAGGAATTTTCATGTTAAGTTTTCAGAGCTTCTTTTTTGGAAAAAAATCTCTGATTTCAGAGAGGAATCCCAAGGTACATTCAAGTTCAGAGAAAGACCTTTCTGCACTGGTTATAGACCTTTTCCTTCCCTTTTTCTTTTCCAATTTTGCCCCATTTTGTCAGGTTTTTTTTTTTTTTTTTTTTTTTGCATGTGCTCTCTTTGTGATCCACCTGCTATGACTGCTATGAGTCCTTCTGTTCTTCAGACCTCTGTATCCAGGTCAGCTGTTTTGCCCTTTGCTTCCACATTGCTTGGATGGAAGCAGAGAGGAATATCAGTTGCACAAACAATGGGGTCTCTATCTGACCTGCTGACACCTTGCTCCTGTGGAGGAACAGGCATAGGAATTGCTCTGTTTGCCCCTGGATTACAGAACACTCAGAACAGATTGAGTATTGCATGCTTTAGTACGAACTTCTGCTGACCATAATGTCTATTTCGGTTTAGGTACAGATTCGCAAACGTTTATTTTCAGGGATAATTGTAAATAGCAATCCAGAAGTATTTTTTGTTTCACAATGAATTTTCCTATTTGTAGAAAAGCTATTGTTGTGTTTCAATATCCTAAAAACATATTTCTGTTTCCCTGTGGCACTGCTTCTACATACTTGTTTGTACATTAGTAGAGAAATGGACGCACCACACAGAAAGATTTTTTTTAAAAAAAGACTGCCAAATATTTTTTTTTGTTTTCTTATTGCATATACGAAATGTTCAGTCTTCTTGGAGTTATCTACTACTTCAGAACTTATGAAGACAACATGTGAGATGCATGTATTATCATGCACAAATAACAGAGAGAGAGAGAAGAATCAGAGAGGAAGAACAAATGAGTTGGGACAAATCTCGTGCTCTTCTATTTAAATCTCTTTGTTCCTGCATTCTGGTTTTCTTGCTGATGTCATGCTTTTCTAATTTTCTTTGGTTGTCAGAGCAGCTATCATTTTGGACCATCCAGTCCTATTAAATAAATAAGGATGTCAAGTGAAGGAGAGTCAAAGAAACTAGACAGGAGGGAGTATTAAATAGGCAAATGATTCATATCAGTAAATCTCTCATGTAAACTTTGATAATTAATTTCCACAAATGTTGAGTTTTGTGCCTGAATCTCTTAGACACTTTTGTTACTAATTAGGTGTCCTTATGCATCCAGTTTAGCTCCGATTTTCATTCTAAATGTTATGTTTTAATGGGAGCCCAGACCAATGAATTTTGCTATAGGTACAAATTACAATATTTAGTTTATTCAGAGTCGAGTGATATCATTGGGGTGAAACACTGACAGAATTGTGGAAAATTGAGAACAACTAAATAACTAAAACACAAAACACATTCTGCTTCTGAGTTCTCTGTACATAGATCACAATCTCTAAAGATGTTAATAGCTATTCACAGCTTGGTTGTTACTATTATTTGTTTCTCTTTCACTTATAAATGAATATGGTTTCAGAATGCCAAGATTGTTCCCAAATGCCTGCCAGATATGATGGCATTTTAGGAAAAATGAAGCTTATTCTAGAGGAGGGGAACATTTCCCTTAGATCTGGTACAAGTAAACATGGCCAAGGACAGGGGGAAAAAGCCCCAAGTAACTTAATTACTTATTTATTCCCTATTTTCCTATTCAGATTTTTTTTGAATTTCTGTTTGTTTTAAGTCCTCAAGATTGTTTTAAGTCCCTATTAGGAATGCTAATGTTCATAATAGCTTTGAACTTTGAACCAGAGTTTTTTTCAGAGTGATACACTGCATATAATTTAAATGGGTAATATTTTATATTAGTTTGGAAATTAGATTAGAGATGCCAAGTCTTTCCCTCCTTCTCATATGATTCTCGCAGAATCATAAAATATGTTGAAGGAGTCCTCCAGAAGCTAACCCAATTCAACCCCCTGTTTGGAAAAGGTCTAATTAGATCAGGTTTCTCAGGGCTGTGACTCGTCAAATCTTGAATGTCTCTTAGAATAGAGGTCCCACCACTTCTCTGGGCCTCTTTCCCAGTATTTAACCATCCTCATGGAAAAAAAAAAAAAAAAAAAAAGTCCTATCACTACGCACCTCCAAAAACTTCTAGCTCCAGTGTCCGTGTATTCTCTGTTCAGAGAGATCCAAACAGCAATAAATTCTCCCTTTCACCTTCTCTTCTCCAAGCTGAATAGGCACACTTCTTTCAGCCTCTACTCATGCACCATGTTCTCTAGTCCCTTGACCTCCACTGGGCTCACTTCAGTATGTCAGTATCATTCTGGTACTTGGGAGCTCAAAGCTGGGCACAGCTCTAAGAATCTAAGTGCTTACTTAAAAAGAGAATTTCCATCTCTAATTTCCTACTGTGGAATCTTTCTGCCCTATTCCTTGAAACTTCAGGCACTTCTCTTGACCTTTATCTATCTGGCAAGCTACAAGGTCATCTAAAAAGAAGAAACTTAAGATATGTGGCATTTTCCCAGCCCATGGCAAGGAGCAATAGCTTTTGCTGCACAGCAATATGCTGTGTGTGGGTGGAGTAAAAATTTCTACCTGCTGGGAAAATTTCCATTAAAAGCTTCCAAGCATATGAGAAGTTGCTTCTTTATTGCCACAAACAAATAACATCTCCTCCTCAGCAATACTGATATTAGAAGCTGCATTTAAGTGCAAAGAGCTGAATCAAAACTTTACTGCAGTTTGGTTGTGAAGAAGCTAATGGCAAACTATGCTTTTCAGCTTTCAAGGGAACTGCCTCTGACTCCCACTTCTTTCCTTTTTTTCTACTCAGAGAGAACTGTAGGTGAGTGGTTCAGAGTTTTGCTGACACACCAACGCCTATAAAATAGTAAGTTGTACTGATGCGTGAAAAGCACTCAGCATTAAGTTCTTGAAATAATCAATTATTTAGCAGCTCATCACATTTACTGTCCACTGAAGGATCTTTATAGCAATAATGAGGTCACTGCAATCAGATCCTCTTCTTTTGGCATTTTATCTACAAAGCCTGCACACAGTCATAAAAAAACCTTAAAGACGGTTGTTCGGAATCTGATCTAGTCTCAGCAGGAGATGATTGCTTTTTAATTCTCCCTGTCTGGATACCTTCTTGTACAATAAAGTACTCCAGCTTGCAGAAGAGTCATTAGAAACAGTGTCTATGTATTGACTTGACTGGCCTTGAATCAGGCCTGTGGTATGGTGTCAGATATCTAGATATCCTCTAGTAGGTGGGAAAGCTGGTTAGAAAATTGCAATCAAGGAGGTTTGGGAAGCAGCCTTTTTGACTTAAAAAAGGTATGTCCTTTAAGCATTATATGGTATATCCTCCCTAAAGGAAAAGATGCTTTTGGAAGAACAGCAGTAAAGAAATTAGTCCAAAGTATTGACATTTACACATTTTTCCTGACATTTTTGAGAATATTTTTTTTTTAAGCAAAAGGGAAACATTTTCATGGATCTATGATTCAAAATTATTGTTTATTTTGCTAGACGTCTTAAGGAGACTACATTTACTGTTAGTGAGACAATAAGAGGAATACTATATGGGATTGGAGAATTATCTTCATGAGGATGGGTAAAGAATTATTTTATATTAATTGTTAGATGAAGGAAATGAAAATCAGTGAAATTTGGGGTGCTGGTGGCAGTTTAAAATAACAAGGTCATTTTCTATGTTGCTGTGTCTTTGTGCATTTCTGACAAGGAAAGCTTGTGCATGGTGAAGTTGCATTACCAGAGTGTGCAGGTGCAGGCACATGCCCACAGCTGCAGGAGTAGCTGTTCTTCCTTATGGTTACAGCCTGTTTCTGCAGACCTACCTTCATTTATTACTGGCGAAAATGTGACAGTTATTTTGTAAACATATCTTAAGGAGATATTTTGTAAACATATCTTAAGGAGATATGTTTTCTTCCCCCTGTTTTTTCTGCAATATATGGGAAAGATTTGAAACTTGGTTTGTTCTAATCTGAGATAGTTCTTCTTTTCACAAGAGTTGAAGCTCAACAACAAAATGGTGTGGGAGAAGGGGAGTTGTTAAACTGAGAAGAGAGAAGAAAAAAAGGCATAATTGGAGTTAGTTTTTATTTATTTTCAATTTCCATATATTAAATATAGCTATTAGATAGTAAAAATAAGTAATAGATACTCTAGAGAAAAAGATACAGTTTTCTGCAGAATAAGCAGAGCCCAAGTTAGTCTTTCCTGAGGTTAAAAATACAAGCAAAAACAGATATATGAGCTTGTAGTCAGACAGACTGATAGGTTGACAAAAAGTGTGATGTATGGTTGCGGTGAGAATTCTACATTGCATGTCAACAGAGAAATATTTATTGGCACTACATTATATTTATGGATGCAATAGCACGGCCTAAATATAGCGCCATCTTAAAATACAGTGCTAGAACTCATTAAATACAAGTAGGAAATTTGAAATACAGTTTACACTTGGAGATTTCTTGCTATTCACTTGTCCTTCATGTTAAAATCGTATTAAATGCAGGAGGTTGGATTCAAGTTCCTCACCACGGAACTCCACTGAAGCTGATGAATTTACCATATTACTTTGGCCGTGAATCAGCTGAAAGCAACAAGGGGTACTGGTAAATGTCAGCCCAAGTTTACAGGTCACAATTCTAGAACCAAAACAAAAACATTTATGCTGATCTGGGGAAAGAGTGACCTTGTTGACAAATAAATCTGAGATAGTATGGCTCCAGTCAAGGCCTGAAAGAATCTGAATATTACCTAGCTGTGATAAATGCAATTTCTTATACACAGCATGCTGAAGTTGTCCAGGATCCTGGCAGGTCTGGTCAACAGTGAGTTACAAATATGCGCCCTATCCTTTTCAGAAAGCAAAACCTCTTATTTGCATTGTTAGATTAGAAAACAACTCTGGTGGCTTTAAAAAATATTGTTTTTAACTAGTACAATATGCAGATAACTTGAATGGATTTGAAGCCTAAACTGTGAATAGTCAAGACACTTGTGTAACTTCCAGACGCACCTCCAGTTCAACGAATAAACTGAATTTGTATTAAATTAGAGGTATATCTGAGCTGACTTCAGTTGCTCAAATACTAGTTGTACATCTACATTCTTAAATGTTGCAGGTCTCAGATAGGTTTCCATGTTCTCCCAGGGTTTCATGGATGCCAGTGCCCTCTCTGGATGAGTGACAGGAGCATTAACTATGCTTAGGTGTGCTGCAGTCATGCTTTAGTTTGTGCACGGAGTCAATGCATGTACAGTGCTTCTTCGTCCTTGATGCATCTAATAGAATAATTAAGCCTCATTTATGTATTGGACTGTAGTTTTATCTTTTGCACCAGGAATATAAAAGAACTCAGCAAATATGCTCACTTATGGGGAGAAATAAAAGCAATAACCAAACCAGGATTAAAATCCTTGTCCTGCTGGAGACCATGGCAATTTTGCTGTTGATTCCAGTGTGACAAGATTTCAATCATAATCATAAATGTGTCCATAAGAAATTTTATCAGAGAAATATCCTTTCTTCACCTTCCTTTCAGTATTTTCTGACTCAGACTAATACACAGTTGTGAAATCTTCTATCCCATTAAGCAAATCAGATAAACATGGTTATGTCTAAATGCATGTATGAACAAAATGATTTTTTCATGGTTTTAAGCTAAAATGTTTCTTCAGATATCTACATTAATCTTTAAGCTAAGGAGAGAGTAAATGGGAAGTGCTGGTGCATGTAGTTAAATATTTATTAAAGTAGATGTGGAACTAAATGAGAAAAAGTGGAGAAAATGTAAAGACCTGGAGGGGCAATATTGTTTAGATTTATCTAAATCTAAAGAATATTTCAGCAGCAAGAAAAAGCCTCATTTTCC
Source organism: Gallinago jamesoni (assembly GCA_025769975.1). Lineage (NCBI taxonomy): Eukaryota > Metazoa > Chordata > Aves > Charadriiformes > Scolopacidae > Gallinago > Gallinago jamesoni. The sequence continues at coordinate 113,278,198 of JAOQGH010000001.1, read as the reverse complement.
TTCCTTGATCAGTCTGTAGCTGTTAAAGTGCTGACAGCCAGTATATTGGAAGATCTTTCCTCCCCTCTGAGATTTGAGTGGGAGATAAAATTACCACAATAGGAAAAACAGTACACTAAAATAAGAAAAAAACAGACCAAAAAACCCCACCAAATCCTATTCACTGTGTCACAAAGTGCTTATCAGTTTTTAAGTTCTTATATGAAGGGCACAAACCCTACTGGATTCTGGTAAGATTTGTGCTTCTAATCTGTTTAGATGAAAATCCCGACCTGTCTTGGATTTGTCTTTCCCCAGCATCACTGCCTCCAGAAAAATGTGCATGGGCGGTATTCTTCTTTGTGCAGAAATAATATGGTAATCGCTTGTACTTAGCCCATACTTTTTTAACTTCTTATTGTGGTCTGTCTGTCTGCAATGAGCATGGTAGTACTCTGCAGACCTGATGAGTTCTTGGCCTTTTGTCAAAGTGAGGTTAACACCTCCTTTTCTTCTTAATGAAGTCTTCAGACTAGTACAGAAAATAAACATTACTGACTGTGTCAGTAATACTTCCCTTTTCTGAAATCCTCCCTCTGCGAGAACATGATTTGCAACACTTTCAGTGACTTCATACTTAGACAATTTGAAGAGTCCAAGGTTAACATACTGTCTGATAAAATGACGCTGATTTTATGACTGGATGGAAATGTCTCCTTGAATTTTTTAAAGATGGAGACAGGCTGGGGTGGGGAGGTCTCTGCTGGAACTGCATCATCCTGAGACACATAAATTTCACTTCTAGGGCTATGGCTGTCATGCAGCTGGAGAGTCTGTCTTTTCCATAGTTCTGTGGCTTTGGATCATAGGTAAATTCCTTTATTACAAATTAAAAGCCTTATGTGCATTGATTATACTTTTTAATAATACAATTTGTGTTAAAGAATGCAAACAGAACTGTCTCTGCCGCCTTTTGAAAGAGGCAAATTCTTGTGAAGTTTGTTCAGAATGGAAAACGCAATGGAAAATATACGGTAGTCAACGACAACAGACAAGAATGACATACGGATTTTTATTTTTCATCTGCTTCCCATTGAGGAAGAGAAAATTAAGTGGTTTGCTCATAAATGACCATTATCTGAAATAGATGCAAATAACTTTTTATCTCTCTCCAAGAGGCCTCCTTGTCTTCCATTCAGTTCTTGAAGATTCTTCCCAAGCTGATTTCTGTAGTAGGGCAAATCTAAATAGGCAAAGACAGAACATAAAAAGAAAAGTTATTCTATTTCCATGGCAACATCAGTTCACATTCTGCAGGTACAACAGCTGCCAGTTAGTCCACTCACTAAATGAAAGCTCCTGAAGGCTCTTTATACTGTAACATTTGGCCAAAAATAACTTGGCATGCCACAGTTTTCCCACAAACCCACCGAGAGAGTGAGATTAAACTGACTGGCAAGCAGACTGTCAACTCGCTTAGTGTCTTCATGCTAAGAGGAAGAAAACAGTCTCTAAACATTTGAGACGGAAAAAATGAATGTTTATGGTTGGCACATTATTTTCATGGCCTAAAAGGTAAAATATTTATACTGTTGAAAGGAATATGGAATGTCTTCTGTCTCATTCACCCCAAGGGTACCAGGTAATTTGTTTTCCTGCAGAAAACTATTGTAGCTACATACATTCTGATTTGGAAGTAATTAGCATTTTTTGAAGTCGCAGTGACAAAACTAGGCAGTTACTTGAAATTAATTTTAATGGAAGTAAATCAGTTTCTCTTAGTTGGACTTTCTAGAAACATTTTCTGAGGGAGACATAAAATTATTACTTTCATAACAGTTTTATGATGAATTTCTGTCAGTAATTAGATATTGCCACATGATACTAAAATTGGTATCACTGTTACCTGTCTTCAGCAGATCTTAATGTGAAGCAGGTGTTGTATGAGCACTTCATAAGAGTATTCAATATGAGGCAGTAAGAAAAAAATGTACGTCTTTTTTTGGCAATTGCATAGGTAGTGTTTAGACCTGTAATTATAACTGATTAACTTAATTAAAACCGGGACAGACAATCTTGAGCTGATTTTTTAGAAACTTGTGCAAATAGGCCATCATCAAGAAGGAGTTGGTGTGATGTGTTTTTTAATGGTAGTCTTAGGAAAATGACTGCAGTGTAGTGACAATCAACTTCTACTGGAGAAAAAGTGGGCATTTTGCCATTTAAACCTAGAAAGAAATAAAAGGATTCCATAAGAAAAGTTGTTAAATCTTTCTAATTTAAATTTATAAAGAAAATAATTTTAATTAATTATAGTATTTTATGGAGAAATTTTGCCTTCATTTATCTCTAAAGCTCTGCAGACCTGCCTGCCAGTTGAGTTTACTGGTAGGTTACTGCTTTGGGAGGCAGTTAACTTGCCAAATAAGTTAGATTTGGGTATAAGTTAGACTTAGGTCCACAAAGCAGGTTATGATTTAGGTTGTGTTGGAATTGGGATTTTAAAACCTCTCTGACCACATAAGCAGATTTATACATCATTCTGAGCTGTCATTGTAAACTCGAAGCCTGCTTCCACGAGCATGTTCAGGTAGTTAAAAGGCTACATTCAAACATTGAATTTTTCTACATCTGCAAAAGAATAGGTTGTTTACACACAGGCATAAAAAGCATAGCCCCATGTTATTTTTCTTTTTTATGTATATACAGGAACCACCTTTTCAATATTTTTTTTTGATTTTTTTTTTTTTTGTGTGGCCGGTGTTGCGGAGGGTGAATGATGTATCCTTTATCTGAACATGAGGTGACTCACAAGTGTGCATTAAACGCAGGCCCTCTAGTATGACACCTAGTGGGCAATCCACACAGATAGTCCTGGAATGCTTTTCACATTAGGCAAGGATGATTAGCTTTTATCAAATGCACAAACATGGCATGTGAGAATAATATGTGAAAAAGGCATAAACATTTCCAGGGGATCCTTATTGATGACTGTCTGCTTTACTTCCGTGACCTGTAATGCACCACTCTTCTGTCATTTAAAGGAACATCAGGTATTTCCCATCCTGTTCACACCATTAGATGCTACCATTGGCCATTAGCACACACATCAGTGCAACCTGGCTGCTTTTAATGGTATCTGTAAATACAGGAGAAAGTTGGAGAAGGCAGTTCACATTTTGGTAATGCACTGTTAAAATGCAGAAAAAAGAATAACAGTTAAAACAGTAGGGCCATTCATTCACCTCATTTTCATTAGGAAAGACAGTGTGCTACCTCTCTGGTCATTTTGAGAGAAAACGTCCTTGACAAGTAAAATGTTGGTATCTCACTCATTAAGTAAAAGTAACTTGAATTCTACAGGGTGCTCAGAAAGATTACAGCCGCTCTCTCTGTTTTCCGCAAAACCAAAATCTTGTATTTTTCCAACCTGCCTCTTTCCTGTTCTCTGTAGGACCTTTTATATTGTATTTACCAATAGTATTTGAGAGACCTTACTGTATTTTATGTATTGAGTACAGATATTTAGCTTTCCAGTGCTCTGAGAAGTAGAGGTGAGTAATCATACTCTCTAACAGATGTGGAACTGAAGCATAGAGAGAGGTAAAAAACTAAATGTATACAGTCAGAAGCTAAATTCATTATTCTCACTTTACCACTTGATTACCCTGTAGGTTTTCTTAATGCATGCTCCCATGTTTTTTCCTCTCTCTTCCATTGCATCTTCCCAATGAGAAACATTGGTAGTACTTCATCACGCACAGTTACATACTGGTGCTGTAGACCACATGCAGCATAGGGGTGCCACCTTTAAAGCTTTCTTTTGAGCTATCTTTCATAAAGCAAGGAGCAATCTGGCTGAGTTATGCTCCATGCTAGCTCATTTGAAACTACTTCAGATATGCTCTTCTGCAGTGATGAGCCATAATGAGCACATCTTGCCTATACTGAGATCTAACTAGTTAAGCAGAGTTATTAAATAATTTAATCTGCAACTCCATTGTGATAGCATTTTGGTAGAATAGACATCTCAGTAAATCTTTATGCTATGCTGTACATTGTACAGATAAGTATATTTTGAAGGGCCAGTGTGTCCTACAGAGCACGAGCCATGCCAGCAGACAAGGTTGCAACACTGAACAAAGCAATCCCACAAGAGGAAGGGGCTGTAGGGATGAGGAATGACTGCTATGGAAGTATAGAAGAAGTCATGTAACAAAGTTATTATCTCAGGTCACCAATAGGAATGAAGATGACAACTTCTTAATTCTTGGACAGGAAATTGTGGGATACAAAGGCTGGCTTTGTGCTATGGAGCCCAGCATCTTCAGATTCCTTTAACTGATGTAGAGAGGCAGCCACTCAGAGGCGTACTGGAAAGGGACATACTTCTTTTCATGGAGTGAACTTTTATGGTTCCCGTATTTCCTCTTGTTCTTGAGAGGTTACATCGGGAAGACTTGAAGATTGGTTCAACTGGGACTATCTGGCAGTGCAGTTGGAGGTGAACAGCTTGATAAATTAATAGTATTGGGTGAAGCTGAATGCTAAAGGAAAGGCATTAAAAGCAAAGAGAAGTTTGCTGATGTCTTTGCAGTGGAAGAGGCAAAGACATGGAGGGATGCAAATGGAAAATATAGCCCCACCGGACACATTTTGCATGCTCTGGAAAAAAGAGAGGTCCTTGCCATAAAAAAAAAAAAAAAAAAAAAAGAAAACGAGGGAAATCTGTGGACTGTGCTAGAAATAACTGATTTTATTTATAAATGTTTAAGCAATTCAAAATTATAGTCAACTACAGATATTAAAATACACACCAAAAAAAGAGCTCTCTGCAGTTACCAGTAATAAGAAGTAAATGAGGGGAAAACCAGTTAGGAGGAGTTCACATCTGGATTACTTGGAAGCAGGGCACCTAATGAAGATTTATGCTCTAAATTTAGATTTATGCCTGCACCAGTTATCCCATCACCACCTCTTGTCTGGTACTTTGCTTGGGGTCAAGTGAGGAACTTCTTCTGCCTCTCTCTTACACAAATACCAAATATAGATTGCCACTACTACTGAGCAGTTTGCAATGTTTAGTAAGAGACTGACCTAGATTTTCTTGTGAATCTTCCTGCATAGCATGGCTTAAAGGCTGTAACCTCATCCTCCCTCCTTAGGCTACAGATCCCATTCTCTTTGAGGCAGAACGTCTGTCTGAATTTCTCTAATCTTTAACTCACAACTTTTCAAAGCTGTTTTTCTCTCCTTGTTTCTCTACCACTATGCTGTTCTGTCTCCTCCAAATACAGACAAGAAAATAAATATTCCAAATCAACGTACTTTAAAACATGTAAATGGTTTTAATGGCATTCATGGATTAGAAATGAGGCTTAAGTGCTGGATAATGAGGTGCTTTATATCATTTTATGCCAGGTATAAGAAACTAGATTCAGGATAGAATGGACAGATAGAGAGATAGGAGGTTGCTCCATCAAGAACAACTGCCCAAGAAAAGGTGCCATGTACTTAGGAAATAAAACTAAATTGCAAATTTAAGTATGTTTACCTTAATAAAACATAATACCAAATCGAAATACATTGGTCTTAGTATCCCCAAATAGCTGTTCTCTACCAAACCTCTCATATTCCCTCAGAAAACTTTTAATTTGGACTGATATTTCTTCCAAAGTTGAATACTTTTTTCGAAGAATAGCCTAGTTGTTGCTAAACTTGTATACTACATTTCTCCCATGGAGTATAATAAAATAATCATGGCAAACTCATGATAATGACATACATTCCCCAAAACAATTAAGAACACAGTTTAATTTAGACATAGAGTGGTTGTTGGAAAGATGAAGCATAGCATATTGAACTCAGTATTCATTCTTAATAGAAAGCAGACATTTTTTGAAATATTAAAAAAGTAATTGCAGTAATGTATTGCGTTTTTAGGAAAAAGCATTTTTTCTTACTAAATTTAATGTTATTTTCTATTCAATTCACTTCTAAATATAGTCATTGTTTTCATAATGGGATGAAATTATATTTCTTAGGAATCTACTTTTTCTGCTATTTTTTGACTGCAGGAAGAGTGAAAAGGTCACTTTCTTTTATAACATACATATGTCAGTAATTCATGACTTAGTAAAACAATCCAGTTCACGTTTCTAGTGCTGAGTTAACAAGATGGTCACCACATTCATGTGATGTGGACACACATCTCACACTAAAATTTCTGCTATAGATAACAATCTATGAGAGGTTGATAACTTTTGCTCACTACGAAGCAAGGCTGGGCTTGTAGACTAGTAGATGTTGTGTTCCCTGAAGTTTTCAGTTCCCTGCAGTCCTACTGTGTTGGCAGAGCAAACCTGGGGATCTAAGTGAACTTGCTTTCCATGTAGTTGAATATAGCCCATTTTGGCTTTTGCCAATACCATCCTGAGCTATGACATGTCGTTTCACTCATAGAGACTAAAACAGACGTGTGCAAGTATGTGATAAGATGATCACAAGAATTCAAATGCGGTAAGACTCCTTTTCCTTTTTGCTGGTTTGCAAAGCCATCCCTCTAGGTGCACATTAATCTGATCTGCCCAGGAATCAAAAAAAATAAAAATATCCAAGCATATGAATATGGCCATTAGGCCAAGTTTTTTGCAGAGCAGTACAGTCAAAAGTTAATTACAGCTGAATCTTTCATGATCTTTGACCTTTTTATCTTGAAGTTTAAGTAAATTTGTTTCTGGCTGAAAGGAAGGAGCTAAAGAAACTGGTTAAAAGTCCACAATCACATAGTATCATTACTTGCTTTTCCTGCAGGTTAAAAATTTGTAGGTTAGCACTGATGTTTGGTTCTTGCAATGACTCATTAGTGAGACATACAGTACCAGCTCCTAGAAAATAAGATCAACTGTCTAAATTGAGTATCTTTAATTGCTTGGAATATTCATTGTTTTTCCCCTCTCTCAAGACCAAATGCAATGTTGCTATTATTGTCTCAGCACATAAGTGTTGATGGTAGAGATAAGTCTGTAACAAAGCCCTGACAGTAGTCATTCATCTTCAAGATAAACAAAGCAATTCTGTACATTGGTTATGTATTAATGAAACATGAGTGTGGTACATTATAGTGAATGTTTCTTCAGCAGTTTGTAAAGAAGCTTTACAGCAGCACAAGTCCATCAACTGTAGTTTTTTCCATTCACTGTAAGAGACTGTCACCAGTGTTTCTAATTTATATGAACTTATGTCACCATGCTCGTGAATGAAATTAAGGCCAAATGTTTATTATTGCCTATTCTAATTAATTACAAATATATGTTTATTTCATAATAATCAGCAAAGCATGAGACTAAATTATTTTTCTTACTGTTCCCTGAGAAACTGCAAGCAGCACTAACAGTATTTTGGGTTTCTTTAATTAGAAGCACTGTTTGTCACTGTCACTGGGAAGGCCCCAAGTGACCTTGTTTTGCAAGCTGAAGTGCCAGGGGAATAGTTTAATTGGAGTACTCGAAACCGAAAGTTACTCTCTGACCACCATCTGTGCATTAGCCTGGTTCCCTATCATCCAGCATAGGTGGTGATTACTACAAGGAAGAAACTCAAACAGGACAATGCTATTATTGCTGTGAATTACAGCACCAGTGAAAAAAAAAAGTAGTCAGGAAGACTGCCATATTTTCAAAGTGGTGAAAAGCAATTTAGGTTAAGTCCCTTGTTTATAAAGTTTACGAAGTATTTAGAGTGAAACTCATTAACAGATTTGGGAAACAGCAACCACTTCTCTGAGCCTAAAGGATTTATGTGAAGTACTGTAACAGTAAGTAACTTTTAAAAATCCAACTTTTGTTCCCAAATCGCCTGATGGAAGAGGTGAAATCTCCACAACGCAACATGGGAACTTTAATTGAAGTTCAACATTTTCAAAGATTTCTACAGGATTTGACTTTCTGATTTACCCAAAACCCTCTACCTAGTTTTAAAGATAAATATATATATATAATGGCAAGGAAGTATTAATTTTTTGTTCAAAGAATATATGATTTTTCTTCTTGTTAAAAGATCATTTCTGACAGAATTCTGAATGATTCAGTCACTGGTGTTATATACTCAAATCTGCATGTACCATCAATGAATATCACTCTAAAAGTGTATTTTCAAAATAATGACAACAGGAAAACTGTGGCCTCTTTCCAGATATCTTCCTAGATATAATATAAAATATCTAACCAGGGTTATCATCATATATACTCTTATCACTAGTAACAATATTTGAGAAAACCCTGTGCATACAGATATAAATTGTTGCTATCACATTAGTCATGGGCACGACAGAGAAAAAGTTCTCCTGTGATATGAAAATACTTTTAGTTTGTAGCTGTGTGAATGAGACATGTTTTGGAAATTGAGGATGAGGAGATTTAAAGAAGACAGTGAAAGACAAGCTATCCCCACATTATTAAAAATAAGCACCTGCCTTCTTTTCCCTTGGCTAATTTAGGTATTTACTCAAAGTGAGAAAAAGTCCTTGAATTAGGCTGAAGAAGGGTTCATTGCTTCAAAGTAGACATCCATGACACTATCCTCTATCTGGACTTCTGTAAGGCCTTTGACATGGTCCTCCACAAGATCCTTCTCTCTAAATTGAGAGATGTGGGTTTGATGGGTGGACTGTTCAGTGGATGAGGAATTGGTTGTGTGGTCACATCCAGAAGATAGTGGTTAGTGGCTCAATGTCCAGATGGAGATTGGTGACAAGTGGTGTCCCCCAGGGGTCCGTATTGCGACTGGTACTGTTCAGTGTCTTCATCAATGACATAGACAGTGGGATTGAGCTCACCTTCAGCAAGCTTGCTGCAACACCAAACTAAGTTGTGTGGTTAACACTTCCAAGGGATGGGATGCCATCCAAAGGAACCTGGAGAGGCTTGAGAAGTGGGCCAATGTGAACCTCATGAGGTTCAACAGGGGAAGTGTAAGGTCCTGCTCCTGGGTCAGGGCAACCCCTGATATCAGTACTGACTGGAGGATGAAAGGATCAAGAATAACCCTGCTAAGAAGGACTGGGAAGTACTGGTGGATGAAAAGCTGGACATTAGCTGACAATATGCAATTGCAGCCCAGAAAGTGAACCACATCCTGGGCTACCTCAAAATAATTGTGGCCAGCAGGTGAGTCTGCCCCTCTGTTCCACCTGGTGGAACTCCACCTGGAGTACTAGTCCAGCTTTGGAGTTTTATTTGGGTTTCGCAACACCTGTCCTATGAGGACAAGCTGAGAGAGTTGAGGTTGTTCAGCCTGGAGACAGGCTCCAGGGACACCTTAGTGTGGCTTTTCAGTCCTTAAAGTGGGCCGACAGAAAAGACAGGGACAAACTTTTTAGCATGGCCTGTTGTGCTAGGACAAGGGATAATGGCTTTAAACTAAAAGAGGGAAGATTTAGATGAGATATAAGGAAGAAATTTTTTATGATGAGGGTGGTGAAACATTGGAACAGGTTGCCCAGAGTGGTGGTAGGTGCCCTATCCCTGGAAACATTCAAGGTCAGCTTGGAAGGGGCTTTGAGCAACTTGATCTAGTTGAAGATATCCCTTCTTATTGCAGGGGTTGGACTAGGTGGCCAAGGTCCCTTCCAATCCCAACTATTCTATGATTCTACTGACATATGTAACCTTAGGCAAATGCAGAGATACTTCACTGTGTCTGGGAAAAAGTCACTGGGGAAGATCTTCTGCTGACATTGGCTTTATTTGAATTGTGATATCTCAAGCTTTGCAATGTCTCAAGCATGAAGGCTTGCTTCAGGCTTCAAAACTATAAGTAAAGACAAGAAGGTTCAACCAAAAGAGTTTCCTTATTTTTACTTATTAGGCTCCTGCAACCTCCAAATGCCATTTCTGCAAGTATAAAACATCACAGCATTTTAGACTGAATTTGAATTTTCTTTGGAAAATTTTTCCATTTTTAAACTTCATAGTTCTTGTAGGTATGTGACACACTAAGTATCAAAGCTTGGGAGGGTAAGACTAAAGACATGTCAGCTCAATGAGAAAATGAGCACTTGCTTACTTGCTTATTCTAGTTACTGCGTGACAGTGACAAGAGGCAGTATTTTCATGTCAAAAATTTGTTAATAGTTTTCCTTTGGTAATTCAGAATGGTTGATGACTTAAGTAACTGGAATTTGCCTGTCAAAGTTAGAGTCCCAGCCAAGGCTGCTGTGTCTGCAGTAAAGCAGAGGTAGATCAAGTCAAAATAACTCTCTGTAGTAAGTTACTGATGTTCTGATGTAAGCCTGCAGTGCCAAAAAAGACAGGAAAGGAAAAAAAAAAAAAAAGAAGAAAAAGCAATTAGATATTATGATATGTCAGAAGCCTATATATTTTCAGAAATAGTAAAGGCAAGAAGAAATAAATTACAATCTAGTTTGCCCTTACAGATAGAATAAGCCATATAATTTAATGCAGATCTTGATAACTACACAGTTTAACTCAAGTATTGAAATGTTTCATTGACACTATTAATGTTGAGATAATAATTATATTTCCCCTTATATTTCAGTGTAATTAACTTATAATTTACATTCTCTAAGCTGCTAAATGCAGATATACAAATATACTGATATATAACTTATAGCAATAAATAATGGTCAATTGGAAAACCACTGAAACAAGGAAAATTTTTAGTGTTTTTCCTGTGAAAACTGCTGACATTAGAGCTGGGGAATAGTCTTCTCTTATCTTGGCTGAAAACAAAAATGGAAGAAGAAAAAAACTTTAGCTCCAATTTAATTTCTTTTCCCCCTGCATCTCCCACACAACCCTCTATTTAAATGAAACTCAGGAAATTATTTGTTGGGCACATATCAGACAGAGCAAAGTGAGACACTGCCTTTCCTAAGCGTTTGAAGCATTTGCTTGATGGCAAAAAGGGAGCTCAAAGAAAAATGAGGAAGCATGTTAAAAAAAGAAACTGAAAGGGGCAGCTGAAAGCACAAAATCTTTTCAGGTGGTGCAACAACTGGTGAAAGACCACATCTTGGAACATCTATTAAAAAGGGTATGAAAAGACTAACAAAAGCTGCCATGATCAAACAAGGGAATAAGGGAGGATCACAGACGAAAGAACTCATCCTTTAGAAATTTAATATTATATCCAAACGAGGAAAATAGTAAATAACTTAACCTCTGGCAGTTTTTACTGAGTAGAAACATAACACATCAGGCTACAAAGATTTTTAGCAGCAACTTGAAAAGGTATTGAGAAAAGAATACATCTACTTACAGAGACAACAGAAACAGAAATTCTGCCAGAGTAAGCAGAGCGCCAATATATTTGGAATGTGTGAAAGGACTGCTAAGAGAAGATAAGACTGTAGCAAAAGAATCATAAAGGATTGTTGCCAAAGAGGAGGGCTATGGAACAAATAGGCAAAATGAATCCTGGCAAATTACCAGCACCAGACACTCACCAGCACTCAGCTATGAAAAAAAAAAACCAAGATAACATACGAAGTGTCAAAAAGCACCAAGGGAAAACCAAGACTGTTGAAGAAGAAGAGGATAGTTCCTCACTAGTATGAAAACCTGTCTAAAAAGGAGGTCGCAGTTTTAAGAGACTTCTTTTGGGAAGTTACCAGCAAGCGTATGAAAGGGTGTGAAAAATGAGATGACAGAGGCTCTTGTTAGTATTCAGGTTTTCAAAGAAACATGGGTGAGGGCCGATTCTAAGAAGTAACTGTGTGACAAAAACCCAGGCAAAACTCAGTAATATATATATAAAGTAGTGTATGTATGTGAAGTGTAGCAGGCCACGAGTTAATTGTTAACATTTTATTGTCAGATCTGAGGTTATGGTAGCTCCCAGCTCAGCACTCTTTCAGATCAAAAATCAACTAAAATTTAGGTGAGAAATTAGCTGAGAAAAGGTTAGGCTCCAAAGCAACCATTACTATGCTGTTCTGTAAATCCTTGGTATATGTGTATATCAATCCATGTTGTACCTGAATTCTGTGTGCAATTTGGTTCACTTCCACCTCAGGAAAGAAGCAGTGGATTTAGAACAGGTTCATAGAAAGGCAACAATGTTGGCTGGTATGATCTGCTTGTGTCTATAGTATTATTATATAGTATAAGATTTGAGTCTGGAAATAAGACAGCAGAGGAGGCATATGACAGAAGACTACAAAATCCTAGGTGCTTCAGAAGATGTGGTGGTGAATAATTATTCTATTTCTCCTCCCTCCTTCTACCATATGAAGAAGCTATCAGATTACATGATCTAGTGGTAGATTTGAATGAGCAATGGGATATACGTCCTCACACCTTGTGTAATTAATTAGGCTGAGAAACTTATTGCATGAGATATCACAAATACTACAAATTTACATGGATTTAAAAAGTGGTTGGATAAATTCATGGCAGGAAACATCCCATCAGGGACTATTAAATACAGAGATGCCATCAGAAGCTCAGGATGTCCCTGAGTTACTGACTGTTAGAAAATGGGAATGTATTCTGCTGAAATATCAGTATATGCATGTGTTGTTTTTACAGTATTTTTTTATGCCATCCACTACTATTTGTGATCAGAAACTAGATCCAGTCTGGCTGGCTTTTTTGTTGTTGATTTTTTGTTTGTTTGTTTTTTAAATAAAAGTCTGGCTTTTATTGTGAACAGTAATTTATTTTTTTTTCTGCCAAACTGTTGAAAAATGTGCCCCTTTATGTAGTAGATCAGATATAAAACATATAGGAGGTCCAGATTCTCCCCTGTCAGAAGGTAATCAAACCCATATTGTCTACCTATTCAGGAAGAACACTGTAGTCACATAGCTATAGGTTGTTTAGGTCCAGAGGAAGATAAAAGCACATTCTTAGTCTCTCCTGTTGACACTTTCATGTTATGTAAATGAGTTAATGTTCAGCAGCACAAATTCTGGAACCATGAAATCCTCCTAACTGTTTTTTGGAACTACCAGACTAGAGAATCACTCCCTCCCTTTCCCCTTCTCTGCTTCAGTTACTACTTTAATATTGCAAGACCAGTGTGAAGAAAGAGCCACCAAAACATAACCAAACGAGAAAACCCAACAGCAGCAATGGACAGGATGCTTATTGCAGATGTGAAAGAATTATCACCTTCATTTAATCAGTTATGCAAAGTAGACAAAAAAAAATCAAATATGCTTACAGGCTGCTAGTCAGGATACTCTTCAAGGAGGGGAAGATTTGTGTTTTGAACTTCATTCAGAGATGAAATTGATCATCAGTGTACTAAAGTGCTCAAACCGCTAAACCATAGTTTTGTGAAACTCAGCCTTTAAAACTTTTTTCACTTAGTTGGAAATCTTTGGTGAATTTCAGACAAATTTGCAACCAGCTTAAGTCTAAGTAATTTGCTAAACTTTTGGGTAAATGTACTGTTTTCAGAAAACCCTTGCCTAGATTTGTTTGGAGTTTTCTTATTCAGTGGTTCCAGGAAGAGAGAATCTTGCTTATTTTATTAGGATTAGAGAACAAACCTAAGTTTTCTGCATTTCTATCAGGAATTCCAAGGCACAGTTATGTCAAACTCTGGTAGAGGTGTAATAACAGCACAGAAATTTTCCTTACCATCCAAAATTTTCAAAGATGTAAACAAAGGGAGTGAGTAATCTTCAGAATTATATGTTACCTCTTACAGTACTGATTCCACAGATTTAATTTTGTCATCAGGTTGTTAAGGACTTTCTGTTTTCTTGTGTATGATCAAGGAAAGGTTTTGCAACTTCATTTTCTTTAGACTGTGTCTTAGGTTATTAAAATATAAGTGAAAGCAGAATTTGGCTTCAGGTGAAAGATAAAGTAAACGTAATTTTTCATGAACAAACCTCAACAGAATGCAGGATGTAAGCCATAGCTGCTTTAAGTCTCCAAGGTCCATAATTACTCCGTAATTTTCTATGTAGGAAACCGTAATATTTGAATTTGAAGGTATTTTATATGTGCCTTAGAAACTGCTAGACTAAAGCAAATATTTATGCACAGAGCTGGATTTTTAAATGCAAATATAAGACCATTGTGTTGTGGAAATTCCAAGAGTAGCTCCCAAGACTTCTTAGGAGGTGCTTGCTTGGTGGCAATTCATTTCTACAATATAACAGTTGTGATCCCTCTAACACTGTTTGAAAGACTTTTCACTGTTACTCCCACTGCAGAATTCAGACCTCAGTGAAAAACTTACATAGAAATGAGACTAACCTCTTTGCTGTTGTACTACACAGTGGCCAAGCACTCTTCTCAGGCTTTTGTAGGTGCTGTCTGTCCCTGCGCAGTAGAAGAAAGTATTTTGTACCTCTTTGTTTTGAAGACTTGGAGAAAGAATGCTCCATTACTGAATCTGTAAATAGTCCCTGTTATGACAGGGTCCTGGTATTGATGGACCCTTTCCAGTAATGCAACACTTCTCTAGCATAACTGACAATTTTTTCTTCAAGTGAGTTAAAAGTATGGTATAACTTATGATTGTACTGTTTATGCTGGTCCATCTTGACAGGGAAGCAAGAGAACAGACTTTTCATGCTATGAGGTATGTAGGTGAGAAGAATGTGGGAGAGTATTAGCATGTTGGGAGTCAAGGGAATACGGACATACTCAGGGTGGGGATGGGACATTTTTACTCTCTGCTTCCAAAAAGTAACCACACTGTTCTTGCTAATATGAGGAAAATCCTATGAAAGATGCACAAGCGTTAATTTCCTAAATAATCTCACATTACCACAATGCTTGAAGCCTTTCTAGTAAAGTAAGTCAGTAAAAAGGGAAAAGCAGAGCTTTATTTGCACACATGAACAGGCACAAAGCAGGATTTTCAACTGGCACTGGAGTGATGAGCGCAATCCCCAAAGAATGCTTCCTCCGGACCAGTCCTTGAATATTTAATAATGGTGAATTACCAGAACCCTTCAACCATAATGAAGGAATAAGCAGGCAATTAGAGCAAACTGCAAATCCCTTGCCCTAAAAACCCGCCAGCCTTTTAACTCTCTCTGTGCATATAGCATTCCCTTCTGATTCCTCCTACTTATTTAAAAATCAGTGCGAAAAGGCTTTTTACCATCTCCTAGAAACCCTCTTCCATGCTGCTCTGTTTCAGAAAGAAAGTGTATTAGTATCTTCTCTTGTAAAATTCAAAGCCACTGCCATTTACTGAAGTTTACTGTAGCATCTTGAGTTAGTATCACAGCCATTCTCATAAGAAATGTATGATATACTTCGGAAACCCACTTTCATCTGTAGAAATGTTTAATCCTTGCAGGATATCAATAAAGCAACTCATGCTGTCAAGAGCACCTGAGGACATGAGCAGCCAGTTGTGTGTTGGCCTTCTTTCTGTTAGTCAATAGTTAGTTATTTAGTGTTAGACAAATCTGGCAAAGCTGAGAAGCAAATTATTTTTATCTGCAATAATAGCTACATATTTCAAACATACCTCTGAAATCCTTAAAAATGCGAAACAGGCTGAGCAACTGAATGAACATTTGAACTTAAACTTGAAAGTAAGCCAGAAATTTTGTATATATATTGGCTAGTATCATATTTTATACCATTTGAAGAAATAATTTTCCAGTGCATCAGATTCAGAATACTCATAAGTGAGATCTGACCTTCCAGATTGCAGTCTTAAGATCTACAGACACGTGGATGTAGAATGGAAAATAAGCTGTCATGGCTTATAGATGTTACTGAAATGGAAGTTAAAGCAAATTATGAGAAACTGCAACCAGACTGAAGAGGATTTGGATCATTTAGGTAATTGGGTCAACAGATGGTAAATACTGTGTGGTATAGAAATATGTAAAATAATTAGTCTGGGAAAAAGAAACCAATCATCCAGTACACTGATGAGGAAAGAAGTGTTGATTACTGTAGAGAAGTCATTGAAATAATCAAGACAGTTCACAGCAGTAGGGAACAATGCAAACAAGTCATTAGGCTGTTGTAGAAAGAGGATAAAGATGAAACAGGTGTTTTAATTTCTGTTTGGAATATCTGGCTTTTACATATGGTCATAGGATTAAGAGGCAAAAATCAATATTTCCTTAGAAGTGATACTTAAGGTCTTATCTTCAGAGATGTACTGCACTAAGTAATCACTACTGAGAAGATGACAATCAACTGCATAAGAAATTTTTGAATACCATCTAATATTTTTTATGTGATATTGCTCTATGGATAGTAAGAACATTATTATGGTTCTGTTATGGAATGACCATTTAATGGAACAGAGTAGCACAAAAAGTGGAGGATATTATAGCATAAACAAAAGTTACTCTAGTTAAATTTATTCTATGTGCCTCTAATTAAAGATTTGGATATTCATAATCATAGCTGTTGTTGGAAGTACCTTTTTTTTCACACTGACAGGTGACAAAACCTCTCCACATTCAGAGAAATATAAATTAAGAGTAACTGTTTGACAATTCCTTGCATTTAAGTAGCTCTAGGTTGGCTAAATTCTCTGCTGTTGTAAATTCTTGAGCTCTTGAGAAGCTCTGTAATTTTTATTAGCCTAGACTTGGGCACTGTGCCTTTTATCAGCTGCAGAGATGTTTTTCCAAAACGTTCCTTTGACACAGCTTCATCTTTAAAATCTGCTTTCCTTTTTTCTGGGACTGGATGATATGCTAAAGAGATCTGCACCAAAAGTCACTGTCAGGTTTTGAAACCAGAACGTCTTATTTCTAGTATCTACATGCCTGCTTTTAAACTACACTCTTTTCCAATGCATATCATGTTCTAAGATCTCGCAGTTATGTGAAATATGTTAACTGATCAGGATGGGGGAGACAGAGCATAGCTGAGCCTAAGGGCATGTCTATGAGGTCAGCTTTTCTGTCCATGGTGTGAACAGGCTACATGCAAGCCAGACCCAAGTCTGAAATTGTGTAGCCATGATGATTTATCTTTACAGCTGGGGAATAAGTTCTATTGAAAGGGAAGGCAGATTGTTTTTAACACGGTTCTCCACTTGACATGGATAGATGTTCTCGGAACTGCGCCTGGTTTTACTCGAGGCTCATGAAAACATGGACAGATGGACTTGGATCTACACATACTCATTTGAAAAGTCATTGCTCCTGAGAGAGAGGAAGGTGGTGAAGGTTGATGGGGAATGGAAAATGAAGGAGAGGAAGCAAAGACATGCAATTGTTGCATGCAGTAGGCTTTCATGATAGGAACTTTGGGATGTGTGTGTCCCCTGTCAAACATATTTTAGGGCTATTGGCAAGAAATTAATGACCAGCCATATAAAGAGTACCTTCATACCAGTCCACAGTTCCAAAGGGGAAAATAACCACCTAAAATTCAAAATGCTTCATTTCCTTATGGGTTAAGGTGGAAAAATAGGTGTCAAAATAGAAGTTATATTTGGCAGGAGGCACATTTGACTGCCAGCCCTGTCTTATTAATTGCTGACCTTGGTTTTTATTCCCACATGCTTTGCATAATATGTTTGAAATTATCTCATTTTCACTCGTAATTTTCCAATACCTTACTGTAATACATTGTTGAAATGCTTTCCTCTACATCTCCATTGCGTTCTCAGTGTGCATTCTCTCTTCATTCATTCAGGGCTGCTGTTCTCTCAAGGAAAAAGGATGTCTCTTTAGAAAATAACTGCTGTTGACTGGAGCTGCTAGATTATCTATGATTTACAATTATAACTTTTTATATGAAAAGACATTTGTGTGTTCTAATTAATTCTGAAAATCATATACAGCAGTTGTCCAAAACTACAGTTTCAGTAGCCTAGAGAAATGCAAATAATTACAAATATAAATTCCCTTTCTAATATATTATTTTTTCATGTGAAGTTGCATTTCATGGTGCAGTATGCAGGAAAGTGATGTGGTAAATCTGAATACAGATAGAGGAATGGGATTGTTGAAGCTTTTTGAGAAACTGAAGTGATAATATTCATGATTTATTTTTTTCCAAAGCATATACAACATTAACTAGAAATTAACTGTATCAGGCAGGACACTCCTTTTATTAAAAGCTTGGATCCTTCATCTTAAACTATCACACATGCATGAACCTTATCTATTACCTTCCATAAAATGGTTTTCCCTCCCTATTTATTCTGTTGATCTGTAACAGAACAACCTATTCTTGAAACTATTGTTGCTGATATATATGTGAATCTTTATGTTTGCAGTATTTTTTCTAGACAGCAAATAAAATTCTTTTCCTTTTCACAACCTATTAATGCATCCTACGTGTATATTGCATGGTGTTATCTAAAAGTACGGAGCTGACAATGTTGTTTCCTCTTAGTTATATAGGCTTTAGGGAACAAATTGTGTTTTATAATCCCCACTTCCGTCTTCTTTTTTAGATAAATAGTAGAATATGTTACAAGCAATTATTCTGAAGTAACTTTTTTATTGTTGTAGCAAAGAATTTCTAGTTCCTCTTCTCTGTTTAACTGTCCTCAATTTCTGTTATATTTTTCTGGTTATTTTAACATGTTTTTGTAACAGTATTTTGCTAGAAATTATATTCCATCTACAACTGTTTTGTTCAGAGGTCTGAATCTCTTACTTGATGATTATAATAATAGAACAATAAGTCATTTTACACATTCCTGCAGCTTGCTTTCATGCTGGAATTGCTATCAGCTTTCTTGTAGCATCTTGAGATGTTTTGCATGTTTGACTGTGTTAACCATTAGATATTGGAGATATGAATATTTCTACTACTTCTTTATTATTACCCTTTCCATTCTTTTGCACCGTTCTTCAGAGCTGTTGCAAATGGAGATGTAATAAGGTACAAGGTGGCCATTAATGAGACTTTGACAACTCCAGGGTACTCTTCTTATTGCTTGAAATAAATTAATTTGTAAATCTGAGTACCAAAAAGGTGAATACTATTCTTTAATGTTTTAAGATCTAGCTGTTTCTCCTGTTTGGTAACTTGTCAGACTGGAGTAATAATACTTAAATTGTAGAGACTTCCTTACTTTTCTTCCAGTGACTACCAACCATATGTTGCTACTTTCAATGTGTTTGAAAGTTGATTAGCAGCATGGTCCTATGTACAGAGCTGTAGGCTAAAGCTTAAAAAATATGGGAAATTTCAGTAGCGCTGCCAGTAGTGGCTCCATTGTGTTAACACAGGGACTTTAGACAGCTGTGGTGTGACCTTGGAGAAGCTGTCTTCTCTGTAATGCAGTTTTCTCTCTTTTTCCCTCTCTGTATTGTCCATTTAAATTTCAAATTCCCTGAAGAAGATTCTGTGTATATTTATACCGTGTGGATGGTAATGGTGCCCTGCTATCTACTGCAAAGCCTAGGAGCTAGTTATAAATACTGATTTTCTGGTTTCTTATGATTTTAACATTTACAAAAGTAAGTGTGTGCTGATTTTTTTTTTTTTTTTCCAAAAAGCTGCTACAGTGTAATTGTGATGGACATAGTGAAAAATACAGAGAAAATAAGTAGTTTTCTTGAGGCCTGAGGTTAATGATATCTAAGGCAAGGGAAGAGAAAAAATGGCATGTGCCAAACTTAGAGATCATGCATGCTCTCTTACATCACTTGATGTTTCAGTAGGTATATGAAAACCTGGGGGCATAAAGCCTCCTAGCACCCTATGTTATATAAGGTTCTGCAGCCTTTTATATTCTTTTACTTCTTCTTCATTTCTTAATTTATGCTTTTTGTCTAGTGATTAAATCCTGACTCCCTTGATATATAGGTAGTAAACCTCCCTTGCATAAGTTTTGGTCAAGCTAGAATTGTACAGCAGTTCAGTTTTCATATGCGATATTTGGAAGAGATAGGTAAGTCAGACTGTTTTGTCAATGACAAAACTGTGCCACGCATGTATAGAAGAGATTATTTGGCTTCCTCTTGTTTTAGCTAGAATATGTGGATGTCTTGCTCTAATATATCTTCCAAACTCCTATAAAGGAAAGGCTGTGGTCTTGAAGTCTGTTTTGGAAAACATTTATAGATATAGATTGTGTGTGCCAAGAGAAGTTCTTGTTTAATTAATGTACCTGAACCCCAGAGAATCCTCCTTGAAACAGGCATTGTCAGAATATCCTTTTGCGAGGAATCGCTCGGCATCAATTTTCACATTAAAAAAAGGCTAAACCAATATTTCTCTATTCTTGCCTCAGTGAAAATGGTGAGATAAGCTGCTGTATTACTGATTTAATTTATAACACTGAATAAACAAAGTGTTGTGGGGGTGGTTTAGTTTCATTGCACAATCTTAGTAATATGATTTTTATTTGTATTCATTATGATAACACTCCAGCCTAGTGATTGATCAGCAAAACAGGCATAGAAAACTCTCAGCTTGAGAAGTAAAGCCTTCTCAAATCACAGAGTGGGCATTATGTTCATATAACACTTCTCCCGAGTTCTGCAGTGTTGTACTCTGTATTGTCCCATTGCACAAGAAACCTTAGTGCTTCGGGGTGCTGTCAATAGAGTGATACTGTAGTGCGTAATTCTGATATTTGTACTTCTGTAAATCAGGAATGACTTCCCTGCCAGCAATGGAGTTGTAGTAGTATAAACGACTAGAGAACTGGCACTGCAAATGTTGGCTTCATTATGTAAAAGCAAAAATTTATGTTAAAACTGTCAGTACAGTGTCTAAACCATTACATTACAGAAAAGGAGAACTTGTATTGCCTTTTTAGGTGAACACAGCTTTGAAAATGGTGTGATATAGGAAATAATATTGTACAGAGGAAATTTAAAATCCAGCAGAACAAAATGTTACATTAATTTTATCAGGCTGCAGGCTGCAATATTTATAAAATAACAGTGCTTCATATTTTTGACATGTTTGTTGAACCAAAATAACCTCATAATGGAGTAACAAAATATTTTGAGGAAAAAAATTAGCAAAACATGAGCAGAATCACAGTTAGCAGCAGGTCATACAAAGAAATTACCTCAATTTAGAAATGTTTTAGGGGCTATAATTATTTCTTCTTGATGTAAATGCTCTTGTAGCATGTTTTATTTTCCTTCATTTGGGGAAGTAAAGTGGAGAAGAAAGGCAAAAAAAAAAAAAGTGTGAAATATGCTTGTCTTTGTATGGCTTACTTTTGATCCATTCAGGACTCAAGCTAGTCAGCAATACCTCTCAAGAAGTGCTTTTTTTTTACTTTTTTTTTCCAGCTTGGCCATTTTGTCTCTCACAGCAGGACTTGAGATCTTCCATGATCACAAAGACTTTTTCAGCTTGCTTCTTATTAAACCACGCTTACTTAAATTCACTAGTGAAAGACCACATTTCACATATTTATATAAGGCATAATGCCTTTGCAGGATCCTGATCATTCATAAAAATGAGGGAAATTTAGAGTTCATTCTTTTCCATTTGTCTTCCTAAGTGCAATCTTGTATGGAAATATGGGGACAAATTACAATTGCAAATTACTTTTCTAAAAAGTGATTCTTGAACATTGAGATTTTCTATGCCATAAAAGGGAATCCTACAGACCTATACAAAACTCAAACTATTTTTATTGTGTTAGCTACTAAGAACCCTAAGGACACTTTTCCAAAGGAATAAATCTGTAAGTGGCTGATAATTGAATGTTGGGATCTCTTAACCTTCTTGGGTAACCTGGTCTAGTGCTGCACTATTCTTTTATTAACTTTTTCTTCATAAATGAAGAGTAACTTAACTGAAGTCAATGGACTCCTAGTGGTATAAAAGACCAATAAACTCACACTATAAGCTTTGTGTCTAAACAGAAAGAGTTTTGATGTTCATGAACCTCATGTTATAGGGTCTCAGTCTATTAAATTACGGGGAAAAAAGTGAATCCTCTTAGAACATGTATTTGGGCACAGGAAGTGAGAAGGTGTTGATTGAGAATGGCCAGCATGGATTGACACCTGGTCAATCCAATCTTTCATGGTCAACCTGATTGCCTTCTGTGACAAAATGACTAGACTTGACAATAAGGAGAGAGTGGCAAATGTCATTTACCTTCAACTTTATGAAGGTTTTCAGCAATGTTTCAGAAAATTTTTCTCGATCCAAATCAGGACATTGTGGTCTGAATGCATGAACAATTGCATGGATTGCAACAAATTAGATATCTAAGCTCAGGCAGTCATAGTTAATGAATGGTTTGTACTCTAATTGAAGGCTAGTACAACATGGAGTACCACAGGAGTCTCTGCTGAGACCTGTCCATTTTAACATTTTTATCAGTGAGCTGGAAGAGGCAATGGATTTCCAGTGGAAGGCAACCGTGACAGTTAGGAGTCTAGGGAACAAGTCTTTTTAAAGTCAAGAAATAATTTCATCTCTTAAAACTAGAGTTTTAACTTCTTGAATTCTAAGACTCGGCAGTAAATGATTTTGTTATCGTTAACTGGATTTAATTCAATAATGTACAGTGTAATCATCAGTACAAAAAAGAACATCTGAAGAAAGTTAGACTTCATATATATTCTTTCTTTAATGCATCTGATGTCTCTACAAGTAAGACTTTTTTTTTCATTGTGAGTCTCTGTTTTCACTCCAGTCTTTTACAAATGTATGGAAATGAATAATATATCCCTGGAATCAAGATTGGTCTAAAGCCTAGTTTACTTGTAAATTATGTGAGCAATAAATTTTGCTTTAGTTGTGTCTTGTGAATAAAAGACATGATTCACTATATGGCTGGATGAAAAAAACCAAACCCAAGCTATGTATTTGCATTACATAGAATTAAAAGGCCGGTGCACTGCAGAGAGCAATAATTTAATGAACTATTTCTAAAATGGCCCAGTTAAACCATATCTAGCATTTACCAGGGTGTGGGCGGTTCAAAAGTTTCACAGGAATCTAAATTTAATTTTGTCTTTGGTTGGCCACTTGGCAAAGATCCCAATTGACACTCAGTCCTAGAGATGCAACTGAAAGCTGTGAATGCATGCAAAGATTTCTCTCCTCCGTTACATTTTGTATACACAATAGCATTGCTTTTACACAAGATCCCTCCGGGGTTTCCTTTTGGGTCAGAGCATTCTTCCGGGTGAAACGTCAGTCCGTACTAAGATTGCAGAGCTCTCGAGTAATACAGGTGTGTAGGATGGTCTGCTGCCATCGTAATATTGCTCCAAGCTGCCATTTGCCTGCGTGTTTCCTAACACCGCAAACGGGACTGTTACTTACCTGTGAGAAATCTTATGGTGAGCACAGTTACTTGTCCGCATAAACCTGTGCAGGATCAAGTCATTAGCTTAACCACAGCTGAATAGTGAGAAACGGCAAGACTTTGAATGAAGACTTTTCCTTTTAAATTTATTGGGAGTTTTGTCACTGGTTTCAATGGGGTGATGTTTTTACTCTGCAAAAAGTCATTGTGAGTACAAGCACATCCTGTTTGTCACTTGTTTTACAGGCAGAGGATGCAGTGGCATAAATTTGGTATCACAAATAACATAAAAGTTGTGTTTGGGCAAACTATTCTCTGGTAAAAACAAGTAGTTTGCTTCTGTCATGATTTAATCCCAGCCAGCAACTAGGACCAGACAGTCACTTGCACACTCCCCCTCGTTGGGATGGGGGAGAGAATCAAAAGAGCAAAATTGAGAAAAACTTTGTGGGTTGAGATAAAGACAGTTTAACAACTAAAGCAAAAACAGTGCATGCAAGCAAAGCAAAACAAGGAATTTATTCCCTGCTTCCCATGGGCAGGCAGGTGTTCAGCCATCTCTAGGAAAGCAGCGTTCTATCATGTGTAATAGTTACTTGGGAAGACAAATGCTATCACTCCAAACTTCCCCCTGCACCCCCACCCCCACCCCCACCCCCCCCCCCCCGCCCCCCGGCCCTTCCTTCTTTTTCCTCAACTTTATATATCAAGCATGACATCATATGGCATCGTATATTTCCTTGGTCAGGAAACAGGAACTGGCCTCGGTCCCTGTTGTCTAGCCTTTCCAAAGTTTTGAAACATGGCAATTCTGGCTGATCTTTACTCAACAATTGTCAGTCCTTCCTGAACTAGGACATATAAAGCCAATTTCTTACAGGAAGTTCTTTCTCTGTGTTGGTTCTTAATCTTTTGCCTATTCCACAAGCGAGGGTACACTATCAGTTGTGGTGGCATTTAATGTGGGACAGTAATAATGGACTAAAAGTGGCCATCACTAGATCTCAAAGGCCACTACAAATAGAATTTTTGCATTACTTTAACAAGATAGGAAGAATTGTAATATTTTTTTTTTTTTAAATGGATGTATAGAGAGCAATCCTCTCAGTTCAGTTTTCAGATGTAAGAACAAGTAAGTGAGACAGGAGAAAAGCAAGGCACGTAAAAATTTGGGGAAGAATATATTGAGATTTCATTCAACTTTAGGGTGTACATGTTTAAAAGATGCTAAGCAGCGCAAGAGTAAGCTTCTCATAAAACATGAGCAATTAAAGACTCCATTTTTGTCATTTTCATGTAATTCAACTGTTGAAAACTAATTTTGTAAATAATAAGACTCTCAACTGTTTTTCTGAAACTCATGAAACTTAATTTTTGCAATCTTTTCATGCTCAAGAGAAGCCTTTAAATCATATTTTCCTTGGAGCTATCATTGCTGATGCTGAAAACATGATGTCTTAACATAACACAGTGCTAGAATAAATTGGGATGTACAGGTCCTGTGTGAAGTGTTGAACGGGCGAGGAGAGTATATCTGAAAGACACTGTGTGAAGGCAGAACAATGTTTGACAAGCTGAAAATGGACGATACCTTAGGGGGTTGTTCTTTATAATGTGTTGGATAAATTAATCCAAAATCCAGAGTAAACCGGAACTACCAAAGCAGTTTGTTGGGGTGGAATCCTTGGACAATCTAGTTGGTTAGGAGGTATGATTCCCATTTCTTGTAGGCTACCATCTCAAGCTTATAGCTCTAAAGATAGAAAACCACTTCTACATTATTTCTCTGGCCTATGTAAAATGTGAGTTTTGTCCCTTTGCCTCCTTGGCTATAAATATTATGGTATCCATAGCATCAAATTTGAACCAAACCTTCTGTAAAATTCAAGATCATATTTATATGTTCATTTCTGGTTATTAGCTGGAAAAGGAAATACTAAAATAACTAGGAAAAATATAACAGTGATTGGAAGGAAAAAGAACGAAAATCACAAGTTAAAGGATTAAAATAGACTTTGAATGACTATCCAAATGACTAATAGTTCACATACCATCTGCTGTTAATTTTTGTTATTGCTTTGTACAGGGCCAAGGGAAAAGATTTCCCTCCACTGGTGAATTCTGCTTAATTTGAATTAGACAACGATATAATTTATATTATCTCTTAAGTAGTTGCATTTGAGATTTTAAATCAGTCTGTCTGAGATGCTTCTATAATGCCCTATTTTGTCCTTAAAACCCTTGGGCCATTCAATGGCAAGACTAAAAAGCAAAACAGAGAAGATATCCCTGCCTTACAAGGTGAGTAGCAGGCTTGAGTGTGGGCACAATCATGTTGTACCCCACAATTCTGCTTTCTCTCCATATTGTTTCCTGGTAGTCCATCTGTAGAGCAACTTCAGGGTGAGCATATAATTTTTAAGAGCATTAAACACAGAAAATTAGGTTGTGGGATGCTCTGTAGTATGTTGCTTTTCTATCACTGATCTGTTCAGATTATATGAGGTTTTTGGACCTGTATTAAGATAGCAAGCATATTCAGGTTTTCTTATTTCAGGAGCATGCAGAACTGCCTGTCTGCATTGTTCCTGCACAAAGGTGAGTCCATTTTTAAAAAGAATCTTAAACTTGGATTTAATTGGCTATCAAATCCCCCACTGAATAAAGGTATTGATGGGGTTAGATAGGATGCAGAAATTTGCTCCCTATGAATATGGAAATCAATGGAGGGAAAGAAAATGGTCATGTTAGGACTTCTGAGTCAAGTTACAGGAGGCAGATCTTGCAGATTCTAATACTTTCCAGAGAGATACTGCCTGAGTTCCTTAAGCATAGCAGTTATTAAGGTCGCCATGAAGTGGAGGCCAAGGTAGTAAATGGATATTGAAAATGGAATAAAAAGGAGAAAGTACAAGTGCTGACATAGGCATGGAGCATGAAAATGTACGGGGGAGATAGCAGATGCAAGTAAAATGCTGTTTTGAATTAGCTAGGAGTTTTCAAGCAAAAATTTCTGGGGATCAAGGACAGCCATAAATGTATCCTTTCAAACCCATGACTTATATTTGAGCCCCCCAGTAAAGACTGGACATTGGGACCAGACTGGAAAGAGGAAAAATGAGGAATTAATACCAGCTACTTACGTTTCTAGATCAGGTTTTCTTAAGATGAGCTGGGCCCATGCTCTAAATTACTAACTGAAGGGAGTATGAAGTCTTTCACTGACAGTGCAAATGAGAAATCTGCTTCTTACATTAGTCTCCTAATTCTAGTGTCTAACACATATTAGCCAAATAGCATACAGTGCTAGCTGCAGTTGCAAATATAATTCAGTGGTAAAGAGCTGAGAGCACATGCAGAGTTGTCACAAGCCACCTAACCTTATAGTAAACTGTTGTGTGTCATTTATCCAGCTTTTTTATCATTCATACAATCTTGTTTATAAAAATTTCAGGCAGTAAGTGTGTGGTAAAATGACAAGGACTCAATACACAATGTGCTTCTGAAGCATCTCAGAAATAACATTTTTTCTGTCCAACTCCGTTGCTACACTTTCAACCCAAAGTATTTAAGTAGATTAAAATACACATATGAGTTGCTAGGATCTAGAGCTTTTCAAAGGTCTAGATTATTTTATTTTGAAACAGCAGCTTGATCTGACAGAATGCCAGATATTCTCTTAATAATTACATGAGCATCACAGCAGCTCTGCTTTAATTAAATCTTCAGAATTAGACAGGCTTGTTATTGTATGTCATTAGTCTTCTTAATACCATTCTACCTATTATCACCTAATTTTCAAGCACGCATCTGTCAGAGGAAGCTACTTTTCCACCTCAATTCATTGCTTACTGATTTACACCTAAAAGGCTTTAGGCAGTTATGTTAAAAATTATGAATTGTCTTGGTGAAAGTTTATGGAATGAAAAAAATGTGCTGGTGCATTGAGCTGAATGTAAACATGAAGGACAGATTCTGGAATTCGGTAAGCTTTTTCCTTTTGAATTTGCATTGCCATTTGGCTTAATTCTTTCAGAAACATTCCTTCTAGGAGATATCAGACAAACTCTTCACTCAGATTGCTTTCTGAACACAAGGGATTCAGTGAAATTGTTACATTCATTGGCTGTTGTAGCTGAGCATCAGTGTTTTTCTCAGTTTTACATCTTTGAAAAATCAGTCAAGATATTTAATAAGAATACATATAGAAAAAAATCTATGGTACTTTGATTTTGAACATATCAAATGTTATGCAAACCTTCATTCTCCCTAATGTCTGATAATCAGCTTGTACACAGCTTTAAGATATGTTTGTGGTGTGAAAACCAGATAGTTATTATTTGGCCTGACTTTACATACTTTGGGGTTTTTATGATCTTTCAGTAAAGTTCATGGCATAATTACAAAGCCAGTTATAGAAGCATAGAATTGTAGAATGGCTTGGGTGGGAAGGAAGAAAAATCTTTGGTCAAGATAAAGACAGTTTAACAGGAAAAGCAAAAGCTGCGCACGCAAGCAAAGCAAAACAAGGAACTCATTCCCTGCTTCCCATGGGCAGGCAGCTGTTCAGCCATCTCTAGGAATGCAGGTTACTTGGGAAGACAAATGACATCACTCCAAACAACCCCACCTTCCTTCTTCTTCCCCCAGATTTATATGATGAGCATGATGTCATGTGGTATGGAATAGCCCTTTGGTCAGTTGGGGTCAGCTGTGCCCCCTCCCAACTTTGCGTACCCTCACAGCCTCTTCCAGGTGGAGAGGTGTAAGGAGCAGAAAAGGCCTTGACTGCTTAGCAACAACCAAAAACACCAGTGTGCTATCAACACTATTGCCAGATTGGATCCCAAATCAAAAACACAGCACCATACCATCTGCCAGTAAGAAAGTCAACTCTATCCCAAACTAAACTAGGACAGTAACACTTTTTTTTTTTTCTCATGGCAAAATTACAATAGCACAATTAAAGTAATAATTAAAGTGTTAATTTATGTACCTCTCAAGCAACCTATCTTACAGGAAGTATATAAGCAGGATTGGCAGAGACTCTTGTGGGACACTGAGAAATGATTGCTATTACGAGAAAAAATAAAAATATCAAAGGAATTTTTCATTCTGTACAGTAAGTGTTCAGCAATTGCATATTCTGCAGTGACAAGTGGTGTCCCTCAAGGGTCCGTGCTGGGACCGGTACTGTTTAACATTTTTATCAGTGACATAGACAGAGGGATTGAGAGCAACATCAGCAAGTTTGCAGATGACACCAAGCTGTGTGGTGTTGTCGATACAC
>JAOQGH010000001.1:113225348-113236137 GCA_025769975.1 Gallinago jamesoni | reverse complement strand
ATGTCTATGAAATGAAAAACCTTTCCAAGGCTTGTGGGCTAGAGGAGCTGTCAAGTGTTGAGATATAATATATAGAGTCTTTATTTGGGTAGAAACGGTAGAAATTTAGGCACGGGATTGCTGTTTTATTTTTTGTTTTACTTTGTTCTCCTGAAAACTTCTTTCCCCTGTAGCATTACTTGGGCCGAGGGGATTTTGCTGGCTTTACAAAGCACAGAGAGGTGAATTTCTGGTTCCTACCTCATTGCTGGAAATTGCACGTTGCGGGAGTTAATGCTGGTACTGTGCCAGAGTTAAAAAGCCTCTGCTTCATCATGCCAGCTCAGACCTGGAAGATGTGCATGGCATTGATTTGGTGGTAAAGCTGAGATAACAAGCACAGATTGGACCTAGGCAAATTTAGGCAACTTAAACTGAGCACAATAGGGAAGACAAATTTTTGAATGCACCCCACCCTGGCCCCCCAGCCTGAGTGGAGGCACAAAAATCCGAAGTTTTGGCTTAGGGTCACTGGAAAGTGAAATATTTCTCAGACTAATTTTCTACAGAATACCTGACCCAAGGACTGTGAGCCTTCTGTAATCTAATGTGTTTCAAACAGATGCAGGTCAAATAAGAACTAATGGAAATTAAACATAAAAGAAGTTCTAAACTCAAACTTCTGTTTCATTAATTTTATTTTCTGCTTTTGTAGCTTGTTCTTTTTGGTAGGGGCTGGTTAGCAATTAAAATGTGATTATCATATAATGGTAACTGTTAATGTGGAAGCACTGAAATTCCTTATCCCAGTGATTGCTTTCTCATTAGCAGCAAGAATTATGTGTTTTAACTGCTAGCCAAAGCTTAGGAGCTATGGAATGCTGAAGTTTCCTTTGAAATCACAGAAACTGGTGATTTTGTTGTCATGGGATTTGGACCTATCAAAGGAGTAAAAACGTTTTCCAGTGGCTAACAGGCAGTCATTAGGGAGGAGAAGAGAAGACTATTTCTAGGGTTCTGAAGGGGCAAGGCTGTTCAACTCCATCAGGAATAATGTTCCAATAAAAATACTTATCTTTTTTTTTTAAATCCAGAAATCCTATGACTTCGAGGCATCAGATAGCCTGGGTTGCGAGACATCCAGAAAGTCAGTAGATCACCATACAAAGCACAGAGAACAATTGGTAGAAGTTGTATTTCCAAAACAGAGATAGAACCATTAGTATTGTTATGTGAAGCGCTGTGGAATTTCATTTGGGATATTGTCTTTATGGCTGGTGATCAACAGTGATAAAATCACATTGGAATAAGCCTAGAGAAGGCCTACTGACAGGACTTAGGAACGAAGAAAATTTTGTACAAAACAATGCTACAAGAATACGGTTGGTTCAAATAATTAGAATAAATATATCAGGGAAGATGGAAATACCATTGCCTTTTCTAAAAAGAGTACTGTGAAAATGTCAAGGAGGGTGAAAATCTGTTTAAGCTAAAGGAAAGCATCCTTATAAATTGAACTCAAACACATTTATCCTGGAAACTAGAAGAAAGCTTCCAGGCATCAGCAGAAGCAAAGTTCTGAAACAACCTTTCAAGAGAAAGCAGAGTGGATGCAAAAGAGATCTGCGTGGTACTTCCTCAGACTATAAAAAAGATTATGCTTTGTGTTTGTCTAGTAAAGGAGAAGGCAGTGGTGAACTGACAAGACAGAGGCAAGAGAGAACATGGTAAGTGTTCATGAGAGAAATTACTAGTTAAAGTAATGGAAAGAGTTGGAAATACAATGCACGAAGATTATTTAATAGGTAAACTCTACAGCTATTTTAAGATGTCTGTCTTGAGGTGGCTTTCTAAAGGACTAACTGACATGGGTTATGGCTTTGTAAGTTAAAGAAACCCCAAGTTATTACTCAGATAACTTCAATACTTTACTATGATTTTCTAATAGGTATTTTGTTCTTTGTCATTATTATTTCCCCCCCCTTTCCTTGGTTACATGACACATTATTTTGAAATGGGAAATAATTTTTGTGTCCTAGAAAAGCTATAATTTGAATTTTCTTCTCTTAATCTGTAATAAGATATCTATAGGATATATATATGAACCTACACTGGGTTGGTTTGTGTCTGTGTCAGCCCAAGTTTTACTCTTACAATATTTAAATAAATTACTACAGTTATCTTAGATTTTAAAATGAAATAGTGTTTTGAGTGCATTTTTTTTTTAAATGGGCCATTTGGACAGGCTCACAACAACTCTTTTAAGGGGAAAGACAAAGTAAAGCTTAATCCATATCTAGCTTTTGAAGTTTGTTTTACAAATTAACTTATTCCAGTGAAATACCATTTTCATTGCACAGTTGTTAACTGGCTCTATCTGTATCAGTGAACAACTCACGTTCCTCAAATAGTTCTGCCTTTTTTATTGTCTGGACCATCTGCTGTGCTGTGAGCAGCTACTATTTTGAGCCTTTTCCCTTTAAACACAAGTTTCAGATTAAATTAAGCCTTTGTAAAAGCTGAAATTATTGCCAAAGCATGTTCATAAGTCTTGATGTGCTTTTGTGGGGTTTTTCTAAAGCCTTTTCAGAAATTTCAGGCAGTAATGATGGCACATCCCTTCTAATGATAGCAGCATGAAGGACGTCCTGAACTGTCTCTGAGGATGCATTTTAATAAGTTGGTTACAAATTGTTTCTTAAAAAAACTGTTGTTATCGGAAAATAATAGAACAAATCTTGAAAAATGTTGTGGTGGAAACCTGTCAAAAAGTTCAGTTTTTCATGACATTATTATGATAAGAAATGAAAAGCAGACAAATTAAGGTTGTGGCACCAATTGTCATGCATACCTGATGGCACCCAGACATTTGCAGGTCTGCATAACTTCCCACACAGCTATTAAGTCATCTTTCATGAAGACTTCTGATAAATGTAGTGAATGCCACATGAAGAACACATGGTGTCCAGTTCCCGCTCTCTGGATGATCTGCCACTAGTAATACTGCCAATATCACAGTTTGTAAGAGGGAGCCTATGTTGCCCTGTTGATGTATGGGGATGAGTGAGCTCCTCCAGCTACTGGAAGTGTTACAGTCTTCTGAGCTTGGTGCTTGGGACTAATTTATTGCCCTTCTTTTGCCCAGTACTCTTTCCAGCATCTGGATGAGTTAAGGTACATGACAGAATACTCAGCAGTGTAGACATTCTCATAGTAACCAGGAAATCTTTCATACCAGCTGTAGAGATCAGGTAAAGATAGGCTCTATAGGTACAGTAACAGATTGACCACAATGGGTTCATTTAGACAAAAGAGGGAAGAAAATAAAAGGTATGACAGAATTCAAACCTCTGAGTCAGCTAAGTTTCAGTTTTGACATGTGTTTTAAGTCAAAACTGTAAACTAGTAACTAGATTCATTTGTGATAAAGTAGCATCATTCTCTAAATCCTACTAGTGTAAGTACACAAATTTTCTAACTCCAAACCCATTCAACTAGACTAGGATTATTCTAACAACTCCAGTGACTGTGGTTGAGAACTGGGATTTAAGGTCTCTCGTACCCTCATTTTAGTCTATACCTTAGTGTACCCATAAACTTTACTTTTCAGATCTTGTTCTCTAACTGAGGCATTGAACTTAAAAGTCTTGATTTTTGCTACTGCTAATTGTGTAGTTTCTCGGTGAGTGCTTCAAATAGAGGATAACAGCCTCTGCAATCCCCCCTTCCCTTGCACTTTCTGGTTGCACCTAGAGGCAAAGTGGGAAAACCTGAACATGTGTTCCAAGAAATGGGTGGTGTGGATCTGACAGTGTGTGTGAAACAGAGTGGAGGTTGTGGTATAACTGTTGTAATGGGTTTTGTGTGAAAGGATATATCTGGATATGAATTTGAAAGTCAAATCAGTATTTGCTTTTCATTTTTAGCTAATGTTCAGTGTCGAAGGTGCCGTGGCATAAGCAGTTGATCCTAGTGTGAAACTGAGGAAAATGTACTAGTTTGTCTGCTTACCCCTGGAAATGTGTACTACTGTAGCTATACAGCCCTTGTAAATGGAAGAAATGTTCACTGTAAATCATGCTTATGGTTAATGTCCAACCCAGGAGTAAAATGATGTCAGCAAAATTGTTTTAATGAAAAGTGGTGTTTTTTTTTCTGTGAGGTTTTTATTTTACTACAGGTTCCCTTCAGATTTCTTCGGAACTTATATATATGTTGATTGTCTTGTATTTGATGCATTAATCTAAAGCTCAGAGAAATACTGCCTGTAAATAGAGTATTTCCAGCAGTTCTTCCATTACTTGAAAGCTCGAAGATTAAAACTGTGAATTACCTAAATAATATCAACTAATGCTTCTTTTAGCTGTCTATGAGCACTGGAATACAGTGTTAATTTATCCCTCATTACTTGGAAACTTAATGCATTTTGTCTTGGTTTATTTGCCCCATTTGTAAAATTGCCATTGAATGTTTTGCAAATAGAATGCTCTGTCATTGTGATTTCAATAACTTAGTAATGCACAAAACCATAATGTAATTTTATCTGTTTTCTTGATATATTAGCCAAAAAAAAAAAAAAATCCCAAGTGGGCAAAATATACTACCTAATGTGCTATTCAGTAAGTCTATTTTTAATGTACATACAAGTATGTTAAACTACTTGAGCATTTGTCAGTAACAGAGGGGAGATTAGTGCATTAAATCCACAAGCACCAGGGTGTGCTTTTTTCACTTGTATCTCAGCTCTGTTAGTGCTGTTGTCTTACTACTCACATCTAATACTGTTGTTGTTGGTACTGTTGTTCCACCTACACCTGTATATGGCAATCCACACTTGTTTCTTCCAAAAGCCTGCATCTCTTAGCACTTCATCTGCTTCAAAACTTAAGCAGGTGTAGTGCATGTCAGTAGTTGAGCGGGTAGCTATTGATGAAAATCAACAATTCTGCTGTAAGTACAACAGTTGGATTTATAGATGACTTCTAGACGTATGCTCTCCCTGAATGATGAAACCTGTGAGAAAGCAGTGCCTGCTAAGGGCACAGCTACCAATTGACCCCATTTTGGCTGATGCTATGGGGCTGTAATTGGAGAGATTAACTTGTCACCTGATAGCTTTGCAATTTATGATTGTCACTAATATTTTGATTTAGCATCAGTTCCAGCTACTACAATATCTTCAAATGCTTCAGTATTTAACTTTAAAGGCATCCTGGCAGAAGAAGCACTTCTTCCAGATGATAGCTTGAAAATCATTATAGAATTCATTGGTGTCATTAATGTTATATATAGTATAAGATACTAGTGATTATTACTGGGTTCTGGCAAGTTATGTTATGTTTCATCTAAATGCATCATACTTTAGCCAGCAATTAAGGTCTTCAAAAACAGGTTATTAGGTATTTCTATGCATAATTTTGACCATGCGACAAATGATAGATATAGATTTTGGGGCTATACAGTAGAAAGAGGGATTTTTTCATATTCCCCGTTTCTCACATGGCCTGTTAGTCTCCAGGTTTCCTTTCTATTTGGCTGTTGGTTTTGAGAGATAATATACAGATGATATCTAAGTAAATAGCAATGAGTGGCCCTTGACAGCTTTATTATGGCTATTATGTTATGGTACATTAAGTTTTTAATGAAATAAAATATGGCAGATTGCCAAATTATGTGATGATAATTTCAGGAAGCTGTAAACAGGTTACTCAGTAGTTCGTAATTGCTGCAGGTAATTTAACATTCAGGAAACTTCCACCCACTGATAGTAATTAAGATTGCGTTTTGGCTATATGCGTTGATTATGAGTATCTGATCAAGAGAATCTCTCTTTTTCTTTCATGTGGTATTTCACACTTAGTATTTTACTCTGCTGGGAGCAAATCTTGCCCTTTTATTTCACATCATGGAATGTGTCAGTGGAAAATATTGTAACAATATATAATCTACCTGTGAATAAGCTTGTTGCATGTGACTGGAGTTTTACTGTCGGAGAGAGCTGCACTTCTGCTTAAAATGAGAAATTCCTTTAAGGGGCTGCCTGGTTGAAAGTGGTTGTCTGTAAAGGACACCTTTCAGGTCTAGTTTGGCCAAAACAAAGCCTTCAGTGCTTCCAATCTTGCAGTAAGGTTGTGTGGGAGAAAGTGGCCAACTCAGCATGTGGTCAACACAGGCATGTGGTCAAAATAACCAGAAAACGCAGGAACTTCCCGCCAGCCCCAAGGGTTGCGTGGAAGTTGGCTACAAGAGGGCTGGCGTCAAGGTGTCACAGCCAGCATGATGCAGAGGATGCATCCCCAGGGATGCAGCTTTGAGGTCACTGATAGCAAGGGAGGCTTGAGACTGGGGAACGGCACACCTAAGTTGACCATCATGGTCCAGACCACCCCTCCAGCCTTCCCAAATTGAACCCAGGGAATCACAGTGTCAGTAGTGTGAGGTGATCCTGCGTGACCCAGGTTGGGAAGGTGGGAAACTGGGTTACCGTGGCAGAGCATCCTCTGCCTCCCAGACTTGTGTAACTTGCTGGAGTTGAAGCCCACACGGGAGAAACGCTGCCACGTTGCCACAGCAACAGCAGGGACCTGTCAACACCTCTCTCCCTAATAGTGACAAATGGTACTTATTACATCAGCACTAATTTCATCCGATCCCTTTCAGATGAAGATACTTAGTCCTTGCTGATCAAATTGTGTCGCTGTAATTACTGAGAACAGACCTTATTAAATGACAGTGCTCCTTACTCATTGCCTCTTCTCATGCCGACGCTTATCACTTTCCCTGTTTCCCTACTTTTGGTGGTGCACTTGGCTGCCTTCGGGGCACACTCCCCATCCGAAAGCAGTGAATTTTTGCTTAGGTCATGGGTAGAAGGCTGCGTCTGGTTCTGATATATTAATACATATGAAAAAATTACAGCCAGACCTTCAGAACCTGTGAAGCAAAACTATTAAATGCATACGAAACTGCACAGGCCTTGATACAAAAATAAAAAAGTACTGGTCTGCTTGTTTGTGGAAAGTAGCCTAACTTTAGGTTAGAAATTTAGACTGAAAATCCAGAAGATGCAAGCTGCTCTCTGTTGTTGACCTGCAG
Organism: Gallinago jamesoni; assembly: GCA_025769975.1. NCBI lineage: Eukaryota > Metazoa > Chordata > Aves > Charadriiformes > Scolopacidae > Gallinago > Gallinago jamesoni. The sequence continues at coordinate 113,229,063 of JAOQGH010000001.1, read as the reverse complement.
GCCGGCATCATGTGCATAATTTTCCTCCACCAGCACCTAACCACACAGAGGTCTTGTCAGTCTGCCAAGGATGGGAAAGTCCTGTGCAACGAAGATAGTGATTTGCAGGGCATCAGGAAGCTCCACTCATAGATCTGGAACACCTTGTCACACACACATTTTGAAAAGATGTGCTCTGCCCCCACAGAATTTTCAATTTAAATTGGCGTTATGGTTTCCCTGCTCTTTCTCATAGTGTTTGAGGCAATTGTTTATTTCTAGCTTGCAGGTTCACTTTTTGATTTTTTCCTGAAATTGGGATGGCAGGTTTTAGTTTGATGTCCTTCTGCTTCAAAATAATCGAAGTGGTGAATAGAAGAAGCCTTTAGAAAAGGACAGCCTTTTGTTGCAGAGTAAACAAACTGGGGGAAAGGGAAGTTAAATAGCACTCATGTTTTGATACTGTTTTGAAAAAGATGAGTTTGAACCAAGTGTGACAAGTTACACAGCAAGTCACAGGGCAAAGAGAATTTTAAATAAGAATGCCCATCATTTCTGTCATTGTATTTAAAAAGAGTATTACTTTTCTTTTACAGATGTCATATGACAATGTATGTGCAACTATTATTTTTCACAGTGTTATCTCCTTAGCATTATACTAAAACTTCAGATTAATCTTAGTATTATTGATCATCTCATTAAATGACCAAATTTCTTTCTGTGCTTTTCAAGCCTATATAATACTGAATATCAGCTTAAGGGATAATACTGTTCATTGTGTTGTTATATAATAAATAAATAAATAATAAAAAATCCATTCACCTTATCAGCAAAAAAAACAGAGAAACTTATAAGAGGTATGAAAGTAAATTTAAAATTGAGCAACTAGTTTATTTTACAGCTAGCAAGAAGTAGGAGATGCTGAAAGAACTTCTTTCCAGGGTATAGATAAGTGGATCATTGTTCATTTCGACCTTTATCAGATACCTTTTAGCAGAGTTATAATTTGGGACAATTGAAAAGTGATAAATTTGTCTCAGGATGATAAATTGTTTGTGTCTGACCACTATTCAAAGATTAAACAGTTATGTTGTGGGGTATTTTAAATATACATTGCAATTTGGTCATTTTATAGAATTCTATGGGTCTTCTCTATGTATACTAATTTCTAATGTGTTATGTAGCATCTTTATGAAAAACTGAAAAATTAGAAAAAGGTTATGAAATTAAACTTACAAACTTATATTGTAATTTCAATGTATGAGTAATTTTTTAGAGATTCTGGAGGTAAAATAAAACAAATACAATTAATATGCTAAATTCTTTAATTATAAATACAAAAATAATAAGCTATTATATATTCATTTGATAGACAATAATGCAGAAAATGTAATCTTAAAAATTTTAGCAGTCTAATCTATCTGCTGTCCTTCCTAGTGAATTGTATGAGATACATTGTAAGAATATAGATATCAGGAGAAAAAGTTGTTTGGGTTATTTTTAACTGAGTGAAAAATGAGCTGAAAAACACAGAATATGTCTCCCTGTATGATGTAATTTTTTCTAATGGAATGACATTTTAAGAGTTTACACTTGTTACTATAATCTGCTTCACAATTCGTTTTGAAAATCATGTATTGATATACAACTATAATGAGTCTCTATTAAAGGCGACCTATTTACAGTTCTTGAAAGGGTTTTAGTGTTTTTTTGAAATCCAGATAACCATAATTTTGCAATGTTGAATGGTTTCAGATATCATTTATTTGGTCTGTTTTTTCTATTAACAGAATCATCTGTGTAATTTGAAACTAGTATAATCAGTTGATGTGTCTCCTTGGAGCTCTGTTCAGATCAGTATAAACAGTATGCAGCTCCTTTATACAAATTCCGTAAGGGCAGCAAAAACCCTCGCCTGAGGACTTACTTTCAACTCAATTTCTCATTCTCTTGACCAGTGTTCTCCACAAATGAAACATAGAAGAATTGCAATATTTGCTGTTATAAATCATAGATGTTAAAACTCATTTAGATGATACATTGTTTGAGTTCCCTTTTTATTTTCTGGCATCCCTCTGAATAAGATTCATATAGATTCTGTAGCAATATCTAATAATCAATTCACAAATATGAAGTTAATTTCTAAGCTCTTTGATTAGAATTGCTCTCCTTTTCTTCAAAAGCTTTATCTGTTCTTCAAGTGTCATCTCTTTTTCTCCTAAGGTTGACTTTGACCTTAATCATTTCCAAAAAGTAAACACTCTTTTAAATGACTTGGTCATTTCTCTTGTTATTAATCTTTTCTATTACTTTAATACTTGGGAAAAAAAAAAAAGTAGCTTGAGATATGCCAAGAACTAAGTTTTTAATTTTTTTCTTTTTTTCCTTATATTGGCTTGGGTTTAGTGGAATATCATAGAATTAGCAACAAGCCATATTTAATATTTAAAGCCTTTGAAGCCAAAGACCAAAATCCCTGTGATTGCAGTGCATTCTGCATGAAGTAAATGGGTGTAAATGGGTAAATGGGTAAGGCAGACAACTTGATGTTTTTGAATATCTGGAACATAGAAACAGCTGTGTTTTGTATTAGGTCAACACTTCCAGAATTTTTATGTAGCTCATTTTCATTCACGTTAAGGAAATTCTCTTGTAAGTGTACTAATATTTCAGATTGCTGAACACCATGCACAGATTCCACGCCTACCATGCAATTTTTTTTAATCTTCACTTAATTACTGGGACATAACAGTGGTATTTCAAGGCAATGACATTTGTTCGGTGCTCTGGGAAAATGCAGCCACAAATCATCTCAACAGAAGAGTAGGTCAAATGGTAATAATCAAGTCATATTCATAACTCATTGGAAATAGACTATTCTGAAATTGCTACCTGATATAGAACTAATGCCTCATTAATCAGAAATACATCAACCTAGGAACACTAGTTATGTCAGATAGAATTATGAATGAGATTACAGGGAATGCCATGTACAGTGTTACATTTAAGTAGGTGCAGTCTTGTGTAGCCTCATACATGCTTAGAGGACTTCTTTGATCATGGAAATGTGATATGAATCTAAAAATATACAAAAATGCATTGTGCAAGAAAGCAAACTATGCAGCTTTACATACTCAGATAGTATAAATAGACTAATAAAACAACTCTCTTTAGGGTATCTTACAACACAGTGAATAGCTTAGTTTCAAATGAGTGAATCCCATAATTCTCCCTGTGATAGAACTCACACTGGAGAAAAGGGGGAGCTTAACTACAGCAGATAGTACCTCAGGACTATATTATTTATACACACACACATATATTTGTCTAAACTGGCATGCATGTAGTCCAGAGCTTGCTTTTTCTGTCCTTTGGGCTGCCTGCAATTGAGCTCTTGTATACAAGCCAACCACCTACTGTGTGCACTTATGCTGAGTCTAATTTAAAATCCTTAACCATTCAGCAAAACTCCATCTCCAGGCTCAGCAAAATTGTGCAGCTACTAGTTCAAAGGGAGTGGAAGTCCAGATATCTTGGTATATAGGTAATATTTACTTTTATGTGCAACCGATGGTGGGAATACTAACCCTGAAATCATTTAGAATCACAGAATCATAGAATCATTTGGGTTGGAAAGGGACCTTAAAGATCATCGAGTTCCACCCCCCCTGCCATGGGCAGGGACACCTCCCACTACACCAGGTTGCTCAAAGCCCCATCCAGCCTGGCCTTGAAC
>JAOQGH010000001.1:113113405-113216416 GCA_025769975.1 Gallinago jamesoni | reverse complement strand
CTCTTTCTCTATGCCTTTCAATTGATATACCTCTATCTCATCTTAAAAAAAAAAAAAAAAAAGTCATTGTATAGCTAGTTACCTGTTCTACTTTTAGCTTTCTCTTTGTTTTCCTCTTACCCTCCACAAATTGAACAGAAAACTAATGCTGCTTTTAAAACCAAGGGGAGAAGGACACAGATAAGGTGAAGAAGGGTGGGATTATGTAGTGTATCCTTCTGTCAGCCTTTGTAAGTAAATTTGAGAAAGACAGCAGCATATTTATGGCTCCCCTTTGAGATTATGACATTTCAATAAAGCGGATACTATAGGCACAATATTGCAGTGTGCATACCTGGTACTGTTAATGAGAACAAATCCTGTTCCTGACCACGTGCAACTTTCGTAGATTTAACAGAAATTACCTCAGGCCCAAAGAGTGCAATTAAATGCCCGCATGCTCAATTCTTAATTTCACTGTAATTTTACTCTCTGAGAGCACAGAAAAATCCTGGTCTGGAAATAGTGTTCCAAAATGTTTTCATTCTCAGGTTTATTATACAAGGACCAAAAATTAATTAGTGATTTCATAGTTTCAGAATAAAGCTTCCCCACATCCAGGGCCAATACGAGGAACTATTATTCACAGCAAATGTCAAGGATGTTTTTTTAGAAAATAAATCAAGCACAAAATATTTTTTCTTTTGTTTTTGCAAAAATTCTTTAAGACATATCTGTGACCACTTCTCCACAAAAATGTGAAGTGGACCAATGTGAGAAATACCAGATTGGTTTATGAGTAAAATATGGCCTTTATGATATGAAAATGACTTTTGAGTTGAAAAAGGGAAGAAAATACATGCTTTCATAATTCTGAAAGAATGAATAGTATGAGATTGTAGAGATCTCTACTAATTTTATAACATACATTAGGTCCTAATCCAGACTGAAACAAGGAATTACAGAAATTAGAAGGAAGAATATGAGGAAGATCTGGATCTAAAATTAACATATATTCCTCACCCCCATCCCTCCAAGCCTCAGAAGAAACTTGATTTATGATTGCTTCACTTTATGCTTGGATCAGGCTACTAGCACCTGTTGAGACCAGTCCTTGTTCTGCGTGAGCAAGGTTGTCACTGTGCATTTTTGGTATTTGCTCTGTTCATTTCTTGGACAGGCTGCTTCTTTCAAGTTCCTGACTCTTTCTTTTAGCATAGGTTATTCTGATATTCTTTGTGAATGTAATACATTTAATCTGGTCAGGAACCCAGAAGTAATGATAAAGTTAGAGAAATGGTTGCCCAGGCATTTTAGGAATTTCTTTACTCAGAGGCTTTTTAGCACAGAAGGCGACAGATGTGTCCGGCAATGTGCAGAGTGGTAATTCCATAATAAAATTTTGATGAATTCAAATTAGAAACCAAAGGCAAGCGTCTTCAAATTGTTAGCTGGCTTCACATGTGGAAGGAGATGCCTCCAAAGGAAGCCGCCCGTAATGATGTGCTCCCCAGCTGCCTTCCAGACACACTATTGAAGGGGCTGAGACGCTCAGAGGAAGATGATGGGGCCAGAGTTTCTGTAATAGTTCACCCTAACTCTGCCACAACAAAATGTCTAATTCCTACACTTCTGTAAATTTTCATAGGAAAGAAAAATGTTCTGCTTTTTTTCTAAACAACCTTTTAAACTATTTTGACCTTCCATATTTCTGCCTGGAATTTACTGCATATACCCACTTTGTAATTTCTGCATGAACTATGGCATTTTTTGTGAATACCCTAATGGTTAAATCTTCCATCTTCTGTCTATTCTCAATCAATTCAGTTTTCACCTTCTGATAGGGTATGCTGTTATGTCTTTACCTGCTAATTTAAAAGTCTTCCCTCTCATCCTTCATGCTATTGCCATGTCTCTTTATAAGCTCTTTTTTTATAACCAAAGGTCTCTAGATCTAAAGTCTACCACCGTAAAGCTGGACTTCTAGCCTTTGAATCATTCTTCCACCTCTTCCCTGAATCCTGCCAAATTTTCAATGTTATTTTAGTGAAGTGAGCTTTGCTTTTTCTGTATTTCTTTTTTTTTTCCATTTTTTTTGATAGCAAATGTTTCCATAAACAGAGAAAGATGTACAGTTATGAAATCTTCCAATATATGTTTCTGAACTAAAATATCCTCCAGCAGGTAGTGAGACTTTACTGAATTGTACCCCCCAGCTTCTTGTGTGTGAATGATTTTTCCTGTTGTTAACTTTAGTTCATATATTATACATCTCATCTATAATGGATTATAAAGAGGGACCTTCTATTATTTATTACCTGTGTGAGGACATGTATGTGCACACATGCATATATGGGATATTTTCTTACATAAAACTAAAGATTAATGTATAAATATTTAAACAAGGTTATAGTCTAAGTAAATATTGCTCCTAAAAGTTTTGTAGAACACTTTTTTTCAGTGGGTACAGTCTGGCAAGAAGCAGGTGATGCTTCTCCACAGAATGTTATATTAAATGTGAGGAAGAATTAAGGTAATTTAAACTTTTATCATCTTATTAAAGCTACTTAGTTGTATTCCAATTTCTTCTTCAAAACCTAATGTCTTTTAAGAACTACTATTGGCCTTAAACACAAGTTAAATTTTAAAAAGAGGCATTTTTTTATAAGCAAACACTGAAGACTATTTCAATTCCATACACTCTATGCTACGGTGCAGTGTTAATTTGGGACTAGCATACAGTGAGACAACCAGGATTGTCCCGAACAATCATACTGTTTTTCATTTAAGTGGTGTTTATTGTTCAGAAGACAAGCTGTCAAGCATGCTTTAAAATACATACTTCTGAGTCAGTTAGCCTTCCCATGCACAGTAAAATTTGGTGACAATTTTGCTTGAATAAGGAGAGACAGAAGTCTGGGTCTTATGGACAATGTTTGTTATTCTGACATTGAAAAACAACTCTTCCCAAGGTATGGTGTAGCAAGGGTTTACCAGTTAACTGTAGCAAATACTCCTTCAAAACACAGAATCAGCATTTAATGATACATTCTCACACCTTAGCCAGCCTAAAAGAGCAATCTTTCCTTCTCATATCAAAAGATATATTTGAACTTTAGCAACCAGAAATTGTTGTGTGCCTGCTATTTCTGTTGTCCAAGTATGGTGAATGATGGTTAAACAAAGGTTTATTGTGACACCACTACTTGCGGGTTGCTGATACAGAAAAAGCAGTATCTGAGCTAAAAGGCAATGCTATGTCGAAGTCATCCATTTTAGCATATTACGTCCCTAGAAAACATAAGTGCAGATGATGTTTGAAATGGCATTTATCGTGTAGCTTGCCTCTGAATGTTCAGATGTTTGTAGCTTCTATTTAAATAGGAAATTATTCTAGGAAATTTTAGCTAAGAATTATCTCAGAAATTAATTAAGGAATGGTTGGCTTTTTATTCAGCTTTTTTTTTTTTTTTAAGGTAGGAAGAAATTAATTAGTGAACAGCTGTTACCTTTGGTCACTTTCTTTCCCCATCCCTGTTTTTTCTGATGCTGCAACTGTCTAGTAGAATGCAGAGGTATTATTTACAGATATGTGGCAGGCCTACAGTACTGTGTCATAGTCACCCAAGTGAAAACACATCTCTCCTTTGGCACCTATCATCTTATGGGTATACTCTGCAGACTGTCCCCCAGAAGAAGAGCTAGCCAGGTAATAAGAAAAAAGTGTAGAATGGTTTTAGCTTTAATATCTTATTTTGAAAGATTAGGTCAAAACAACTCAATGTAACAGGTTGGTCACACAATCAGATCACATCCAACCATTTACAATTAATTATTCAAACCTTTCTTTGTGCTCTTGTCAATTTGAACAGAAGAGCTGTCAGCTGTTGAGTCTCTATTGAAGACAAGCCTTAGATCGTTATTATTGAACTGTTCCTTACTAGACTCTGGGGCCAATGCTACTGTCAGAAAGAAAAAAGAAATGAAACATGGGATATTGACTTTTGGATCTTTTGAATATTATTTTTTTTTCTCCCATCTTCGGTGTTCTCTGCTCTGCAATGTGCTGTGCTTTGTACACTGCTTCCTTTGCTCCAGAAAGAATGTAAAGTCAACAAGGCTCAATTTACAGGGATTGCATATATGTTCCACCTTTTTAATGAAAATGCTCTAGGGAGCAAGATAATGTGTCTTGACTGAGGACATGGTGTGGAATACAAATCCTAGGGTCAGTGATACAAACTCTTGGGTCTATACCTAGGAGAATTGGAGTGAAGAAAAATTGGCTTTCTCCTGGGAGATAAAGACTGTGAACTATGAAAGCTATAATGTTGACCCAAATAACAGTTGCTCAAGAGATTGAACCAATGCAGAATTTGCTTATAATAAATGACAGAGAGCTGTCAGATTTTGCTACATTAATTTTCTTTTTATAAGATTCACTTATGGCTGTCCACATGCCTAAGCCATTGGCTGCATAAAGGAGTATACCCAGATTAAAGTTGAGTAGCACAAAAAGAGATGAAAAATAGTCTTAGTTCAGATCTCTTTCTTCTTTACTTTTTTGCTGCCTGGTTTTGAAAAGCAAAGATAATTATTCTTAAATGAATTTTAAAAGAATTTTAAATTCTCATCTACGTGACACTAGCATTTTTTGAATGTTGACGTGAAATGTCAAGTCCCCAAAACTGCACTATGTTTTCTCAGGAAAAAAAAGTACATTGAAGCAAATTGGGTGAATATTCTTACATTAGATGAATTAAAATAAAAGAAAATGAGAGTCCTTTTAGACCTTATGCATTTAAAACATTGTGTACAGAGAGTCCCCTCTCTTTTGAGGCAACTGTCACGCACAATTAAGGACAAAAGACCACTGGCACATGACTTTAAATCCTTTTTAAGCCATGTTCTGATGGCATAAATGAGACACACAGATATGGTTCACAGGTTTCATAATGCTACTATACTTAAAGGTGTATTTTCTGCCAATGTGCTAATCTTTTAAAGACAAATTCTGAGCATGCAGTCGTCCATTGTTGTTCTACATCTGCAGTTGTGCCAGAGATCATGGACGTGCCTGACTTACCCCCTGCAGTAGTTGTACTGCATTGATCATCAGTGCAAAGTGCACACGTCAGACTCTGCACATCTTGAATGGACTGAACGTGCTGTACATATGTAGGTGTTTCTGCCAGGTCAATCCTGTTTAGGTAACTTTATGCTGCTTGCATTTTCTGGGAATGCAAGGAATGTCAGTTATATAGATTTTCATGTATAAATCTTATTAGCATGGTCGAAGTCATCTGTGCTAACGTCATATGATGCTGACAAGCAAGGTTACTCTGTGACTTAACCTGTTCTTTAATGGCCTGTGGAGATAAAGAGAGGATGACTGCTCAGGAAGACTGCCTAGTGTCCAGGCACTACTGGTCTCCACCTGCTTTGACATTTTTGTTTTGATTTTTTTTTTAATCAAATGCTATGCTTCTTCAAAAATAAGTTTTAGAAGTGTAAAAAAAGCTTCGTGTGACTTTCAGCTAAAATCTAATATATAGAATATAAGTTTGCAACAGTTTGTTTTAAAAAACCTCTATTAACATTCATCTTTTAAAAATACAAGAAAATACATTATAGTAGCTCTCTTTGCTTAATAAACAGCGCCACGCAACCCTAAAATAGAGCTGTAAGGGTTAACGAAACAGGTGCTTTTCATCATTTGTAGAGTTAATTGTATCTTTAAGTAGAGGAGAAGCTCAGGAAAAGCAGAAGAATGTTTAAACCAGGCTTGCCTGAAATATTATGTAGCCCAAAGGCTACGTTTTAAAAATAATTCTGAGGTCTTCATACAAAATGAGCAACAATGCAAACAAAACAGGTGCAGCGTGCTTGTAAACACTCTGACAATTGCAATAGCAGAATAGTAGTAGTATTTAGCTCATACACAGAGCTTTACATATTCAAACCTGTTGCGTGCCTACACAAAGAGTTGAGTAATATCTGGCAGGTCTTCAGGCACAGCGTATAACGAGGACTTAGAAGGATGCTTTTATGCTCAGAACCCATGACTGGGACACAGGATTCCCAAATCTGCCACAAAGATGCAAGATAAGGTTAGGCAAATAAATTGGCTTTACTGTGCCTCAGTTTCCCAATCAAATAAAAATAGGCGAATGATTAAAATTACCTGTGAAGTGTATTTGGTCATATTTGCATAACGTTCCTGGACATTGGGCATATTTGCATAACATTATCTGTACAGGCATCCAAATCATGAATCTCTGAGCAGTTCAGAGAAGGCAATAAAAAACCCTAAAATATTTAGATTTATTATAAAGGAATGATGCTTGTTTTGCGTTTAATGATGTTTTTCTTTGTGCTGCCAGTCTAATGAAAGCATTCATACAGAATAAAAGTAATCTTTATGAGAAGGTCTGGAACCACACGTCCTTCCTGCTTTTATTTCACATATATCATTGAAATTAACTTGAAATACCCCAAAATCTTGAGTTGATGCTCAGCATTAATCACACTGTAAATTTAATGCATGGTGAATAGTTATATTTACCAAACCTTTTTTATTGTTAAAAAGTTAGTTTGCCAAAGATGTCAACAAAGAGCTTAACTTGACAAAGCACAGAAAATAAGTAATGTGATAACCATATTTTCTTACAACACTATAACTTACATTCAAAGTACTTTTGATTATTGAAATGTTGTAAGAATTATAAAACTTTGTAACCCACAAAAAAAGGGAGGTTTGCATGCATGCTGTGCTATATATCCCCATATGCTGATGCAATGCATTCTACAATCAGATATTCAGGAATTGTTTGCAGTTACTTCAATTTAATATCAGTGTGTGTTTTTTTTCTTCCAGGAAAGTTGATTACATGTGTGACTTCTCTTGTATAATATTTAGTTGCTATTTTTCAATTATTCCTTTATGAGGTAGTTTCATTGAATCGGGGTGAGCAGGAGATCTTTTGTTTCATTACACAGTACATAACAGTTTTTACCTATTTCTGCTCTTACCCTGATGCTCCATCTCTTCTGTTTAAAACACTTCATACAATCGTTATGATGCTATGCCATAGAGGAACCAATGAAGGTTGTGTATGTTTCTACACTGAGGAAAATGTGTATCAAGTCCTAAAATATGGGACTAGCTTGTCAGGAGACTATTGGTACTCAGAACTGAAAGAAGTTAAAAACACAAAATGGGTGAAATAGAGCTCTGTGCCTCACCTGTGTTTTGTGGAAGGGTAAATCAGTGACAGAAGTAGGTTCCCGTCATATTCCTTGGCTGTATATACTCAGAGTGGAAATGACTGTGTATGAGAGAGAACAAGTTTCTGGAGGAAATGTAGTATAGAGATAATGGTAAGGGAAATTTTAAAAAATATTTTGTTTTTTTAAAAGAGCTGTCAAAAAGTGACTCCATAGATTTAACCAGGTTAAAGATGGTCTTGTCTGGAAAGATAGACGTGTACATCATTAATTGCTTTTTTCTTCTTCTTAAAAATTATTCACTGAACACTGGACTCTGTTCCCCAAGGGACTGGCCAAGAGTCTCCAGGGAAAATGATTTAATTTCGCTCTAACTCATAGCAGAGCTACTTCCTCCCACAGTTAATATATTGAATATTTTTTATCTGAAGGAAAACATGGTATACTTTTTCAAATTGAGCGAGGAAGATAATAACTTCTTCCCAAGTCATTACTCTAAATGCAAAATTAACCTGTTCAGTTTTCCCTATTTTACACTCTCAAAATAAGTCATTAGGAGAAAATACTACGCTAGAATGTACCACATAAGGCTTTGTCTGTTAGTTACCACATATCCCTTAAATAAAAATTCAAGATACTCAGATGTCTTGTGAATCTTTGAATAGATTTTATTTTCATGGAGGGAAGTGGGTAGCCTTCATAAAACTTGTTCCGTCAGGTCGAGATGCTTCATTACCTTCACAGTTCCCCGCAGCATAAATATGGCTAAACATGTGGGGCCACAGAGCTGCAGCTGCTCTAATTAATGTAGCACAGTATTGATTATTTGCAGTTAGTCAAAATAATTCTGCTGCTGGTGGCACTTGTAATTCTGTGTATGCGAGGCAGTGATTTATTCTGATCATATTGGCTATAACAATACATATTCTGCATATACAATGACTTCAAAGCTATAAATGATTAAGGTACACATTTGATGATGGTGACATAAACCAACTGCTGTTCAGGCCAGAGGAGATGGAGGTTCTCCTTTTACTTAACAAGCTTGTGTTTAAATTTACATGCAGATGAAGGGGGGATCGTTTATGTTCCTTGATGTTGTAAAGAGTGAAGCATAAGTTTATCTGTGCTAAGCCACTGGTCAGCTGCAGGCTATTTATTTACTTGGGATGCACCAGCAAAAGCCTGAGAGAAGAACTTTTAATCCTCCAGACAGCTCCATATATCATGGGCAAAGCCCAATCCTCTTTAATCAGAGCCCCTAAAACTAGCCAGTGATTTAAAATTATCAGCTTGCTTTCTAGCTGAAATAAGGAAAGCAGCTTCTACAGCAATGTGTGCAAGGACCCAAATCATCTAAAACTGCAGTATTAAAGATTATGGCAGTTTTATTTAATATCCTGGAGGACTGACAGTTAACAACAGCGAGTAGAGAACTGTAGCTGCTCATGCCTAATATATTCATAAAAGATTAAGAGGGTGAACAATTAAATATAAATATTATGTGATTGGTCACGTTTATACTATCCGATCATAAAGTAGTAACAATTAACATAACCTAGTCTGTATACGTGAAAATACAGCTGCTGCATCTATTTATGCTTTTTAAAAAAGAGCATGTTTATTCCTCCTTTATAAACTTGAATATTGCATACGTAATATAAGAAGAATTGGTATGGACAGTTGGCATGAAATACATTTTTGCAGTCTCAGAAACATGGAGGGGGCAATAAAATATGTTCTGATTTGTGTAATTTGTCTAACAATCTGGTTTTGAGAACGGCCATTATTCTAGTATACAAACCTATTCAGAAATGATAGCACTGTGCATATAATAGCACTAATACTTGTATGTCTTTCTTTATTCTGTGATCACAGAAATGAACCCATGTTACAGTTGAATTTAAAGCAGCTAAAACCATGAATACAGATACCATCTATTTTCAGGATCTGTTTGATTTTTGAGCATTGTGTTATGGCCTCATCCTGTCTGAATGTGAGCCCAACATGGTACCACAACTCTCGTTCCTATGGTAATGCTGTAATTGACTCAGTAGATAATCTCTCTCTGCTCAATTTATAAAGCCAAAACTAAAGCTTTGTTTCCCTCCCTCCCCCTTTCCCCTTTCTTTTTCTTCTTTTCTTCCTTCCTTTCTTCCTTTCTTTCTCAATTTTATTCAGCCTGTGGTTCTAAATGTAAGACATAGGCAGGTTTGTTATCTTAGCTAATAATATTGCATGCAAAACATTAAGGGAAATCTAGAAACTAGCCACAGCAGAAATCTCAAGTTATAAGAAAGTAAGTCATTTTGGACTGGAGAATTAAACACCTCAGTATCTAGATTTCACTAAATCCATTTTTTTTAAAGAGATGCAGAAAGACGTGGTTGGTTCCTAATATTTCTTAGTGTCCTGGTTTCAACTTGGTTTTAATTAATATAATTCCCCCCCCCCCCCCCCCAGTAGCTGCTATGTTTTGGACTTAGTATAAGAATAATTTGATAACACATATTGGTTTTAGTTGTTTCTATGTGATATTTACATTAGTCAAGGACTTTTTCAACTTCCCATAGAAGCTGAGAGGGACCATCGACAGGACAAGATAGCCAAAGGAGTATTCCATGCCATAGATGTCATGCTCAGGATGTAAATGGCTGGGAGGCAGGGATCTGTGATCGCTGCTTGGGACGGGCTGGGCAACCAATTACCAGGTGGTAAAAGTGACTTGTGTTGTATTATTTAATTTTGTATGTTCTTTTACCATTATTATTATTACTATTATTGTTATTTTCCTCTTTCTTTGCTGTTATATTATCCTGTCTTTATCTCAAGCCACCAGTTGTTTTTTCTCTTTCCCTTCCTATTCTCCTTCTTCTCCCTACTGTACTTGGAGGGGGAAGGGGGGGAAGTGAGCAAGCAGCTGCATGGTCCTAGTTGCTGGCTGGGGTTAAACCAAAACACCCAGAGATACAGGTTCCAAAATAGCAATTCTATGTTAACTCTTTCCCTCTTTAAATAGAAATCCTATGTTAACTGTTTTCCTCTTTAAGCTTTTCTGCTTTTAAGGATCAAAAGGAAAATGTTTCATGACCTTGCTACTTTCTTCTCCTGGTGTTCTAGAGAGATAGTGATGATGGTTGAATTGGAGCTCCCACACTTTGAGCAGCTCTGACCTCCGCTGGCCGAGGGGCAGGGTGACTGATCAGTAACAGATTTACTTGTATACCCTGATTCAGACTGCACTGACACCAAAATAGATGTTTCTTGAGGAAGGTGACTGAGGTAGAGGAAGTGAGAGGAGTAAAAATTGATGGTGTAAGAAAAAAATCCAGTTTAGTTTTGAGCTATCACTTCTATATAAATTCCGCAAAGTTAAGAATCCATCTGTGTTACAACTGGAACCATGTCAGGACATAGGATTGGAAGTATTTATAAATGTCCTTAACTCTTTGCAGAGAGGTAACCTTAGTTATTTTTTATTGACTTGAAACAGATTATGTGCCTACATAAAATAGAAAATACCTCATGTGACACTGCTGGCTTGTTTTATAAATTCTCAAATTTAATTCTGGGAGAAGAAAATATAAACAGAAGGAAAAGGGAAAAATCTGGCTGCTGTAGATCTGAAGAAAACTTCAGTCCTGCAGTCTTATGATAGAGATACATCTCTGTGAGCTTTAAGGAGCCTGGAACAGTAGAACAAATATAGCAGAAGCCTCCTTTGCCTCAGACAACCACTTCTTATGTCTTCTACGCTTCTTTCTTTCCTTGTGTCAGGAAAAAATAGGAAGATCAAAGACCGTAATTCCTCATGAGTAACATCACAGTATGGTGGTACTTGAGAAGTTTTGCCACTGAATTTTTCTCCCAGCAATTGAGTCACACTCATGGTGGCCTCTCCAGCTATCAAACCCCAGATCTATGAGAGACAAAGACCAGATCATGTAATGCAAATAAGTATTTGGTTCTTCGACAGGTGTGCTTGAAGGGTGGAAGTGATAAAGCAAGAGAGGACTAACTGCATTGCAATAAAGGAAGTTCATTGCCCTTGGGCTGTAGGGCAGTACTGTGGCTTCCCTCCTGCTCCTGTTCTCCTGGAAGTCAATTGCAGGTTTTGTCTCAGACAGGGAGAGGGGCAGTGGCAACACACTCCAAAGGTTGAATTTGTAGACCCAGAGCTGAGGGAATATGAGGAGCTAAAAAAGCAGTTTTATCCTCTGTAAGGCCTGTTAGCAGGGCCTGTGAGATTGGCTGCATCCCCAGGGGGAGGTTCTGCTGCTCAGAGGAGCCTAGTTGTGTTTCCACCATCTGCAACACCTACTGTGAGCAACACCCCAGGTGTCTCATGTAGGCTGAGTACATTATGTGAGGGGTGCTTGGAAAAGTGAAATCGTTAACTCCCTCTTTCCCTATGTGCCTCTCTTTCCTCATCTAATCTGTGGTTTGCGTATCAAAAGCATTGGCAGGACTGTGACTTCAGGACACAGTTTAAGCATGGCTGCTTCTAGCACATTTCCCATGCCCAGAGCAACAGATTGTTTTGCTTTGAGAATGATGTTGTAGCAGTGGTGTAAAACTGAGTTATAGGCTACTCTGGCTCTGTGGGGAGGTTTCTCCCCTTGCGTGCCCAGGTCATGCTAGAAACTTGCTTAGCAGAAGCAGTTCTATCCATCAGAGGTGACAAGTATAGCTGATAAAAGTTTATTTGTTCTATATTATCATTTGGCACACGATTAGAACAGCCATCTGTTCTCTTAATTTCTATCATCCCAATTTAGACTGCAATAACATAATGCCGTTAGATGTGTTTCCAACAAAATGAAAATCAAATATGATTTTGTAAACTATCTTGAGGATAACAGTACCCCTATTTAAGGAGTAACAGCATACTGGGGGGGGAAAGGCATGGTAAAAGAATAATTAATATTACAGTTTTAAAATATTCTTATTTTTATACAAGAATATTATGCACTAATTCTACAAGAAAGTGTTCACATTTTCTTATGAATTATACATGAGAATGATTTCACATAGGAAACCTAAACAGAATTATTTTAACTTATTACTCAGACCTGTAAAATTTTATTTTAATCTCTGATTTTATGCAGTCTAATGTAAAACATTAAAAACCTTACATAAGAGCAATTTCATAATTGTTAATATGACCTCTTCTCACTTAGAGAAATGAACACACGATTTGCTAATACAGCTCAACTTTAATGAAGTCACTAGTTCATTTAGGGCACTAGTCAGCAGACAGTAAAATGAGGGGTGTGTTTCTGAAATGTCATGGGATTTGAGGTCCTTGATTTGGACTGGTCAAACCTAGGTATGACCCAGTTTCCTCTCCCTCTTCAAAACAAGTGATTTGGTAATATCTCAGATGAAAATATAAAGTTTCAATTAATGAATGAAACGTAGGGAAACACATATCAATAAAGTATGCAAACTGTTCAAATGCTGGTGTAATGGCAAATGATGATTTGGCTTGGTGAGTTGTGTAGGGATATTGGATTGTGTGATAAAGAGGTCTGATTCAAACATATAGGTTTTCGTACTAATGTCAAGACAGACAGACGACAGGTGGCATTTACACAATGGGGGAAATCTATTCTCTAAGTCTCTGACTTTGAAAAGGAAATCACAGTTTTCAATGAATGACTGAAGCTAGATAACACTGCTAAGAGAACTACTGTAATTCCTTGATGTCTGAGTGGAAGGAAAACTTTAATAGAAGAGAGTGGTGACATTTTGCATTCACTATTACCAGAATCATTACTAAACTTATGCACATGATCCAAACTTGAAAAATAACTTCATAAAGTTGATAAGGTGTTGAGCAAAAACTACAGGAATATTTCAAGATATGAATAATTCACAGTAAGTGATTTAGGAAGTTCAATCTGTATAACTAATTAAGGAGAAAGATGGTTTAAGAGGTAATTTCCTCGTGTTCTGTAAGTACTTAAATAGGCAGAAGATTTCTGACTGCAGAGGAAATCTTTAATGAAGCCACAGTAAGATCCAATAGATGGGGTCAAAGCCAAATAGACCACAAACAATACACTAACTTTCAAAAGTGAGAGTAATTAACCATTAGAATAATTTACCCAGGGGTATCACATGCTCTCTGCTTACAAGAAATCTTTAATCATGACTAATGTCTTTTAAAAAAAGCTATAGCTTAACTTCCAGATATGGACTTGATGCAGGAGTTAATGGGTGAAGCATGAAAGGCGAGAATAAATGACTCTAATGGTCTCTCTGACCCTTGGATCTATTTTTTATTTTTTTTCAGTCTCGCAGTGAGGCAAAGTTATGTATTAGTGGCAGATGGGTTGTTGGAGAAATAATTATGGGTTCCATTTCCTTTTTTTCCACTGACTTGTGTACCTTGATCCACATAGGCTTCTCTGTAAAACATTCAAATTTTAAATAGTAATATGTTACTATGCTTGCCCACCTTACCAAAGCAAAAGGTTGTAAGGCTTCCTAACATCCTTTGAACTGCTTGAATGAAATACATCCTACAGATATCGGGCCATGATTGGAAAGGCACCAAGCACTGAAAGTCAAAAAAGATGTAAGCTTTCACTGTCTCTGAAAATCAGATGCTGAAATTATTATAATCAAGTTTTCAAGGCATTAATACAAACACTACTGAGGAGGAATAATAAACGGGAATTATGAGCTATATTTTGACAGTGTTCTTTTTAATTGTTGTGAAGGAGGCTTCTCTGCCTTCCTCCCTTAAAGCCTGCTAACAGCCAAACAAACAAAAAGCTTCAGTTTGTCTGAAAGGATATTCTGTTAAAAATTTGGCATATTAAGTAGGTGAGTCAAAAAAATTAGACTTTATTACAGCAAAGCAAGAGCGATTAAATTAAATGCGTGTCAAGAAGAAAGCACTCCCCCAGATCAACAGGGCAATAAGAGCTTGTCGATCCCCATCCTGCTGCATTTCTAAACACTTTTTGAAGTACAGAAGGCAGAACACTCAACACTTTGGTTTTGTCACAGCTGACAGCCTGTCGGTTTTAATGAAAATGCTCTCCGTTTAGAAGATGACAGAAATTACATGCATTTCCCCTTTTATTTCTCTGTCATCTTTTCTGTCTTGCATTTTTACAGTAGAAGGAGGGGTTGGTTATTAAAGCATTACATAAGTATGCAAAATATATTAAGAAGAAGAGAGGAAAAGGAAAAGCTTTAGCCCTGCAATTATACACAATGTGTGTTGTTGAGAAATATATACTGTGGGATAATATCTGATATCTGGCAATAACTATTTACTTCTAGTTATCTTTAAAGAGGGTGAGGCAAAAATCTCTAGATAATGTTTTAAGTGAAGGTTTTATTATACGATTGCCTGAGTAATTTCCAACAAGAGTGTTAGATTGCTCAAGTATGTTCATAACTTCACTAGAAAATATAGCAAGATAACACTGAACAATTTCTTGGCTCTGCACAGGTTTCACAAACCTCTTTTATTAAGTGGCAGGCTTTTAATAAGCCTAGCCACTCTCATTGATCCAGGTGTATAACTACATCTGAGGAAACCGGCTTCCAGGACTGAGGAGGGAAGGCTTTATTGGAAATAAAGTTAGTACTATAGGATCTGGAAATAGCCCACAAATCTATACATATTCTTCAACTGGGTAGCAGTCACTCCACATGTTTCTCCAATTTTGATTCCAGCACAAGCATTAACAGCAATAAGGCTTACAAGGTAGAAATACTGAGGAAGTGAGGAACTGAGGAAGGGAAGCTCTGAATTTGATCTTCTAACTTAATTTCTTTGACAGTTACTTTATGCTTATTCTAAGAAGAGAGACAAATTTAATTATTAATGATGGCCTGTATAAACCATATCTCAAAACTGTACAGAGAATGAATCTGAAAATAGAAAATTGGAAAAGCATAGAGAAAAAAATAAATTTAAGTTTTAAAATTAATTTTTTTAATAAATCACATTTCTTTGATCATAAACTTGTGCATACTAGTAGTCTCCAGCAGTGTGACTCTTTGTAGAACTGGAATTATGTATATTTAGCAAATGTGAAACTGAATTTCAGGAAAAGAAAGCTACATGAAGCCACTGTAGAAGGAGCACATTTCTGCCTCTCAGCTGCTTAGGTTCCACTAGCTTGACACAAATGCACAGCATGTGCAAATTTACTGGAGGGACCAAAATGCTCACAACTACTCCATTAACACTTTTGATGTATTTTTGGTCTTGCGATGTGATAGCAGCTGAGCAGTATCTCCACCAACATCTACCCTACCCCTACCTAATTTCATAACAGAGTTACACCCCAGCTCAAAAATCTAATCTAAATCTTGATGAAGCTGCAGAGCACAGATCTGCATGGTATACACAGCACTGGTTCAGCAGCCTGGCAGCCCTGCCAGCCAAGCAGCATTGCTGTGGGCAAGCACACATCTGAACTGGCTGTGCTACCTGAAATACAGAGCTGGTTAATGCTCACACAGCTGGAAACAGAAGCAAGAAGAGATTGCCTTTTCCGCACACCCATCATTAACCCCAAGAAAGATCCTTAAATGTGATTCCCATCTCCTGAAGCTGTCATTTTATGCCGCCTACAGACTAAGGGAGACAACTGTGCTTTAATTACCTGTAGTCCTTGTAACATATTTCTTGGCAAAGGTAGATTTGCTTAATGAATATTTCAGTAGGGCAGAATCTGCCTGTGACACAGAAGTCAAACAGCCCGGGGATTTCACACCAAAGTTCTAAATAGCTTTCTAACCTAGAGTGGGGAAAAGGTAAACCTCGTTAAAGGGTACAGGTGTTGAGTATCTGTGGGATGAGGAGATAGGGTAGAATGTGACAAGTGTTTACATTACAAGAGTAATTGGGGACTGTGAAAGGAAAGGGAAGAAATACTCAGCATAGGACATTACATTACCAGAGTAATTGGGGACTGTGAAAGGAAAAGGAAGAAATACTCAGCATAGGACATTACATTATATCTAGGGATTACTGTGCAAGAATAAACTAAAGAAGTATCCTCTGAACAACAGGAAGTACTTCTGTGTGAATCATTACAAATCTGCCTCACTAAAAGGTGGTAAGATTCCTCTGCTGTGGTTTTGGAGCTGGGCTGTGTGACTGACAGCAGGTAAAGATCGATCCTGTGATATTCTGTGATTGTTAAGGGGGTTCACTAGGTGATTGCCTGCACACATGCAGACTCTGCTTTCTGGTTGCTAGTAGGTAGCTGTTAGCTGCCTGGTACCTGTAGAAAACCTTGTTAGTGTGTTTGGTCAAGCTAAGCTATTTGTGACTAGCAAATAAATATCGTGTTAGTAATTGAGAAGCTAGGTAAAACATATTTTATTGATTTAACATTCTTTTCAACTGTCTATATAATTTCCTCCAAACTTTACAACTAGTGTATTAAAATATAAGATGCAAGACAGCTTTGCTTTTTTCATGTAACCTTTTCCATGCTGTATTTTAGACACCTCGCTGAAATATTACCTATTCTGTTGTTTCTCTGATTACACTCAACAGTGTATTTGTTTATAAGTAATTTGTATTGAAACACAAGTCTTCTGTATGCAAGCAATTAAATTTTCAAAGTTAATATGGCCCCTGTAAAAGAAGGAAAAACCCTAACGTGTAAATCCTCCCTAGGCTTAAATATAGTGCTGCTCGTGGCTGAGGTGAGTTCTCTTGCCATCCAGTCCTCCCTCCTCCTTCACACCTTCCTCTTCTCCTTCAGTAGCAGGCAAGCAACTCAACATCTTCTATGCCCTCCATTCTGGGGATTTATTTAGTTAATATACCTCTTAATAATGCTACGTGTTATTTGAACAAACAAACACTTCAGAAGGATATGCAGTGTTGTTTATGCTTTTCCAAAGTTTAGACCTCAGCTTCCATACTTGTGCCTTGTCTTTCAGGAGAACAGGGTCAGCCAAGACAAGTCACCAGTGTGGTTGTTTTATAATTCAGTATGCATACCAGGATGAGAGAGGTGGGCTGATGTTGTTCCATTTAATATTCCCTGCTCTAAGGGTCAGTCCATTAAATTGTTGTTAATTTTTTTTTTCATTTCTTTTTGATTGTGGTTTAAAGGAGATTGCCCTCTGTAATGATACCATTTCCTTTCTGTCTTCTCTGCTGGATTGCTTTCCCACTGATGCATTTGTGAGCAAGCTCCCTGGCTACACTTAATTATTAAAAAGTCATTGCTCAAATAGAGCTCTGAAGGAAATATTTCTTACTACGTATTACAGAATACCTGTTCATAATGGGTTTCATCTTTGTGTGGTGTCTCCCCTAGTTTTGGAGCCAGGTATATTTTATAATGCATAGGTTCAGGTATGTATATTGTAAGAGCTACCAGCTACTAGAGGAAAAAATAGCAGAAATACAAAAGAAAATAGCATTTTCTCTGGTGTAAAAGTTTTAGAAAAGCATACAAAGCTTAGAATTTTTTAAATGGAGTGTGGCCAGGTGAGGCCCATGTTTGCAAAGCATTCTAACGGTGTTACTTCTATTTATTGTAAAATGGAGTAAACATGTCCATGTTGATGTTGGCTTTTTTGTGTCCTTGCTTTTAGAACATGCATTTACAACAGAACAGAGGCATTTGTGCAGGTATCAAATGATTGAAACTGCACAGGTATGCATATATACCATGTTGTTTTTCACATGTTCTAGAGTCAATAATAATACATTTTTGAAGTGAATTTCAATTATATTATTTTCAATTTGAATGAATACTGGGAGAAATGCTGACCATGAACATGGTCAGTCTTGTTCAGTTTTAGGAGACAGTCAGTTTTGCTCTCCTTGTTCTCCCATTGCACCAGAAGCAGGCTGTGGACTAGGACTGTGCAGTTATGGCCAGAATCCTTTAGCAAATATGCCCTTCATTTTTAGGGTAAAATCTTCCTCCTTTTGTGAGTTTCTCTTGCTTTCACTGATCCCTTTACTTTTATGATTTTTTTTTTCTCAATTTTCTGGAGTACCTGGACAACAAATACAATTTTGGCTAATATTGTTTAATTAAGCATGCTGATTAGACTGTCTTTCCAACACGTACAGCTCTGCTGGTGAACTGTCATCATGTCATTCTACAATACTGAATTAAACTGGAATAAATTCTGCATTGGTTCTTTATCCTGTATCTTATTTTAGATGCCTCTTGGATATAGTTTGTTGATTGTGATACAGACCATGGCACATTTCTTCCCTTCATTCCTCACATTTTCCTTACAGATCCCTACCTTTTTTATTAAAAGGAAACATGAATTAATATCTTTATATGCATTTGCAGTGAGTACTTTGTAAACTTATAATTGGCAGCTTCCAGACTCTGGCAAAAACAACCTTCAGGACCCTCCAGCCTGTGTTGTCCATCCCCCAGTGTGGGCAAGCAGAACGCAGTAACAGCCTGCAGCTATTATAAACAGTGCAAATTCTTTTGTCTTTCAGGACCTAGATTTCTCATCACATCCACGGGAGCCTTGTATATTTTAGATGTACAGAATGAAGATGGACTGTACAACTACCGATGTATCACAAGGCACAGATACACTGGAGAAACACGACAAAGCAACAGTGCAAGACTTTTTGTATCAGGTGCTCCTTTATATATCATGTTAAATTAAGTATTCTGTATGCCTCTCTCTAGTGTGCCAAACTGGCAAGGCAGGTTCTTGTGCCCATATGCACTAACAACCAATTCGTCTATCAAATGGAAGATAGAGGTGGTCAGTGTTGAGCTGCTGCTCCTGCAAATAAATATCCCATTTTAAAATAATTCTTTTCTGCTTTTCCTCTATTAGGTATTTCCAGAGAGCCTGTAAGGTGCATTGACATTTAGTACAGTGATTTTTAGTAGGTTTAGGGTATTTTGTAAAAGGACTGTGGATGGGAT
The DNA here is from genome assembly GCA_025769975.1 of Gallinago jamesoni. Taxonomy (NCBI): domain Eukaryota; kingdom Metazoa; phylum Chordata; class Aves; order Charadriiformes; family Scolopacidae; genus Gallinago; species Gallinago jamesoni. Next base: position 113,197,295 of record JAOQGH010000001.1, on the reverse strand, counting down.
TCATCCCGTGAAAAGTAGACTGGTGCAGTGAAGTGTCTAGTCACTTTAATTTCACCATGTAACCAAAGGAGAGGAACAATTTTAGGGGTAGTTTATTGGACCTACTTCAGCTGCCCACTTTAGGGTGAGATGAATTGCCCCATGGTGCCCACTTCTCTCTGTTAACTGTAGCAGGAGCTCAGGACATTTTGCTGAGCTGTAGATATTTCCACTGGAGAAGTCTCAGGTTAGCTGAGGGGCATTTCAGCCTTCCTTTTCATTCATCACACTCCTTCCCTGGGGAAAACAGTGTGTTCCCGTGCTCCCAGGAAAGATCTCCAACCAGAAGCGTTACATGACCTGTGCCAGGCCACCCAGGGTGCTGTAGGTAGACAGGAGAGTTTGCTGGTGGTTGTCCATGAGCTGAGTCCCCAGAGTAAATGGCCTTGTGCAGCCAGTAGGAAAACAAGAAGGTAGATGGGGTATTTTATATCTTCCTTGTAATTGTAAATCATCTCCTAACTGTTGTCTGTGTGATGGACTGTTGGGTTCACACACACACACGTACCCCAGATACTTAGGGCTGTCAGTGCTGTCCTGCTCCAATCCCACTTTCTCCCCATTTTATCTCAGTGAGAGGAGATGCTAGTTGTGGGTGAGGTGAGAAGGAGGAGCAGACCCCAGGCCTGGGTTTGGAACCTGCTCTCAAACATCTCTGTATAGGATTAGCCCTTCTCCATCTCCCCTTCCTCCCCCTCCTTTGCTGGGTGCCTGTAACTGCACCCAGTGTTTGCGTGTGAGCAAATCTGCAATGGTATTCCCATACCCATACAGTTAGCTAAGAATGTATCACAGACTCTCTCTTCCTTCCCCCTGTATCCTTGCCTTACAGGAGACATGCCTCCCATCCCAATTAAAGCCCCATGAGCTTTTCCTCCTTTTCACTGTTACTAAATTGCCCTGAATCCTAGCCTAAAGATCGGTCAGAGTGTGGTGACATTCATAATCCAACGCTCAATGCGGTGATTCTCCTTTTGGTTTTGTCCTCTGGTCTTTTGATCTTTTTGTCAGAAAAAAACCGTCACTGATTAGGTCTCAGCTCTTCACCCTCTGAGAGCCCTAAGGGAGACAGAGGTGGGCATAAGGTTTTGCATTAGTAACATACTTCCTGCATTCTTCCAAAATGGTCATTGCTGAAGGATTCTGGAGCCCTCTGAACACACAAGTCAGTATTTAAGTATACTAATGATAAAAAAATAGTGTGATTGTTCAGGTTAGAATCACTTACCAGTTGGATCCAGGAGTTTCTTCCTTTGTTATATGTGCTCTGCAGGTAAAACTCTTGCCTCTTCTTTTCCCAGCCAGATGAAGAAGTAGTTTATCCTGCACAATAATCTGCCTGCTTTGGTCTTATAAGGATAGGCACAGTCCTATCCTAGCTGGCTCCATAATATGGTCTGCTTCCGTATGAAATCATACTAAGGCTGAGCCAGTTGAAACACAAATAAAATCAGGCTTGTATCTTGGTTACCACAGAAAATTTTCTAGTTGTTTGGCTCAACAAAAGGGGAAAAGTGAAAGCTCTGTCTTGTTTGTAATTTGGGACAAGCATCATAAAAGATATGTGTTGTATTGAGTTCCCTTTTCTATTTTCCTCCACAAATCAAAATAGGAAATTTTACCTGTATGCAATAGCTGTTTTTTAAAATTCAATAGAGTTAATTATTCTCCATTAGACATATAGTGGGCTCTGAATTCCGATTCTGTTAATCTATTGAACAAGTGCAGCAATCATGTGCAGAGTTTGTCTCTTAATATTTCTCAAACAGGTTTTCTTTTTTCTTTACTGGCATTTATATTTTAAATAATGAGTCCTTTAATAACTGAGATCAAAGAATGCATGAACATAGTTGTAAAATGTCTGCTTGCACAAGATCTATATTTTTGCCTGCCTTTTACATCCATAAATGTTCTTTGCTTATTTGGGGATGAAATAATTTGTGGTGGATACCGAATCGTAGTCTCTTAGCCATATTTTTGATACAAGTTAAGCTTCATTATTATTTGAAAGAGGGAGAAAAGTAATGCACATATAATAGCAAATACACATGTGAATTAGTATGCCTATTATAAAAAAAAAAGTTCCAAATTTCATTTGGCGTAAGAACATCTCCTTGAAATCATGTGTCATTTGTACATTAATTTAAACCCAAGGCCATCAACATGCTACAAAATATTCCTCTAATGTCCATTATAGTGTGGTTTTCCCAAGATAATTTTGTCCAGCTATGAATCCCAGCTCTCAAATTCTTTATTGGTTTTTAACCTCCAAAAAACCCTTACAATTTTAAAGCATAATGATTTTCTTGCTCTGTACTTTAAAGAAGATGCAAAGTAGAATATTTTGGAACAGTATTTTGCATTAGCTTTTCCACCATTGTCATTACTAGAAGTCATTCACAGCTGACTGTTAAAGAATAGTAAAACAATAATTCAAAAAAGTATATATCACATATTGGAATTGGGTTACGTTACTTTGCTCTTGACTTTGTTGCAAATGAAGCTGGCATTTATTTTGTGCTTTTTTTTCATTTTTCTTTTTTTTTTTCCTTAACTGGAATATATATACTGTAGGAGCTCTAAATAGGCATATACTCCAAGGACATCCCAAAGAGATGTTTTTACCATGCTTTTAAATATACAAGTAGAGTACAAGAAATTAGATCAATGGAATCATATTTTGTGTATCCCTGAATATATTTTAAATACCTCCTCTATAATAACCAGCTCAAGGCTTCTCAAGTACATAGGCAAATCCAAATTTAGCTATTCCACAGATGGGACTCCAGGTTGGGCTGCTCCTGCCAAGGCTCAACTTGAAAAGGGAAAAAGTGATGCCAAGTGAACCTGGGACAGAGGACCCAGGGACTGGTGGGCAGTTTTTGAAGGGTGAGAAATGGTAGCTGCAGAAGGGAGCTGTGCCTCCTATGGCATTAGCTGCCATAGCCACCAGCTCCTGGCTTTCCAGGCTTCTGCCTAGGCCTGGGGGCAGGAGGGCAGTGGCTGTTTTGCTGACACCATTGTTTTGTTGTCTGAGGTGGTTTTGCACTTTGCCTAGGCCCAGCATCAGAGCATATGTGGTGCTCTGCAGCAAACTAGGAGGCTGTTGAAGTGTGATATTTACTAGCTGCAACTTTTCCTCATTATTATTTTAATTCCCCTCCTGGCGGCCCCTATCCTGTTTCAAACTCCTGGCAGTACTTTGCATTTTTGTACTTAAAGGCTTGAAAATTACTCATATAGGGATATACAGCACATATATCCTTCACAAAACCTTTTGAAATTCAAGTGTATGGAGAAGATATGAAGCTACTGTGAGTTTTGAGTAGGAATGAGCAGACAATACCTTTAAAAGTCAGTTCTATTTTTTATTATTTAATCATTACTTTCAGTTGAAGGAATTGATTGTAGATGTAAACTTCCTAAGAGCTAGAGATGTAATTTCTTGCATGCTTAAGTTTTTACTGAGTTAATTCCTCAGGCTGCACAAATACGAGCTGATAACATAGATGCCTTGTGACCCAAAAGGCAAGAAAGGAGCTGGCTAATCAATTAGTGAAATTGACATTGGCCTTCCCAGTAGCATCCTGGCAGATTGTGCTTTGCTAAGCCAGACATAAACAGCATGGTAAACTCAAAAATATAACCCATCTTGATGCCAAATATGGGCCTTGAGGCTACTGATGCATGCAAAATCATTTGTTTAACTACCGGCTGACACGTTTCTAATGAGGCAGACAGTGAGCTGCTGTAAACTGAATGTGGTTTTGCCTTCAGTCACTCAACTTTTTGCTGGCACCTAGAGTGCAGAAAACCCTCTGTGGTCATCTTTCATTGGACTTGGCATTTAGAGTTTATCTAGATATTTACACAAAACTTACTTGGCCCATTTTTTTACCATCACAATTTTTGTTTCTGGATTGATAGTATAACTTGCATAGTGCCTCTAGCTGCTTGTTTTCAAGTCTACCCTCCCAGTTATGGCTGCAGTTCATGAAGATGAATCTAAGCTAGTTGTAAGCTAACTAGATAAGATATTGATTACACTGATGCTTGAGTAGTTTGAATTCAGCATGAACGGCTCCTTTAATCTCTTTGGCTCCTAACAGGAACCTGCTGCAGCTGCCCTGGGAGCAATACCTGAGATAGCTAAGTCAAAGACCACTTGAAAATGTCAAAATGGTTGCAATCACACCTACACCCAGGCAAATATGATGTAGCTATATGCAAAAAGAGATCGCTAGGTCAGATAGGAGGAAAAGGGTTGATCATCATGTGGAGTTTCTTTGTGACACAGAAGTTTTAGCAAAGTGGGTGCACGTGATGAGAAAATATTCAGATGAACATTTGCTGATTTATTGTTCAGTACTTATGTTGCAATAGCTTCAGAAATAGACTTCTTTCATGCTGCATGCTGCACAAAACTGTAAATCACATTAGCCTTTTCCTCCAAACGTTTTTAAACTTAAATCACAGAATACTATTTCTGGTGGGGTATGTGCATCTTTGGTGAAGGCACTCTGCTGGACTTCTGTGAGATAGATAAATATATACCAGGTGCTAAACAAGCGTGTTTGTCTGAGAGCAGCTTTTCTCAGTAAATTGGGCACAGAAAGTTGGAGTATTAAGCTGTAAGTTGGTCTTGTCATGTTAAGTTACTTTTCCAGAGAGAAAAAAAGACTCATCTGTCAGTTAGACTGCAAATAGAAATTTCTGTGTCTCTGTCCATTTCTCTCCTGACAAGAGAATAAATCGCTCCTTCAATTCAAAGCCTTCAGACCACTGAGAAGCATGGAGAATATGTTGGCTTCATTCTAGTAGAGTAGTGCAGGGATAACAGCAATAATTGTTAAGGCAACACATTTTTGGCTCTCCATCCTTCTGATAGGGAACGTAAAGTATGACCAGAGAAATGCTTGCCACCTGGAAAGAATCCAGTGAGAGGATTTCCAAGTAGTCATGAGATGCTTCAGTAGTACATGCTGCTGGATCCCAGCCATCACTACTGAGATATTACGGACTGATGGCTGGGTCACAATAGCAAACTCTAGTACATAAAACACTGGGCTAGTAAGTCAAAAAAAGCCGGCATATTGCTTAGTGAATGAAAGAATTTTAATGCTCCTACTGAAAACTGCTGTTTGTTCTTTCAGATCCAGCGAATTCAGCTCCATCTATTCTAGATGGGTTTGACCATCGTAAAGCCATGGCAGGACAGCGAGTGGAGCTGCCTTGCAAAGCGTCAGGGCACCCCGCACCAAAGTATCGTTGGCTGAAGGACAACGTTCCCTGGGAGCCTGACAGCAGGTTTCGGCAGACAGTTACAGGTCTGCTGATTGAGAACACGCGTCCTTCGGACACAGGCAACTACGTCTGTGAGGTGTGGAACAACTATGGGACTGCCGAGATGATAGGGCGACTATATGTAAAACGTAAGTCCTGGACTGTGTGAATATCAGTCCTCTTGCCTGGGTGTTTGTGTCAGGGAAGATGCTGCCATGTCTTGCTGTACCTCCTGTTCTGTTACTTTATCTTAGCAATGTTTAAATTCCTCAAAGTTGTGGAACAACAGAAAGTAAGCTCTGCGGTGATGAGTTCGTTGGACAATTGAGCAATCAGAAGTGCAAATAGATGCAATTTCTAATGTAGCTATATAATTTATCACATGGAGGATATGTAATTTAGAAGCTTGAATTGGATGCTTAAAAAGAAATTGCAAATGTTCTCATGAATAAAGCTGCCAAACTCTCATTGCCATGAGTCATGCTGTTCGGTAATATTGAATACTCATACCTCCCCTCCGTTGAGTATTCATGTGTGAATATTCTGAATGTTTCACAAATTCTACAAAGATAATTATTACTCAGAAGCACCGCACTGGAAAAGTGTTATTCTTCTATTGTTAAAAAAAAATATTATTTCCTGGAATAGAAATAATGCTTCATGAACTAATGTTTCCACCTATACAGCATGACTGGCAAACTGAAAAGGGAGAGGTTCAGGCCATAAAAATGTCTTCACAAATAATTACACATAATGTATTTGGGCAAAATAAACCTAGATCAAAGTTCTATAATTCATGAATTATAACAGGGGAGCTTTGCTTCTAAATGTATTCATAAAAAATAGTTTAATTCAGTCTGCCTTGTATGATAGAAAGTCCAAACTTCCAGAAGCAGGATGTAAAAGAATTGCTAGTGATACCAAAAGTGTCCCCAGTCCCTGATGATATGTTTTGCTTACTGACTCAGTGGTCAAACAGCCAGTAGATACCTTCTGGATCTGGTTGGCAGGAAGCAACAGATGGGCAAAGGAGTTTTACTCTTCTCTGCAAAGGAGGATGTGGTTCACTTTCTTGCATCATCAGGGCTCTGAGAGGTTGATGATGCACTTGAGTGTGTCTGTTTTGTTTAATGGGTCATTGAGTTTTGAGCCTTTGCGGTCTTCTGGATAGGAAACTTGCTACTCAGTGATTTTTAGCGTGCATATGTGCACAGATTAACTGTTGCTCTGGACCATTGTAGAGGAGAGACCTGTTACATACGTGTCTGTATGGCTGAGGCCACTGACCTGTGTCTTTTTTTCCAGGGCTCTGTTCTCTACAGGTAACTAAAGGGTTTATTCCAGCCTGTGTGTTATAAAAATTTCTGTAAAGTGCATTAAGCTAGATAAAGAAATTTTCATGTGTAAGTGTGTGTATAGGTGTGTGTGTGCATGTATTCAAGCTGGTAAAAAAATAAATAGGATGTCTTTAGTATCAGAGATTATATCAGTGGTGATAGTAGTCCCTTATCTTTATAAGGAAATCAAGCCAGTATATACAAAGCATGAGATGAGATCTGCATCTAGTAATGCTGATAAATGTTAGGTGGTGAGATAAAGATTGTTTTCTTTGCATTTACGTTTATGACTTTTCTTCAACATTGTTCATCCTCTTTTTATTACACTATAAAGCTTGCATTACTTATGTCCTACTGTTTCTTAAGGCTGACTTGAAAACTTTGTAGTCTTGCCATGCTGAAACAGAAAATCAGACACTTCCATGAGGTCCGATGTGATGGATATCTATGGGTGTACTTATATTAACATTTTAGTGTGGATCTTCCACCCTTTATTGCATTTGTTCACATCAGCGAGTGGAACACCTAAACTGGGTTCCTTTTCCAGGAAATTAAACCAGAAGATAACCTTAAGGAATGCCCCTAATGCATCATTTCGAAGGTCCACACTGAACTACTGTGAAGTAACATCCTACCCTCCCAAGGCTTGTATAATGCCACTGTTAAGTCCTCAGCACCAATGGTGTTACTCAGTAGATCTACCATTCTTTTAGGCAGGGGATTATATCATGTGTCGAATAGGTTACCCCTACAGATATGTGTTTTGTGTCATGGCTGTCGGTGGCAAAAAATGCTTAGTTAGCACAGTCATCTGTTTTGGGTTTGGGTTTTTTTGGGGGGGGGAGTCGTTGTCAAAAGGTTATGAAGGTGATTTTTGTTGTTCTCCTTACTTGAGATGTGATTTGTTACTTACACATAAATGCACACGCATACTTAATATTTTCTATTTCCCTTTCTCTTATTTTGATTTAAATCTTCAGAACCACTAAAAGCCACGATCACCCCACGGAAAGTAAAAAGCAGTGTTGGTAGTCAAGTGTCCTTGTCCTGTAGTGTGACGGGAACTGAGGACCAGGACCTGTCCTGGTATCGTAATGGTGAAATCATCAACCCTGGTAACAATGTCCGCATCACTGGCGTCAATCGGGAGAACCTTATTATGGATGGCATGGCCAAGAGTGATGGGGGAGCTTACCAGTGCTTTGTGCGCAAGGACAAGATGTCTGCTCAAGACTATGTTCAGGTGGTACTAGAAGGTGGGTCACTACCTGTTTAGTGATTCTGGTCTTTGTAATAATGAATACATCATCTCTGGTGTCATCATTGTATAGTGACATATAGTGGACCCTAAACAAAAGAAGGGGGTTCTCATGAACTGTCAGTGGGTTTCCTTGTGTCCTACACTAAGCAAAATCTAATGGAGTGAAAAAACTTATTTGAAAACAAAAATCCCTCCCAAGAAGTCCTTCCAGTCAGGTTTTTGTTTGTTTGTTTGCTTGTTTTTACTGTGGACATGGATGGTGGGGGTGGTGATTTTTTTACATTAGCTTTTCAGTAGTACCTGAGAGCATAGGTCTCTATTCAACTCCCAGCATCTTCTCAGCTTGGTTGGGTATATTGACTGAAAACTTGAACATCATCTTCACTAATTGACACAATGCTCTACATGATAATCAAGTGAGGAAAGTTATCCATTTGTACAAAGCCACTTCACTAATGAGGCTGTAGTGCAGTCATTGCATGGACACTATTTTTAGAGTCTTTATAGAAAATGAAGAGATTACCTGCCTGGACCGAGTTACCTCGGCAACCATCTCCCGTGACTAAGAAAGCCTAAAGAGCATATTGATAATCTATCATGATGTCGAGAGAATGCAGGTTATCAGAGAGCAACAGCAGGAAAGATTTCAAAGACACTCAGGTCTCACTGGGAAAATAATGTCTGCTTTCATTTCCAAAAAAAGCCTGTTACTTGAACTAAAAAAAAAGAAGAGGAGGGGTGGCAGAGGTACATAGTGTGCACACTTACAGATTTATTGGTCCTGTGTCAGCTTTCTTTTAGGATAAAAAGTTATTTTTTTCTGTTGCTATTGTTTTGTTTTCTGAGGGATGACAGTATCTAATATACAGCAAAGGAAAGGAAGAGAGTCAGAGATGAAAATTAATAAATAAATTAGAACTCTATCACGTATCCAGTGGGACAGAAATGAAGAGGAGAGGGGAGCAGAGGAGAAAATTATGAAATAAAATAAAATCAAATGCTCCTCCAGGGATGATAAAAGTCTTTCAGCAGCCTAAGAGCAGCAGTGCTTTATATTTTTTATTGTGTGTCAAGCAAGGCAATTTTGCGGCCCTGTTTTTAATTCTGCTATGATTCAGCATGTTTTGTGGGGAGTCGTGCATACATCATCCCAGTTCCCTCAGTTTCCTGGCTGATGTTGTGCTGAAATTGTAATGTAAGAATTTCCGTGGGAGAGTCCCTGTGGTTCAAGCCTCCCAAACATATAGGTGATCCATAGCAGAGTGTGTGTGAAGAGACAGTACATGGTGTGCAGAAACAAATAGTGCATCACCGAGTGCATGAAACTTGTCAACCCTGTCCTGACATCCTCTGTCCTGTGCAAAACTGAAAGGAGTTGTCCTTAAAGGGGTTTGAGTAGACAGTAAGTTTTCAAGTGTCACTGGTCTCCCTCTAGGTAATGAGGCACCTTGTCCTTCTGCTACTTGCAGGCACTAATACTGTAGCAACACTGAAGTTAGTTTACTCGCAACCTGGCTCCTTAAAACCAGACAGTAGCCTGCAGCGCTGCTGTCCTTCTCCAAATTCCAGGCTGGATAGCTTCCTGTGTTCTGCATACTGCTCTTGTTGTGTGGCCTTTTGCTCCCAGTTACACTGAAATTCCTTCTAGATACAGCTTTGAAAGTATGATTTTCAAGGGAGAACAAACATGCATTGCATGATCTCAGAGAGAACTTCTTAAGTAATAGCAGAGTGTTGGCACTCCCAGGTGTTACCCTGCTGAACTCTCCAGATAGGTGGTTGTTTACTCCTGCTACCTCCTTACAGTCTTGAAGTTTCTGTCTCAATCCATTCTCTATATTCAATTGCCTGGTAGAGGCTGAGCAAATTGTGACATTCAAATGCTTTCTCTTAAGATCTCTTCTTTTATTTCAGAGGAATATTTATCTGTAGCACAAAATGACCACAGAAAGAAACTGGCATCACTGCTGTTGCTGACAATCTGTATTCAGAAAAGCTTAGTTTAATACTCTTCTAAATGGGGTATTGTAGGTCAGGACTAAACTGCATTGGCACAGCTGTGTGAAATTAGCAAGTTATGCCCAGCTCTTGCCAACAGGATTCAATCTTAGCTTTCCAAGGAGCTGAAATCTACCAGGAGAACAAAAATTCCAAATTTGTTGGGATTTTGCTGTATGTCTCTTGTGTTGAACTGTGAATGGCTTTAACTCTTTTCCATGAGAACCTGGCAGTTTATATAGCTGTGCAGAGCTAGTCCATCTATTCATCTACCCTTCAGCAGAGTCAATACCAGGTTCCTCAGAAGATGAAAAAGAAGCCTGCAGTAAGCAAAGGAACATTTAAGTACTTTAACAAAAATTTGTTCTACTCAATAATTGGGGTCACATCTTGGAATACAATTGTTTGCATTAGTTCTAAAAAAGATCTTAGCTCACGTGATAGGCTCCAGGATAGAAAAAATAAGCTTTATACCATGTAAGTACTATTCTCCTGCTTTTCTTTCCCTTGGCAGATGGAACTCCCAAAATCATTTCTGCCTTCAGTGAGAAAGTGGTGAGCCCGGGAGAGCCAGTCTCCCTTATGTGCAATGTGAAGGGGACTCCTCTGCCTACAATCACTTGGACACTGGATGAAGATCCCATTGTGAAGGATGGCAGTCATCGTATCAGCCAGATTATCACTTCCGAAGGCAACGTGGTCAGTTACCTGAATATCTCTAACACTCAGGTCCGAGATGGTGGAGTTTATCGCTGTACTGCCAACAACTCTGCTGGAGTCGTCCTGTACCAGGCTCGAATAAACGTAAGAGGTGCTTGTCAAATCAGCTCCTCAAAAAAACACACATAACTCATTGTAGCGGAGAAGAAGATTGTTGCATGTGATGAAATGAGTCTTGGAACACCAAAACCAACTTACTGGTTTTCCTCTCCTTTTCCTTCCTGCTCTTTTTTCCCACCCTGCCTCTCCAGCCCCATCTATAAAATGTGTGGTATGGTTAAATGTTGGAAGAACCCATTGGCTTGTGTTCTGTAGTCTTTTTTTCCTATACTCATCTCTATTAGGCCACAATTTCTTTACTTCAGTCCTGCTGTGCATGGGGTTTTTTCCTTTCCTCCTTTACTTGTCCAACATTCATTGTAATTATTCATGTATACAGTTCTTTAGCTTGCATTTCTAGCTCTACATGGCATAATATCCATCCTCATGGTATTATACGTCATATACTTCATATACGTCAAAAAAAAAAGAAGCTAACTTTATCAGTATTCTAATGTGTAACAGGATTCTAGCTTTATATCAGTTTTAGCATTTCACATTAATTAAATCATCCTCAGCCTTTTAATTTGTAATGCAACAAAGATTTTATCAGGCAAGTGTTGGATAATGCAAATACATACCCCCACATAATTAGTATGTATGCTGCAGGGTGAAGAAAAACTAGAGCATATAAAGATTAGAGAAACTGCATAAGTAGTTTTTTAAAGCAAAAACTGTCAAATGCTAAGAAGTGTTGTGCGAGCCACACCTGTAAATGTCGTTAATATTTGTATATACAGAAAAACTATATGCATGTTTCCTCAAGACAAACATGCCTTTAAATTGTTTTCAAGAGTTTCTTTTTACCTTTTCAGGGCCAGCAAGCATTCGACCAATGAAGAACATCACAGCAATAGCTGGACGGGACACCTACATCCACTGCCGTGTGATCGGCTACCCGTATTACTCCATCAAGTGGTACAAGAACTCTAACCTGCTGCCGTTTAACCATCGCCAAGTAGCGTTTGAGAACAATGGGACGCTGAAGCTTTCAGATGTGCAAAAGGAAGTAGATGAGGGTGAATACACATGCAATGTCCTTGTTCAACCCCAACTCTCCACCAGCCAGAGTGTGCACGTGACAGTAAAAGGTGAGATCAACTCAGAAAACTAGAGCCAAGCTAATGGCTGTGTTGTTCATGGAAATGCAAATTGGGCACATAGGATTGTCCTGGAAGTTAGGTAATGAGCACTTAAGAAGGTTAATCCAGATTTGTGTTTATTTTTAATGATGACAGAGATGTTAGTCAGTCACTGTGTCTTGTTCTCTTTTGACTTCATACAGCTGGCAAAGTATTGCTTTCCAAGTGGAAGCCCTCACAGAAGTAAGCTTTACATGAGCAGTTTTCACAACAACAAAGTCAGTAGGTTAATGTTTTGTCACCTGAGTTCCACTTGTGACTGTTTCTCTGCTGGATGAGAAAGTTCACGTTTTCATTAGCCAGTGACTTTACACCTTTTAAAAAATAAGAGGAGAATTTTAATGTGTGTGTTTCTGCCAATCAACAGAGACAGGAATGATAAGATTAAAACGAGGCTAATGCTTATTAGATGTGCTTTTCTGAGTGTTCTTGATGCTTAGAAAGGTAGCACTGTAAATAAAGGTGACTTGAAGTTCTTGAAATTCTAATTCAATGCTTAAAATCCATTCAAACAAGGACGTTCATTTGGCCCTGAAAGAGTTCAGCAACTGATGAGAATAGGCATTTTTTAGCATTGTGTTCTGACTTCTGATATAGGTAATGTTCAGACCTATTCAGCAGGACACAAAAGACAGAAAACGTGATTGCAGTAGGACCTAGTTTTGAGCAATGGGGCGATTAAATAGTGCACTTCATGTGAACCTGTAGGAAGAATTGAGGTGTAATTTCACTGTCTAAAATTTTTTCCTGTGCCCTTTTATTTTTTTTTTTGGAGGGGGGGAGGAGAGAAAGGAAAGAAGGTTGATTTCTTTTTCCATTCTCAACAAAGATACAGAAGAGAACGCTGTAGGTAAAATTACTTTGTTACAGACATCTATTATTTTAACTTCTTTCTGTTCTGTTTGTCTAGTCCTTTCTTGTGTTCAGTCTGGAGTGATGTAATTGCTAATTATTTCAAGAGGTTAGGGGATTAGCTTTAAGACACTAGCAATTTGGACTCTGAAAGGCATGACATCTCACACACCTGAGACCATCAGGGGCACAGGTCACATGCTGTGGCATAAAAAGCTAATGTCACCATTTCTTTTCATGTATTTGCTTGATATTGCAATAAAACCTTGCTTGATGTTACAATAATATTGCAGATCTGTTGATGCAGTTTAGGAATTGAATGCCAGATTAGTAATTGTGTTGCTACTGCACTAACAGTTCACCATCCTAAATCTGGTGGGGAATGCTGCCTGTTAAATACCATTCTTCAAATGACTATCAAAAATTAATGTAGCCAGACAAAAACATAGAATCCAGCAGTCTATCCTTAGAGGTCAGGCATTTAACTCAGAACATTACTAGTCACTGAGAATGCTAGCTGGTACCTCAGGTGCAATACTGTTTTTCTTCCATTAGGTTACAATTTCAAACTTCAGAATTTCTGCTCCAGAAAACAGATTGCCAGCACTATCAATTTTGATTGAGCTGTAGCTTTTGTCAGTGATTTGACTTCCTTGAAGATGTTCTACTGTATTTCTGGATATTCAGCTGCCAGGGCCTTTAGCTGGCCAGAAATCTCAAAGAGTGACTGAGCATACTCTGAATAACTTGCATAAACTTGTGGCATATTTGAAGAGTGCTGGTGGGCTGAGGGGCCACTGCACCTGTGATACAGCCTCATCCTGCATGTATTTCATAAGGCAGTTGCATTGGAGCAGTGCAGATTGCAGCATGAAAAGCAATCCATGGCACATGCAAAGCAAACCCGTCAGTGTGGCTCATTTCTATTGATCTAGAGTTGCCAAAGTTGGCTGCAAAGTGCCCTAGCTATTTCATCATGCCCCAGCCTTGACAAGACACTGTTATTTAAAAAAAGGTTAATAGCCTGTCCTCATATGCTAAACCCAAAATGTCAAAGGTGAGCTTTGTATGTCAGACTTGACCCATTCTCAAGGTTTTGCTATTGTAGCTGGAGGTCAGCATTGCCAGAGTGGTTCTTGAGATGGCTATGCACTTTTTTCTTCTGTAACTATGTAGTAATTTTATCTAACATATTAGTGGAGAGTCTAAAGGGGCCTGATGCTTTAAAAGAATATTAATGTTTGTGCTGTCTTTTCATTTTATAGATTTCAAAATTAATGTGACAAGTTTTCAGGCACTTAGATTTGATTGAGAAATACAAAATATCGTCCAGTTTGCACACCAGAAGTTAAAAATACTCTGAAATATGACATTATAAGCGGAGTTAATACCAGTGCCCAAATGTCCTTATTGCTAGTTCAGCGTTGCATACCATCAGTATACTTATTTCTTCCCAAAGAAAGAGATGGAGAATTATTGCACATCTTCAACATCATGGGTCCTTTGGTTTGTTCTCATTTCTGCTACAAGCTTCCTGCTTCTGCTACAAGCTTCCTCAAACCAGTCACCTGAAGGATGATTCAGAATAGATGATATTAATGAACTGTTACTTGATATTTTGTTTCCTCCATTTTCTGTTCTGAAGACATAATTATCGATTTTCTCATGAGTTTCTCTGGGACTATAACCTCTGTGGCATCAAAGTGTTTCAGAAACAATGCTTTCATTTTCAAAACCTACCTGGGTGATCAGGACCGTTTTGGCAAATGACAACTGAAGCACAGGCTGAACTTAAAAGTACCCACAAAATTTTGTATGTTCAATTTCAAAAGCCTACAACTTGATATTTCCAGTTTACCTGCTGTTACATAGCATTTATATATCCAAAGCTCTGCTCCCATTGAACTCCTGAGAGTTCTTTTTCCTTCTTCAGATCAGTCATGTCACCCAGCTTAGCAGCCCCCTGGGAGAGACAGATTTAATTAGTATTATCTGAGAGATCTGTGACAAGGGTGAATACAGAATTTGACTCTACAGGGCAGCATTTATCTGCATTATGCAAACAGCTGGCCTTTCTTGTCTGCAGTCCTCTACTAAATTTACCAAGCTCTTCAGTGCATGGAGCATTCTTGTTCTGTCTTGAGTGAGAACTTGCTAAAAACAGCATCCAAATAAATATATGCGACAGCATGAGCATATAATCAAATACAAGAGGGCTACCCTTTCTGTAGAGTATTCTGAGATTTACAAACATCCAAATGAAAGAAAAAATTTTGAGGACATTCTCTGGGGATCACTGTAGTGTATCTCAGATAGGAGAACAGAAAGTTTCTTGATAATAACCTCAAAATTAAATCTTTGTTGCCAGAGAACCTAAGAGTGGGGCTTGTAGGGCCTTGTGCAGCCTCCCACCTGGCACGTTGTCAGGAAGCCAAAAGACTGGAAGCTGGGCATTTATGTGCTATTCAACCTTAGGCCAGCTACTTCTTTGCATTGCTGATCAGAAGAATCAATTAGACACCACAGAAAATCAGTTTTCCCATTTTTTAGGAATAACTGGTACCCTTGTGTCCATAGCCACCTACCCCAGAGGTCTGCAGGCTCCAAATAACTGATGCAAAGAGATGTGGCATGCCACTCCCCACCATCCCTTGCCTGTCCCTTGACTCTGTCCCAAAATCTGGGTCTTGGAAGCTAGTAATCCTGTAAACTGGCTGCTGAGAGCTGAGTGGATAACCTGGCAGGAAAACATGCAGGTTTCTGCCTGGCAGACATAGCTCTGTTGGAACTGTGCCTGCGTCCTAACGGAGCTTTTTGGAAACCAGGCCATCTTGGCATTATTTTTTCTATATTTAGACAAATGAATTGGCCAGTTCTGAGTACTGACAGAAAGCCATGAAAACTACCCACTCTGTAATGCATACCTAACAGGGGGAGACTACAACTGTACTTACATAGTTAATTTCTGGTATTTTGTACCTGCCAACCATTTGCCTTTGCACCTGTAATAATACCCTTTCAACATGTTTTGCTTTGGTCTGTGTTCAATGCAATTTTCTTTTTAGATTTTTTTCTAAAGTAAACTAAACCCTTTTCCCTCCCCCTCCTGTAAAGTGGAAACAGTAGTCACTGACATCCTCAGAAGTTAACGAGATTAGCCTTGCTAAGGATACTGCATAGGTCCTTGCCAAGAGCAGAATTATTCTCAGCACTAGTTTCTTACTCTGCATTTGGCCCAGCTCTAGTGGTTTGCCAGCGGGGTGCATATACATCTGCTGATCAAAGTCAGATATCCTAAGGATAAGAATATTCTATATTCTTTCTTCCTAGGTATGATCTGTCCTCCTCAGTCTTCTCCAGTTCATCCTTGCCCAAGTCCTGGCTCTTCTGCTCTAGGTTCCAAAACTAGCCTGTCCTCCATACCTTTCCCATCTCAGTCCTCTTTTCCTCAGTACCTTGTTCTCATGACTCAAAAATTGTCTTATCCTTCAGAGCTTGCAACCTTCTTTCTAGCCTCCAATTATAGTCCTCCCTTTCTGCCAGTCTTCACTTTCTACATCTCCACTGGGTTTCAAAGTCTGTCTCCCCTTCATGTGGGTCATCATTCACTGTTGGTGCCATACTTCACCCCGTGGCTTCCTTGTCCCAGTTTTGCATCCCCAGTCAGTTTCCTAACTCCACTTTACCAGACCCATCACCTCTGCAATCCCACCAGAACCCTGCTGCCAGCTTCTGACTCCCTTCCCCTCCCTTAAATGCTGTTCTGTAATTCCCTTTTGTTATCCTGGACACCGCTTTGAGCTTCTGCTCCATAACTTGCTGCTGCTGTCTGCATGCCCAGGAATATAGGCTGGTTCCTTACTCTGGTCCCTGGACCCCCACACCTTCTTTCTTTCTCTCTGCATTGACAATGCTTCCTGGACCCATCAAGGGCAGCTGTACAAGCCCTGGAGAGAGAAATCTGTCTACTTTGATTTCTGACATCTCACCAGACTGGACTGCACCTGCCCCAAATGGCTGGAACTCAGCCACAGAAGGCAGTGCTAGAATGTGTTCAGTGCTGCTCAAAACCTAGCAGCTCTTAGGTCTTAGTCACTAGAAAATCTCTTCTGAGAATGTGATGACTGTGGGGCTTTTGTCTATTTGTTTATTTGGCTTTGCTCAGATGGAAAAATTTGGGCACCCTTGTGATGACTTTTCATAGGGACAGCAAGAATATGTGATGCTAGTACCATCACGTGATGAACTTGAAATCCATGCTGTCAAACGTGGAACAGGTGGAACTTCTCAGATTCTTACAATACCTTTTTTTTTTTTTTTTTCCCCCCTCTTTTATGGTACAATCAATATATACTGCATTCCTATTTTCCCACCCTCCAGCTTTATTCTTGGAAACTGCCAAACAGTTGTAGCTGAAACTTTCCAGCTGAAGTGACTCAGCCTGAAGCAGACACCTGGCCTGGAAAAATACTATCCAAACAGAAGTCAAACTGTGAGCAAACAAAAATAGTCTTGTAATGAGAAGTGTTGGCAAAGAAAGAAAGAGGTTATGTTACACACCCTATCTGTAAATTTTGTATTTCCCTTGAAAAGCAACCCTTCAAGTGGCAAGCTGGTAAAATAACAATAGCAGCCTCTCCTATACAGCATTTTAGTAAATCTTGAAGCATTTTAAAAACAGGAGTGGGTTATTATCTCCATTTTTTTATTATGTAATTTATAGTAATAGTTTTCTCAGCTACAGTAAAAGCCATCAGTAGTAAGGGATGATTTTCTTTTCATCAGTCCCATGGGACACACTTCTCATCTTCTCATATAAACAGCCTGCTGCTATTCACACTTCTCTGACAGAAATTAATTGAAAAAGAAGCTCCTGAGAGGGAAGGGTGCAGCATCATTAAAATAAAAAATGCAGTGTTCAAAAGGACAGTTTCTGATCTTGTAGAGCCTATATATCTCATTGATTTAGAAGGCTTCTCGCCTTACACCAAACTGATAGCACTTCACCTGTTGTGAACTGCATAAAAGAATTGTACCAACCTGTTTCTTTTTAGAAAACAAGCAAACCAAAGAGGAGATAATTCTAAATAACTTCCACGTTGCAACTACCTGAATAGATTCTTTTCATCTTTTCTGGGAAGTATCTAGCTTTTTCTAATACATAAAATGTTACTGGTAGATTTGCATTGCAGATCAGTTCAGGGAGTATTATTTAGATAGTGAAAAGTATGCAGGCACGAAAGGGGAAAAAACATCAAGTGAAATCTTTCAAGGGTTCTTGGGACCGTGATGTATTCTGTCATCAAACATTCTGCTAATCTGTTCAGCTTCAGTCTATGACATGGATTATGGCAAGTGTGAATTCAGCTTCATGCATGTATCTGAGATGTAACTTCTTACCTGTCTTAGTGACTGAACCTTGCCAATAATTTAAGTCAGAAAAAACTTCTGGCCTTGGTGTCCTTCAGATACTTGTTTCATTATGTCACTTTCTGCCTTTCACTCTCCCATGCAATATTTTTTTGGATCCTGCCAAGCTTCTTGCAACTTCTTCAGGAAGAAATATTCAGATCTCTCAAAGTGACTGTAGTTGTCATATGCAGAAGTCATGCAAGAGCCATGCATTGAGAATGGATGAGAATGTCCAGTCATGCAAAAGATCCTGCAAAAATCCACTTAATAGTCATTCTCAGGTCACACAATGGTCATGTGGACTTGTTACAGAGAGCAAGCAGCATCAACAGTCTGATTTAAGGGAACTTGCACTTTGATAGTGATATCTCCCATGTGAGAACCCCAGCATCTTACCTATAGAAGTACCTGAAGAAAAGAATAAAAGTCTGGTATTCAATATGTGAGACTTGACAGGTCTGTGTAAATTCTTTGCCATTCAACATACAGCAACTCAAGATTAGGTCTTGGATTAAAATAGCTGATTTACATTCTTTAAAATCTCATAAGTGTCATGTGAATGCTGCAGTTAAGTATCTTATTTTGTAGCATAAGTTACTTCTAACATACTCCTAACGACTTCAGCTCTGACGCTGCAGAAAATGGTCACCTGGAAATGTATGTTAAAGTTGTTTCATTACTATCCTAGTCTTCATGATGAGGGATTAGTATATACAAATATAGAACTTTTCACTTAAATCTAAAATGAAACTTGCTGGTTTTGTGCACAGTCTTATACCTTTCAAACAGAATTTAAGTTGGTGTATGGATGTGTTTATTTATGAATTATATGAGCAATATGAAATGAGCCTTAATATTTGAATAAGAGCCTCAGATTAGATACTATTGAACTTCTTTATTATGCTTGGGTTTATCAAAAGCTAGCCCTCTTCTCTCTCTCTTACAATGCAGCTTTATTGGTTTTAGAAGGTGGCACGTTCTTGCTCTTTTTTGTATGCATTTTGCCAATTATATTTGAAATACTTTATTATATATTTGTTAAAATTTTTCTAAAAATTTTAAGCATTTTACCGCATCAAGTTAGTGGGAGCTATTAGTAGTGTGTGTGTAAGTACATGTAGAAAGTACATATAGAAAGCAAGACTCTGCATGCACGTGATAGTGCAGGTATGAAGTATGCTGGTCTAATTTCAAATCAATGTGTATAATACACAGCATGCAAACAAAAAAAAAAAAGACAGTATCAGCCCTGTGGAAACAGAAGGGTGGTATAAAATCAGTCCTGAGATAAAGGTGAAAGGGATGATAGTGTGAAACCAGTCAAAATACTCATGGGAATGATTTTCAGAGCCAGAGATCATTCTGTTAAAGTCCTCTCTCACCTAAATCTGGTAGTTTGGGCTCTGGTGATTTAGTCGGTTTCAACTTTTCACAGTGTTACCTGAGGACACAGGTCACTTTTGATTGTGTAGGGGCTAAACAAGGGCAATAGCTCTGGACCAGGTTCCAAAAGCATACTAAAATCAACTGGTAAGTGCTTCTGGATACATAGCCTACAAGTAAGGCTTTTTGTCAGGTGTTAACGAAGGTAACTGTTTGTTGTGTTAATATACTCTCGCAGCTGCTATCTTATCTTCAAATCAAGAAGGCTTTATCTTTTAAAAAATAAATAGCAAATGCATCCCCTTGGGTAACCAGCTGAGCTTCCCACCATCCTAGGTTTGCAGGGTGCTTCATGTGATAAGGGCATGCACTTTTCCCCTCACAATGGAGGCTGAAAGGAGGCAATTCGATAGATGGATGAGACATGACATAAAAGCACTTTTGGTTTCTTCACAACATTTTACATCCTCTCTTACT
The DNA here is from genome assembly GCA_025769975.1 of Gallinago jamesoni. Taxonomy (NCBI): domain Eukaryota; kingdom Metazoa; phylum Chordata; class Aves; order Charadriiformes; family Scolopacidae; genus Gallinago; species Gallinago jamesoni. The sequence goes on along the minus strand of JAOQGH010000001.1, from coordinate 113,177,292 downwards.
TTGGAGGAGCTCCCAGAACACCATCAGGGATCCTGTGAGCTACCAGGGTTGCATTGCAGGAAAGGGGAGTGTGGACTAAGGCGAAGGGTGAAATCTCTCCCATAAACTCCCCTGGGAAATATGCACCAGAGCATTTGCTCTGCCACACTCAGCAACTGCTCCTGATAAAATACCACATCTTGTTGTGGTGAGATTTTGAAGATGTTTGAAAGCAGAATTAATTTGGTAACTAGTGAACCTACAAGCAAAGGGAAATGTTGCGCAACAGCAGAGGTGTTACAGGGATTAGTTAGGTTCTTAGTGCAGACACAAAGAATATAATGATATTCCCTCTTTTCAAGACGGGATACATTAGTGCATTAGGTGGATGAATGACATGCCCTACTGATAAAGCTCAATACAAACAAGGAAGAAGCAGAAAAATCCAGTGCTTGAGTGAGCGTGTGCAGTTGCTCAGACCATAACCCACAAGGGATGGAGCTGTTTAGGAGAAATGGTCGATGGCTGAGAAAACTGACAAATGACTAGAGGGTGGCAAGGGTTTGTGCAGAGACAAAAAAATTTTGGTTTTTGCACTCCTAGCACATGAAATCTAGGGTCACATGGGTGCCTTAAGAGGCCGTGTAGTTTGGTGGTTGTTGCTTTGAATCAGCCAATGGACCTCTGTTGTGAGTATTCATTGCCAAATGTATTTTATATCGTGTGCATAGTTCCTGCAACGGTGTTGTTGCAAGAAAACCTATTAGGGAACCGTTTCTAATGATAAAGCAGAGGATGACTTTCATTTTACTATGCAGGGCCACAAGAAAGGAACACCATGTTCACAAGGCTGCTGCAGGAGGCAGGATATCTGCAGGATATTCAGTTTTAGTGAATCATCCAGTAGTTTCTTCCAAAATAACTCCCATGGAACGGAGGGCAAGAAATTAAGGATGTTCCTCTGCTAATGGAGAGCAGCGTGGAAGCCCTTCTTGCCCTCCTTTACAGTAATCTCCCAGAGGTAAAGAAGACCTTGCTGGGGCACAAAAACATAATTTAAATCTTCCTGCATTAGCACTAATGAGGCTGGCCCATGCTCCTCTTCTTAAATAGACACTTAATTCAAGCACTCGTCAATAAAGCATTCCCAAGACATTCTAATTCATTGTGTGAAGCAGAGCTTTTCGCTCTTTTGCCCATTGCAGGCAGAGGAAGACACATCACTTCAGTGTACACAAGCACACACACAGCCCTCTCTCTATATAGTTATGATGTGGTGCCTTACATATAAAATAGCATAATTTAATGAAAAAAATCAAATACAAGCTCTGTGGTCAAACTAAAGCTATGTATAGGGAAGGAAGATGCTTCAACACACCTTGAAGTATTTTAAGCACATTTTAAATACATCTGTCCTACTGTAACTCTCTCTCAGAGTTATAGTAGTATACATCCCTCCCTAGTGTTGTTTGGCAATGATACAGCTTTAATTTGCAAAAAAACCAACCCACGTGCTAGTTAATGAAGCTTGATATTTTCTTCTGTCATAGATATATGTCAACTTTTTACTTTAGAGATAAATGCATATATATAGTGCAACCTTTGTAATTCAGAAAATATTTGCCCAATTAAAGGTGTGGTTTAGTCTATGCTTTTAATAACTGATTTTTTGTGATTTTTCCCTTCTTCAAACTATCAAGACTATAATTTACCTCCTATGTTAGGTCAGACCAAACTGGTAAATGCTGTAGCTGAAAAACGTTTTTCAATACTTCAAAGTTATTGCTAGACTATTTACTTTTTTTAAGTACCAATTTTAAATTACACACTGGTCTTTAAAATAATTTCCTTGCAGGACTGCAAGCTGCTGCAGGTTGAATATATATTATATTTTATGAAGCAGAAGTAAATGTTGCTTTCCTCTGTATCTTAAAGACCTCAGTAGAGGGAAAATGTGCTGTCTATAAATATTTTAGCCAATTTCTGAAATGCTCTGCAGGATGCTACTTAAATTTTAGAGTTGGTAAATGCAACCTTGCAAATCAATATTTTCTGAAAAATACTTCAGTGTGACCTAACAATCTTGCTCCCTGTTTTCTGCATCAGGGAGATGGAGAGTGAGGATGCACGTAATAATCCTTGAGCAATATGTTGTCTGACTTTTGATATCATTTCATTCGTGAAGGATTGGTTCAAATTTGTTACACACTCAGCAGAAAATACTGAAGCAATTTGCCACCCTGTTCTGAATTTTAGTATATCTTTCAGTAATGATGCCCGAGACTAAGAGAAAGGTTTGGGCAGGAATGTGCTACCCAACACAGTAAGCAAGGGAGGAGAAGGGGCACTTGGCATTTGGCAGATATATGCATTTATCAAGGGGAAAGGTTATGTCAAAACCTTTTGACAGTCTCATTTTAAAAATTTCTCATTCCCACTTACCTTAAACTGCTTGTCAATAAAAGCTAAGAGAAACTTGGCCTTTTTCTGCTGATGTGCAAAGAATCTGAAATATCTCATGTGAATGCCTTAGCTGTGCTGAAGGAATCAGAAGAGGCAGGCAGACATTTTGCCTCACTTTGTGATACTAAGCTCCCAACTGAAAAAGCAGTTAATTTCCAGTGCTTAAAGTACAAAAAAAACCCCACAGTAATTTATACCGAGTTTCTTTTTTCTGTATGCCCGATCTACCAGATTTTCAAAACACAACAGGACAGGTTTTAGCAATCTGGGAGGTGGCAGTAAGGAAAAGGCATTACAGCGTGTGAGGAAAATTGATTGCAGCGGCACTTCTCACAACCACAGACGGCGAACCGCTCTCGGAAGAAGTCGGGGAAAGCCTGTACGGGTGAGCTGTGGTACCCTGCGCCTGGTGTTACCTCCCTGTGGCAGCTGCGCACGGTCATAGCTTCTCCTCATCAAACGACATCACAGCTATGACAGAAGCAGTGGAGTTCATACCTGATCCGGGCACCGTGATGTGCACGTGCACAAGTGTTTGAACGTGCCTTTGAACAATGCCTTTGCGGGGTTCGGTATGGCTTCCTTAACGATAAACTTTCTTATTCCTGATGGAAGAGCAGCCAAGATATGCAGTGATTCAAAGAAATTATTGAACTACCATAGTCACAATTACTTATCCCTGCATCCCAAAAATAGGACACTGGCAAAAATGCTGCCGGGGAAGTCAATGGGCTAGCCTACATTGCGGTCACTTTGAAGAATTTTTCTGCTTCTTTTCTGCTTCAGTTCTGGGCAAAAGACAGCCTTAGATTTGCTAAAGGGAAAAAGGACAAAAGAAATACAATTAGATAAAGCCACCAACTCCGTTTTCTTCTGAAGATAGCTAATATATAGCAGTATAAATGTTCTGCTGTGGGTATCCTTCAATCTTTCTTGTTAAAGATGTTCAAATGTACTACAGAGTATATGTAAGTAATCTCTCAGTCAAGAGTAGGAAAATCCACTCCTATATCTAAGGTACATAACCTCTAGGAACCTTCTCTTTTGATAAATGAGTATTTGAGTACTGCTTGCAAAGTTGGTTTTGCAGTCTTTTCAGGAGTGATTGATAGAAACCTCTCCTAGATCAGTGCCCTGGCTGTTGGAGTGCTCCCCTGAGAAGGGGAGAAGATTTCAGTTCCTTGGTCTGGGTACGTATTTGATTCTCAATTTACCAAATTGTTAGTAAATGTCCCAACCACAGCCTGGAGAAAGTGAGGCACACCTATTAATTCTTGCTTTGTTTATAAAATCCAATTCACTCTTTTTTTTGCTTTCCTTAAAAAATACCAGAAAACAAAATGTTTTCTAAGAAGAGGATTTTCCCCCTATGATCGAAAGTAAGAGCATTTAATTTATGTTTTTTGGTTCAGCCACAGAATTATAAGTGGAAAAATAAAAAGATAATCAAATAAAGATTTGACAAGCAAAATATGCTTAGCAGGAATTAAATGCCAGCTTGAGAGTTTATGTCTTGTATAGGCCCTTTGTTTAGAAAACAGTTTTAACTTAATTTGCTGTCTTACAAGTGCTGTGTATGCCTTTTGCTTTGTTACTCTACCCAATCTTATTGAGAATTCTGATGAAATAGTAAGAAATAAGAGCCAGAAGCAGTTAGAGAAGCTTGCACTCCCTTTCATCACATCCCAGAGGCAAAGCTGGAGCCTCATTCAAGTTTATTCCATGACTCTAAGCAAGGCCCTCATGCCAGACCTTGAAAGCTCCTGAGGTTTTCCTTGACTGTCCGGATAATCCTACTGCTGAAAGTCCTGGTGAGTCCTGAGATGGCAGTGTGATTTCTTGAAGAGGTGCTCAATTCTCTTGCAGGAATCTGCCAGTGGTGTCTGGTGTCTCTAGGAGCCAGGGGTTTCACTGCTTCTGATCTCTGTTTATGAATTGGGTAGTCAAGAGAAAAAAAAAAAAGGTATTTGCAAAAGATGTGATTTTATTTTTAACTGAACAATACTCACTGGCTGCCAAAGGTGCTGATTTTACATATTGAGCACTGCACATCTGTTCCAGCATGTTATTTTCCAGAAAGTATGCTGTAACTGCAATAGTTCCTCTTTCTTCTTTTGTTTCAGTTCCGCCTTTTATTCAGCCTTTTGAGTTCCCGCGGTTCTCCATCGGGCAGCGGGTCTTCATTCCCTGCGTGGTGGTCTCTGGGGATTTGCCCATCACAATCACTTGGCAGAAGGATGGCAGGCCGATCCCAGCCAGCCTCGGGGTGACGATTGACAACATCGACTTCACCAGCTCCTTAAGGATTTCTAATCTTTCGCTGATGCACAATGGGAATTATACCTGTATAGCTAGAAATGATGCAGCAGCTGTGGAGCACCAAAGCCAATTAATCGTGAGAGGTAAGTAGATGTAATTAGTTTGAAGGGGGCCAATTAAGTAGAATTCATCAGTATTTTGTAATGACATCTGTTTCATGGAAAGTATAAAAAAAGAGAAAAATATGGTAATCCCTCTCTTCATAACAGAGAGCACACAGACCAAGGAAGAGCAGAAACTAATATGACATTTTCTATCTAAAAGTCTTGAAAATAATCAACAACACTGGAGTACGCAGGGTCAATGGGGGAGCCACAGGACTGGTTTCCTGGAAAATTTGTGAGGCAACAGCTCATTTCTTGGGATAAAGCTTTGAAATAGTATCAAATTCCTCTCTGTTATTGTTTAAGTCTTATTATCCCCATTTTTTATTTAGATCAGCCTCTCATATAACATGATGTCAGTAGAAAAGCAAAGCGTTTATGTTGACTTCATGGGGAAAAGACCCTCCCCTGTTACCATGTTGTTCTTTTTCTTGTTTGTGTTTATTACACAATTACCATTATTCATTTGCTCATGCTGTCTTCACAACATTTTCCTTTGACATAGAGGTGAATACAGTCCTAGTAAGGAAATGTTTTATGTGGAAAAGTCCTTTTAGAGAAATACCTTGGCTTTTGCCTTTCAAGTCACACTGTAGCCAAGTTCCCTAGGGATTATGCTTTGTGGTGCATTTTTAACCAGCTGTGCAAAACTTCAACAAAACTTCCTTTTCTTTCCGAAAGTTTTTCAAAGTGTTTTAAATTTTCATATTTTTTTTTTTAAATAAGACAGTTATACTCTTCCCTCTCCACCATCTCCCTGTTGCTGTCAAGCCATTAGACTTCTTGGAGAAAGAGGGCACATACTGTACTACTGCAAGTGATTCTGGTTATTTCTGCCTGCTGCAGATCACTACATCTCATACACCCTTCCAACACAAATCCTAAAAATACTCAGCAGTTTTTGCCATCTTTTCCAGGCTTTTTTTGTCCCTCAAAAAATTGTTTGAAACAAAACTTACTGAAGAGCTCTTCCTTTTAAGTCAAATCTTTCCATTGTCCTAGGACTACCTTTAATGGTTTATTCCCTAGTTTTCCACTTAAAGAATGTGTATGCTTTTTTTTTTTTATTATTTTTAATGCTGGTATTATCAAAAATCAGTGGCAAATAGGTCCATTGTTTTTTCAGCAGTTTTGATATGAATATTACATTAATGATTCGAAAAAAAATTGCTGCTTTTAATCTTGCTTTATTCAGTATAGATGTCTATTACTTTCTCCATCTATCCATTAATTCTTAAATTAAGTGGTTTGATTAACTACATGCATTTAATTATTATTTTCCTAAGCTGTTCTGTCATCATTCTCACAGTAAAGGTTTTCCTCACCTTCTCTTTTTCTGGAGAAGGGAAAGTTGACAATCTCCCATCAAAATAGACAGTCCACTGGCTATGCCTGCCCTATGCAGAAATGTTGCATATAATAACAGCTGAGATCACACCTGTTTTGTAGTCATACTCAGTGCTCTAAGTGATGGGAATGAATCACTTTAATCATTTTAGCAAATCTGTGTTGGTTCCTATAGGCATTTCATCAAAACAGGGATGGTAGGATGATCTCCAGGAAAAAAAAAAAAAAGAAAAGAAAAGAAAATTGACAGAGTACCACTGAAAACTAGCTCTCTGCAAACACTGTCTATCTTTTTTTTTCAGCACTGAGATCCATGAGGCTATAACAGCTCAATTGAAGCCACATGTAGGGATTTCTGCTCTGCGCCCCACTGATTAGGGCAAGCCCTGCCTTCTCAAAATGGTGTCCCTGCTCTCCCTTCCTTGCTTGGACTTCAGCATCCCTGCCTCCTGCTGTCGGAGGACAATTTCTCTTCTGGAAAGCCCTTTGGTGGCCTGACCTCTGCTCCCTGGACACACCTGCCTCTTGATGCCTTGTTTGACATCAATTCATTTTCCCTCCTTGAACAGGAGAGGAGTTCTGTGGAGTTTGCTCTTGTACCCCTGTCATGCTGCTGACACCAACACCTCCATTTTCCCCTTGTGTGTTGCTGTTCTAATTCCACCTCCTGATGAGGGTTTTGCCCCAGCAGTGAGATGATTGCTGTTGGCTGCATATACCTAAAGGGCACCCTTATAAACTCATGGGCATGACAGAGGGTAGCTTTCCATGCTGTTTTACTCAGAGGCCCGGAGCCTCTGGAGTCCTAGTCTTGCAACTTTTCAGGAGGTTATGAGGGCTACTTCATTCTCTCTCTCTTGCTTATCTTTCTGCCCAGCTAGTGCTCTGCAGCAGCCTCCCTTAAGCTTCTCTCCTCTCTGTCAATTTAAATGGTAATGTCTTAATCAGTTTTGCGTATGCATCTGGGATAATAGCTCTCACTCAGAAGGAAAGGGGAAGATATAATATGATGTCTGACCTGAATTTTCTGCTGAAACCCTGGACTGACCTCTTTCCCACATACTGAACTGCTTCAGCTGTCTCATTCCACACAGGTCAGAAGACAGACAGCCATCAGAGGGTTGCTCTTCATCACTACTCATCTGCATCCAACCTGGCTTATATACATTTAAGTAAAGACTTGATTTCCTGCTGTCTGTTTCTTCTTCAGGCTTTCTGATCCCTCTTCTCATCTTTTTATTCATAGGTGCTGTATAACTGAAACATATTTTTTGAAATGAACTAAGTAGTTTTTCTCCAAATAAAGGGAGAAGAGAGGGTACTTAAACTTCTCTTGTTTCTAATCCAAATTGTGTGATGGTTTCTCGGCAGTGTGCTTTAAACTTAAATGTTGTTTTTTCTAAATGTCAGGGGATGTGTTCTGGGAATATCTTACTTATGTGAAGTGTGTGCATTTTGATATGAGAATAGGCAGTGAATGGGAGAGGAAAGTAAAAGGAAATATGACTGTTCCCCACAAAGTTCCTTTTCCCTTGTCTATGCTGTCTTTGTTTTCGTCTTAAGAGTAGACTTAAAAATGATGAAGGCTATCATTGTTTCCGAAATAAGTACGAGTCCATGTCATTTTACAGTACATGGGCAGACTTAGAAGTAGAATCTAAATCCAGTCCATTCCTAAGACAAACAAACACAGGCCAACTTCTTGCAGCTACATTTTAACTACAGGTGAGTACACAAAATCCTGCAGAATTCATACAGCCACATAAATTATTTGGCTTTACGATTTGAGATTTTTTTCCTTAATATTTTCTCTGTCAGATCACATATATCTGCTATTTTTTAACATTCACATTTTTCTGTTATCTTTTAAGTCTGCTTAACTGATTTCCTATATTATTCCTACAAATATTACTTTTCATATCTAAGCTGTACTGCCATTGTGTCAGGAGTATTAAATAGCAAAAGAAAAACAAGCACTGGTCACTTAAAATCTGTGGGCACCTTGTGGTAAATCTTCCTGTTACTTTGTGGTCTATAAAAGCAACCAAGTGGCAGTAAGGAGCCCTAAAAGTACCTGGCTAGCAAAGCTGAATTTTCCCTACCTTAAGTATCCGAGTAAGATGACCAGCTTCCACAGAGCTTCCTCTCAGCATATCACGTAGGAGATGGAAGACACCTGCTGAGAGAAGGAAAATGAGAGGAGAAAGCTTTTGAGCAGCCTTGCAACCCTGGGTAAGATCTAGGGACAATCTCAGTTCTCTCTGCCATGGGTTTCTTGGTGAGGACCTGCAAATGAAACATAGTTACATGCTCTGGACATAGACCTGTCAGTACTTCTCTCCACGATTTATTGGCCAATTTCAGATGAATTCCTGAAGAGGAAAAAATTCCTCCAGTGAAGCTGAAATCCTAAAAACTTAATAAAAAGAGAGGATTATTAGAAACGACTTTACTATATGTAATACTAGACACCAGAAACTCTACTCAGGTGAGCCCTATACAAACGCAAGAAATTCTCCAACTGGAGCCTGTACTCAACTACGAGATATAAGGCCACAGAAAAGCAGGCTGGGTTACTCCTAATGTTTACATGGTATCTTTTAAAGGCTCATTAATTAGCCACTAGGAGAAGCCCACCATCTTCACTGCATCTAGGCACTGCAGGTAGGCAGTCCAGCTGAGTGAAAACAGGGCTTTCCTTCTCAAAATCTTGTGCTTCTCCAGATCCTGATCTGCAGTTCTTCTGGAAGTGCATCAAAAATTTGCAAGAGAGAAGGGTTTCTCAAAAACTCCTAAATCATTATTATTTTGGTTATTTTTTTTCTTGCCACACTCCTGGTTTGCTAGGCATGCTATTAAGAAAAAGGAAAGAATAGGATCCTGTCATGAAAGCCATCCACAGAAATTAGGAAAATATCTTCTCTGTCAACTACTTATATCATCATGCAGAGTTAATTAAGGTTTTACTCATTAGGGCTGTCTTCTAAAGAGTGATTAAAAATCTACATACACTTTATCATGTGTTACTCACTTCTGTAGGGTTTCCTAAAATGGGAATGGAGTAAATATGAAATAGAAAGCAGTGAAAAAGATTTTAATTGGTAATCAAAAAGAAAAAGCTGATAAATGTATTATGAGTTCAAAATTTTTCAGATACTGCCAGAAAAGAGAATTAAACTTCCTGCTAGTGAACATGTCATATGTTAAAATTGAGATAAGGTCTTTAAATACCTAATAACCCCCCCTCCCCCTTAATGCATTTAATGCATTAAGTGTAAATGTGTTTTCATTTTGCGCTTGCCAGGAATGTTGAATATCATTAGATAGTTAGGCACCCAATGAGGAGTCCCTGAGCCTTGAATCTTCCAGATAGGACGTGGGTATCCGTCTGTTTTCTGCTGTTTGGTGGTGGTGTTGGTGTGATGCAGCAAACGCAGTTTGTGGTAGGAAAGCAGGAGGCAGATTTATGGTTGCAGCTGATGTCAAAACTAATTTAGTTCTTTGCTGGTGTTTACACTGCAGCTTTGAAGATTATTCTTGAATGATTCACTTCCTATTTAATGTTCTCATTAGACAAACCTGATCAACACAAACCACTAGGCACTGTCTCATTTTGCAAAAGTACATCTTTTTTCTTGAACTGCATAGCAAATGGTTTCACTAAACCAGCTAAATCGACCCCTTAGGTCCAATGACCAAATTTAATAACTGTTCATCTTTGCTAAAGTACAGTGTTTAATGATCTCATTCATTAATACATCAGTGGTTGCTTTGGCTGATTAAATTTCTTCCATCATTTTGACAGTATGATCTAAATGTAAAGTACAAATATTCCATGAAAAAATGAAACATTGTATTCCGGGCCAATGTCATAGATTATTTCTTAACTCACTCCAGTAGCCCACCAGAGGAGCTCATGTTAGGAGCTTTCAAAATTGCTCTCCAGTGTGATGTACTAATCACTGCACTTGGGAGCCAGAAGCACTTGTGTAGCTTTGAAGTCCAGGAAAGAGTGTGTGAGTTTGTCGTCTGGTCCCTGGCATAAAGCAGTCAGAAAGTATTCTTGGATTTACATAAAGTACAATAAGTACAGAAAATACAGAAAGTATTCTTGGATTTTACATAAAACAAAATTAAATCGGGAAACGTTAGCACATACTCATAAAAAGATTTTAGTTAGTGGCTTGTCAAGTACACAACTGCAAGCAGCAATGACGCTGGTAAGCAGTATCATCTTAGGGCACCAACCTGTATTTTATCATTTTATCAGGATTATTTCACACAAGGAGATAATAAAAGCATTTTCCTTCCCTTAAAATGGCACTATGACATTCATGTTATCTTCAACATGTTATTCTGATTGCTCTCATCCTTTATTTTTCCTTTGTGAGAGCCTGAGACTGCTAGTCATAATATTGACTGAAAACACCTTATTTAGGTCCTTTGCATTCAGCCATTAAATAGTTTGCATCTGACAACTTATTGCTCTTACACTAAACAATTCAACAGCTCATTTCTCATCACAGATCCGTGGGCTGCATTAAATGAGAGTGCCTAACAGAAATTCACTGTTAAAGCAATTCCAAATGCCCTCCTTTATGGGCTCAAGGGACTGTGCTGCTGAAACAAGGGTGATAATAAAAGTAGAACTGTTCAGTCATATTCGTGAGCTATTTCAGAGTGTTTCACTTCTAAAGGGGCAGAGGAGGCCCACACCTTTACAATTAAAGAGAGAGGAGGAGAACTAATTGCTTTCTTTTCTCCATTAACTCTGCTTAAGCATGTCAGAAGAAGGAACTTTGTGAAATTCTTCCTAAGCAAATTTTCTTTAGGGCTAGTGAATTTTTGAAAGATAAAAAAAGGGAATGTAGCTTTATAATCTAAAGCTAAGTATCAAAATCTAGATCAGGTAGTTAAATGCATTGTCTTTTAAAGTGTGATAGCACATAGCACTGAACAAGTTTTTCATTTGAAATAAAATTGATTAGCAAACTATCAATGAGGAAGAAAAATTTAAAGATCTCCTCTGTTTACTCTTTATTCATTTCTATAAGAAAAATCCTGTGGTTTTATCTAGACAGCAATACAGAAACAATTGAAATGTCATTGCATAAGTAATTTTGTTTTGCTGTAGCATCTTTTCTGATTTCTATTGGCAATCTTAAGAGTAAGTGTCAAGGATTCATGTCTTCAAAATCAGAGCAGCAGTTGGCACTTTTATAAGTAGTCCTAAAGGAAGGCCAAAGCTTTACTGAATATCAAAGTTATCTCTATTACTGGATGTGGGCAGAGTTTTTGCCAAGTAAGTTTGAAATACACTTTGTTTATGGAGCTACTAGTACAAGGTAGCTGTGTGATTGCTAAACATACACCTAGTTCTGGAGCTGATATGGCAAAATTTAGTCTCCACAGGTATCATTCTGTATTGAAAGTAATGATTAAAAATGAGAATACCAGGAAGAGCTAAGCAAAATCTTATGTTTTACATATACCCAAAATACAGTGAAATCAATATGATAAAAAGCCCTGTTCAGAGTTTGTAGACATTAAAGGCACAGGACATCAAGAATGATGTCATCTACGTGAACCCATTAAAGACGTACAGAAGGAAGTATTTCCAGAGAAATCCTCAAACAGTATTTACACTTGGCATCTGTCTATTTTTCTCTATATATGCCCAAAGGGATTAGATAAAAATGTCATTTTAACAGATAAATTTAATGCAAATAGTTTTTTAAAGGCTGTTTGCCTTTATTCTATACAAGGCAATCTAGCTTAACTTTTCTAGAACTTTCTCCATATCCTACCCATTTAATATAATAAATTACTTCCTGAAAAATTAACACTTCTTGCCAGTATCATCCATAGCAAATGAAGAACACAATGAAAATGTTTTTCAAAGAGAAGGGAAATAAATCAAAGAAGTTACAAAAGTTTTGTATTCCAAGAGAAAATTTAAAAGACATTATACTTCTTACACTTTTCAGTGGTAGATGTGGCCAGTGATTATCAGTCACTTCATTGCATCATTTGTAATCATTCCCCAGTAAGACTGATACAACAGAGGTGGTTTTGGGGTGGGTGTGTGTGTGCCCATGCTGCTGTGCTGAGTCGTATAAAATCAAACCTGTTGTGCAACTACTTGTACTTTTCATCTGCTTTGGTAAAGAAGTACTTGGGGCTCCTTTTGTGTTTGGTGATAAAATGAACACAGAACAGTGAGAAAAGAGCTACAGAAGAAAATGTCTTCTCTGAGTAGATAATTAGAATAGGGTGGGTAGTTGCCCAAAGCTGCTGTAGCCAGGATTTCATGTTTGATGCTTACCTTTCATGTATTAACATAAGATATATATTTGTCAGTGTGGCAGCTATTTGGAAAGCTGAAGTGTTTAACAGCAGTAAATATATGTCCTAGTATAAATGTGTCTCTTGCCTCTATCCGAGTTAGTTCCTTCCATTTCCTCTAGCCATGTTCCAAAGAGTTTGTGGAACTTCATTGCATGTAATTAGGCAGCAAACAGCTTTGCCTTATAGCTATAGGATTCAATGACCAAAAAGTCTAGTTAAATGGATTGTTTGCTCTCCAGATGATTGTTCTGCTCTTTTAAAAAACAGTTGTATCTACAAAGGTAGAAAGAAATAGTTGGAGGGGAGTCTGGATTGTGGAGGCACAGGGAGAAAGCCTTGAGCCATTGCAAAGAGGGTTCTCTGAACCTGGAGAGAGTATGTCTAGATGCCTCCAACTTTTAGCAGTCCTGCCCATACCAATATTGGCAGCTCAAGTCTCTCCCTAAGGAAAATGTGGGGCTCTCTGGTATAATGGGAGGTGCTATTTGCGTAAACTATGGGAGTTTTTATACTGAAAAAACTTTAAAGTCATATATTATAGCACTGGTTCTACTGCTGTGCCACTGCCGCAGTTTTTCGGATGTATAATTAGTAGTATATTCATGGCCATTAAGAGCTGTTTCAGGCCCCAGGGCAAATAGTCACTGTACTGATGATCCCATTCTATGCTTCCTAACATTCCAAATGCTACAGACCTCTCCCATGCTTCCTTTCTTAATTTCTGGCACTTCTGGAGAGGCAGATGGTGGGGTCTGATGGGAGTTCGGATCAGAGCAAGGATGGGTGGTTGGACCCTTTGTGCTGTCACTCCTAGCTTTCAGACAAATTCAGCACTGACTGGACCTGTGAAGCCACAAACTCATGAGGTTGCATGTGTGTCCCCATGTGCGTACGCTGCAGTGGGGTGAGGGAAGCAAGGAACTATTAAGATTTCTCCTTTACTGCGTTAGATCTCAGTGTGTTGCCGTACTCGATTTGAGAGGAAAAAAAAACCTGTCACAGACTCAATCACCTTCCTGCACTTTCTCTGTTGCACTGTAAGAACTGACAAAAAGACACAAATAATTTACTTTTCTCTGGTATTTCCTTCTTCATGTACTGAGCCATACAACAGGTCAATGAAAATCTTTCACCTTAACTGACTTTAATACAACTATTAAGCATCTTTAATATTCAATAACTTATGTGGGTCTTTCAACATTCTTCAGGGTTTTTAGCTTTTCTTTGAACTCCTGATAAATCAGCAGGTTTTATTGAGACCTTGACATTTAGTATCAGGCCTTCACGGTAATCTGTATGTCTAGCATTGTCACAAGTTTTCTTCTCTGATTATCTGTATTTGGAACATATAGAGCTTTTCCTTGAGATGAGCTGCTCTTATTTTATTTATGTATAAATATATAAGCACATGCTGCTGTCTGGAAGAATCACTGCAGTGGTTTTATGCTGCCTTAGAATAATACATAGTCTAATCATAGAAATACAATGATGCACACACATCTATTTCCAGTAAGACTTATCCTCTTCAACTTAATGCAAGCAAATGGTGTTGAACCTTTCTATGGATTTTGGAAAGAAAAGTCCTAGCAGAATTTATAGTTCAAACACTGTCATTTTAATATGAAGTTATTTGATTGCTATTGAAAGCTGTTATTCCTTAAGGTTATTTATGCTACATCATTTAAATCTTCTTTTTCTAAAACTTGCTAGTTCATCGTTATAAAAAACAAACACAGAAAACATCAGTTGTTCTTAGATACCTGTCAAACCTGTCAAACAGAAAGCATTTCTGTTACCATGACAGTTTTATTTATCTGTTACTCCATTTTATGACCTCTCCTATGGAGAGATTTTTGTTAGTTTAGTTTTGTATACTATCAAGACCAGTGCTTTTGTTGTGACTGGCAAGAAATAGATTGAGATTGAGCACAGAAAGTAAATGTAAAACCAACTTTACCGTGTCACTGAATCATCAAAAAGATGGTTTTAATTTTGGCTTTCCTCTGCGGAATGTTATGCCTCCTTATTTGACTGGTCTGCCATTTTGAGCTACCCGATTTAGTTGTACAAATTCTCATGGATCCTTTTGCTTCCTTCCACAGTACCCCCTAGGTTTGTGGTCCAGCCCAGCGACCAGGATGGGATCTATGGAAAAGCTGTAATTCTCAACTGCTCTGCAGAGGGTTATCCCGTTCCTACCATTGTCTGGAAGTACTCAAAAGGTAGGATCCCCCTGGTCATCACGGGGGACAGATGAATTCTGGTTTAGTAACAGCTACTCACTTGTAAGTTACTGGTTTAATCTTCATATTGTCAGAAGCTGACAGGGTGTAATAAGGGAGGTATGAATCATGTTTATACTGTTCTTCTGTCATTTCCCTAAGTGCGTAGTGATGGCCATTGTCAGAGACACAAGACTGAGCTAGATGAACTTTTGGTCTGGATGTCCTGGAGATGTCCTGGAGCTGTGAATGTGTGTCTGGGTTAGCTGTGGCCTTAGTGGGCGAGTTACGAAATGGACGGCTGAGAGAAAAGAGATGCTACTGTAATTTAAACAACCTCAGAACAAGGTTCACAGGCAGTATTTGGCTGATTTCCCTCCTTCCCCCCCCACTTTCACAGTCCACAGTAACATGGCCAATCATATCTTTTCAGCAAAGAAGAAAGGGCAGGTAGCATTAGCATAAGCAGTAATTCAGTATGCGCTTTACATAATGTTTTAACATTTTCTTCTCGTGTAACAGAGCATTAAAACTGGCTCCACTTGACCCTCAGTAACCATAGGAAATTGACAGCTTTTTAATTAAAATGTACTGCCTGCTAGATTGTGTCTTCTAGTCAGTTGTCTTCTGGTAGGTTTTAGCAAGAAAACAAACTCTCCAAACTCTGTATGCAATCTAAATGAGTTAAGTCTTTAAAAAGCCAAGCAAGGCGCTGTTGATAAGAAATCCTTATGTCATATCATTTTTGGTTTCCTTAGGATCTAAGTCCAAATGACATTTTAAGAAAAAGGCTGAGGGAAGAGTAATGTTCATGTTAAAATCTATTTTTTCTTTTATTAATAAATTCCGGTTTGTGCCAAGACGAGTACAGAGCTTCAATTGCCATTAATCTCAACGGTGTATGTGTTATTAATTATGAACATAGGTCAAAAAGAAGTAATTCTTCTTCGTTTTGTTTGTGTGCTGAAGGAGGCCAAGCCAAGCTAGCTGTGCTGTAATTAACTGTGAAGAGATAAGCTGGCCATAAATAATAAAGCAGAAAAGGATAATGGTTTGATTTTGGTGGCATTCTACCATCAAGTGACTGTTTTTAAGGGCTTCCATTAACAGCTCTGAAGTTTTAAGTCAGAGACAGCTTCAGTAGATATGAGCTGTAGGCAAAGCCATCAAACCGCAGTTTGACTATTTTGGCCAAATTAACTCTGGGTGATAAGGTCAGTATTTTTACAAAAGCCTATATTTCGCTAATGGATGACTGCAATTTCAATACCTAGTCTAACTAAGGTGCTGTACAGGTCTATAGGATATGTTCTACATCTTGCTTTGAAGAGATACGTTATATAATTGGTTTGTGAGAAAGGTTTGTATAAAATTCTGAAATAATTACTGAGATGAGGCCAGCAGGAGTAAAACAAGCAGATCATAGCTCATCTGTAGGTATCACAACAGAGTACAAAGAGCATCTGTACACCTGCAGGTAAGTTAGCATGATTGGCTTTTCATATCAGTGAAAAATGGAAGAAGGAGGTTCATTATTTTTTTTTGTACATTGGCACAGACGGTTAATAGAAATGGACTTGCTGTCTCTAAAGAATAATGATAGTGATCAGTACAGACACCCCATAATCAACAAGAATCTGTTGTTTTAAGTCCTTCAGACTTAAAGAGGGAGCAAGCACACACTGAAACACAGGAGGGTCTGTCTGGGTATAAAGAAGCTCTTTTTTACAGTGGGGGTGACTGAGCACTAGCACAAGTTGCCCAGAAAAGTTGTGTAGTCTCATTCTCGGAGATATTTCAAAAGCCCATCTGGACATGGTCCTGGACAATCAGATTTAGGTGGCCCTGCTTAAGTGGAAGGGTTAGACTACGTGACCTCCAGAGGTCCCTTCCAACTTCAATCAGTCTGTGATTCATGAGCATGTAGTGCTCTTGCAGATTCATCCATGCCTTTGTGTAATAAGTTGATGTCGCTTCTCAGGAAGACTTTGGATGTAATAGCAGTAACAGTCTGTGTGAAGAGCAAGAAACCTTTGCGAACTTTTATGCAAAATTTTGCACAGCTGTAGCAATCCTTAGGAGTGTCAGCCCTTTCCCTTCTGTGAACACCAAATTGTCCCCAGAATTTTTCATGTGAAGAAATGCAGGAAGCGAGTGCTTGCTTCTATCTACTTGGGCAATCAATTGCAGACAGGTAGAGTCAGTGAAGCGAAGATGTGCTTTCTGAATAAATGACAGGAAAAATGGCTTATTAAAGAAAAAAAATGGAATATGCACGTGACTAAATAAGTTGAAAAATCAACACTGACAACTGATTTTTGTGAAAACATTATCCCTTTAACATTTCTAAGTTCACAGTATCAGCCACCAGACCTTCAGGATAACTGTAAGTCCCTGAAGCAATCTCTTCTAGTACCAGGATTTTTAGTATGCATGTCTGGACTTTTTCAATATTGTAGAAGTTGTATTCCTAGGTTGTTATAGCTTGCTATTTTATACTAAATCATTCCCCATAGTATTTATTCATCGTATTTCCTCTTGGGCTGACTCAGCCAACTGCATATAGTAATTAATGCTGACAGATATTAACTTCATGGTATAACCGAATTCCAGTGAAGAAGACTACCTCTGAAAAATCTTGTCACCTTCTGCCAAAGTAGGTTGTAAAACCCTTTGTTACAAGAACCTTATCTTAATACACACTTACAGAGTCCCTAATGCTGTAGAACCTGAACTTGTGGTGAGCCTCTGGACAGTACAGCATGGTGACAATATGGCAGTACCCTGTTCTCTGTTCCCTAAATCACCCAATATCTTATTTCAAAGGAAAAGTAGGTTCTTTTGTGAAACCAAAGTTGTTACAGAAATCTTAGGCCTCCTGTCTTTTTATGGACCCTCCATTTTTATATTACTGCCAGACATGGTACCTCATGACTGATCAACAGTCTGAGCCTTTTGTTTGTTTCTTTCTTTGTTCTGTTTCTTTCTTTTTTTTTTCAGTTCAGATAAATATTGGCTGCAAACATGGCAGAAGAGAGTTTTTATGTGTCATCAGTCGGTCAGCTGTAGGAGGCAACATGCAACACAAACACTGCCATGTTTTTCCACGTTACCCAGAGTTTTATAAACAAGGTCCTAGAGTTCTCTTGAGTATGCTATGTTTACTACAGCAGACAACCCTCTTAGTCATAAGAAATTCATTTGGTGTATGCATTAAGGATGCATATTTGTATGACTGTTCATCTGTAATTGTCAATAATTTATCAGCCTCTAAATGTACAACAAATGTGCCTTTTTACCCATGAGCGGTCTGAAAATCTCCTTCATTTTCTCTCTCCCCCTTTCTGGTTCTGCCAGAAGCCATTCATATTTTAAATGAATTGAGCATCTAAGAACAGGAAGCTATAGTTTCTGTCTTATTTTTGAAAAAAACTGAGGTACTTTCCTTCCCAACTAACCTGTTTCCATGGTGGTTCTGCTTTAGGTGCTGGGGTTCCTCAGTTCCAGCCAATTGCATTGAATGGTCGCATCCAGCTTCTCACAAATGGCTCCTTGCTGATTAAACATGTTCTGGAAGAAGACAGTGGATACTACCTCTGCAAGGTCAGCAATGATGTGGGAGCAGACGTCAGCAAGTCCATGTACCTCACTGTTAAAAGTAAGAACTAAAACACTTCTCTGTGATCCAGATATTACCACTGAGTGAAAAAGTCTTGTCTATTGCATCACTAGTTTGGAGGGAGGGAGGGAAGGGATTGATTTTCTTGGTTTTAATTTCATGGTGGCATTCAGCTGCATGTGGTAGCACCTGAAAGTTAGTATGGTTAATAAAAAACATTATTTAGTAGTGGGAGAAAAGGGGGCTTAAAGATGAAAAGGATTAATATCTTATTTCAAAAATTTGCATCATATCTATGAAGTACAGCTGAGTAATGAAGTGAAAGTAAGAAAATTCTTTGGTCAAGAGTAAAAAAATCAATAACAAAAGAGAAATATGCACAGCACCTGTTACAAATCTCAGAAGTTGAAGAAAATATGGATTAAAAAGTCCCATCATCAGTTCTCAAGATACCATAGACAGATGCTATAGGTACAATGTAGTAGATACCACAAGGTGCTGTAAGATAATGTAAGATATTATAGATACAGCCACAGTAGTTATTTTGACTTAGCTGCTAGCAGATGGCTTTCAGAAAATGCATGTAATTCTGTTGAATCTGGAGTGTGTGCACAATGACCTCAATGTATCTGTACTTTCTAGGCACAAGAGAAAAAAGCAATCTAGTTTTTAGGTGCATGTTAGCTATAATTCCTTCAAACATGAGCACAGCTGAGAATACACAGGAAATATTATGACAAAAAAAAAAATCTGTAGAGCTAATATAATTTCTTGCTAGAGAAAAAAAGACGCTATTGACACTTCACCAGTCCAAATGTTCCTGGATGACCTATTAGATCAGGATTGAAGGAAGTCACCAAGCCACGCACTTTCATGTTTGTAGGAATTTTGAAGACTGACTGAGTGCTTTGAAGTTCTGAGTTGTCAATTAGCTTGAAAAAGGTTTGCCCTTGAAAGTAAGAAGATTTTTTTTCCTGAAAGGAAGGAAAATCCAACTTATTCTCCATTGGAGAGCTATACTTCAGACCACTACTGTTTAGTTTTAAGGATGTTGTTTGTTTGTTGTAATGTCAGAGAGTGAATAACAAAGTTCTTTGAAAGAGTGTTAGCTTAGTCAGATTTGCAAGCCCCAGTCCCTCAGATGTCCTCTCCACTCTGACTTACCATAGTGGCTTTGTCTTCTGAAAAATAACATGATATCCCAACCTCTCAAGCATGTATATTAATTGCATACATTTTCTGTGGATCAGTAGAAGTTCCAGCTTCTGTGTTTTCCATAACTGGCCATTTTGGGGCTAGTCTTCAACTGTAGGAGCCATGCATTGCTGTAATATGCTACAGAAAAAACAGCTTTCCTCTGGTTGGCAGCTCTGCACACTGGCTGTCTGATCACTGCATGCAGTTTCATGTGTGATAAAAGAGCATCCCTTATCAAATAGGAGCAGGAGCTTCCCCGGAGAGTCAGATGCTGTTTGAATCTAATGAAAACCCCTCCGGCTCTGAGATAGCAAGCAGGCACGTCTGCACACCCTCACACGTCCACACGAGCACGCGTACTGCTCCCAGCGTGGCTGTGAGAGCAAACGCTGTTAGCGTGTTGGTGCGTGCGTAGGAGAGGCAGAGCTTTAGCTGTAATTAAGCACACATTAAGGACAAGCTGCTTTGGGGAGTGACTTGAGTGGAAGTGTTCTGTGACGGGCTTCAGGTATAGCTGGATCCCTTGTTCTGGTGGTGTGATTATGGCACATAATACTTGCACTTGGTGAAGTGACTCCAAAGTGAGGGCCTGGACCAGCCTTTATTCTTTTTGGTACTGTATCTTGTATTTGTTGCTTTATTTTTCTTTATGGTTATTCTGGCTCCTTCTCCCTCTCACCCACAAGCCCCTTTCTGGACCCTAGTCCTCAGGAATAGATCTACTACTAGAGAAAAACCTCGGGCTTCCTTCATCAAATTCACAGTGTTATTAATCAATTGACCTGAATCCACAAGGTCACTCTAAATGCCATCTTTACTAAGATGCAGAATGTGATGAGACCTCGCTGAGGCAATTGTTTCTGGGTAACAAAGTTGGTAAGTAAGAAACAGCCTTCCAAAACATAAACAAAGATTAGCACCAATACGTTTTAGTATGATTTCCTCATGACAAATTGGCTTCCCACCTTCCTTCAGTCTACATGTGGGTTGTCCATGAGCAGAAGCTCAAATCAGCTGATAAAAAAGTAAGTGGTTTAGATGGATTTAATCACTGATTGTGAAACTAGATTGCCTCAGAAAGCAAAATGTGGCAGCAGTCCCCTTACAGCCACCTCTTTTACTTCTTAACTGTCCTGTGTACCACTGATACCTCATGTATATAGATGCTAACTACTGACAGCATCTTTGTAAATTTACTGCCTCCCTCTCTGCCCCAACCCTTCTGGAGGTGATGCTTCTCCTCCATGTTTGATAAAAGTTTCTACCTACTCCATTAGTAACATTGCTGGATAAATTCTGCCTTTTATAGATCCTGTGACAAATCTGTTAAATGAGATTTAACGCTTTTCCAGAATTTCCAGTGTTGCCTGAATGTAAACAGAAATGCTATTGACCTTTGATGTCAAAAGAGGGTAGACAATTTTTATTTTGGTAAGTCATGAGTGGACAGAATAAACATTTACCTAATATACTTCCATGACTTGCTACATTTAAAATTGACTGACTTTTTCTCAGTGAAAAGCCAACTCAAGCTATAAACTGTCTTGGCTTGCTTAAGGAGACTCTTAATGATAAGTCATTCCAGGCACACATTTATTTAGTGCCTCACTGTTTGTTGTGTGACATCTTAATGTCAGAGAAACTGGTCCAAATTCTTGGCTGAAGGTGGTGTGTTGAGGAGGGAGTGCAAAGTAAAAAGATGAGAGGAAAAGAAAGAGGCTTCAGGAATACTAAAAGAAATGTGAAAAGAGCGAGCTGCCAAAGATGATGCTCAATCAGGAACCACAGGTCTGGAATGGTAACCGTGAAAAGCTGAGAAACTTAATCTAAGAGCTATTATCCTTCTCCCTTTTCAAAAAAATGTACATAAAAATCATGATCAATGATTTTTTTGTCTTCTTCTGGACCAAGGATAAGTAGTTCTCAAATTCCTTATTCACCAAGACACACAATATTAGAAAATTATGAGAGAGATCTGGATTAAGGAATCTAGTGCTGTCTTGAGAAATGACTCCTGGTGCTTGGGATGAGAAGACTTCTAAAGAATTTCTATAAAGGATAATGAGCCTTTAACATGAAGGGAAGAACTAAAATTATTTAAAGGTTGCCTGGGAGTCACAAGGGAAGACATGTCTGCTTAAAATGGACTGCCTGCCTGCCTTCATCTGAATAAACGTCACACTTCCTAATTCCACTTTAGGGGCTATATATAACAGAACAGTATTGTGAAAAATTTCCCTCTTGAAAAGTAATCTTTCATTAAGGTAGGTATGCTCCTATGTAAATAATCTGTTGGAGGCAGTCACGTTAGCCCTGCTCCTTCCTAAATCCGTCACTTATTTTCATGTCAGTATGGAAACAAAGGTTTAATCTGATCACCAAAACATTTTCAACAAATCTTATCTGCCAAGAAAACAGAATTACTTCATTTACTTTCCTCTCAAATATGCTTCTTAACTATTTGCATTATGTGCTTAGTACATAAACCTAAAGCCATCAGTCAGACCCACACCTCCTTCCAGCAGGAACATCCTAATCTCAGCTAATACTTCTAATGCTAAATTTCACCACTTAAAAAAAAAAAAAAACAACCCACAAAAAACCCAAACAAACCAACCAATCAAACAAAAAAACCCACCAAACTTTAAAAATTCTTATCTATGACAAGGGCTGCTGTATTAACAGAAGGAGCTGTTTGGGAAAGGGACCCTCATCAAGGTGTAAAAGTCTAGTGCCCCCTTCCTGCAGCTACTTTGGGTCTTGGCTATTGTATTTCACCACTCTGTCTCTGCTGCCCCTGCTTCCTTTAGTACCTCTTGTCCACATAGACCATGACCTCTTCCTGGCAAGATTTATTTTTGTCCATCTTCAGACAACTTATGGAGCAAAGAGGTACTGATCACATAACTAGTTAATACTGAAAAAGATAATAATAGTTATAAACACTAACAAGCCCAAAAGATGCTTATGAAGGGAGATTCTGAACCTAGCAAAGCAATTTCCTCCACTGCTAGCTAAGAGTTGTTCCACCATGCGGATGAAGCACTGCAAAATTTGTTTATTGAAATGGATAGAAGTCTATCCATTAGACTTCTGGCACCCTCTGTGAAACTTTATTTGGGCAGGACAAAGGCAGGCTCCCCATGTGGCCAGTCAAATGAGTTTGCTTTGCTGCAATACCTGAAGTAAAGCCAGCAAATTATGACGGAGAACTCACTGTGCTCTTCTCACCAGGGTGGCTGTAAATGCTCATTTTAGTCTTTAGCGATGTAATTCCTTGTCGAGAATATAGGAATGTCAAAATCTGTCCAATTGCTACTTTTCCTTGTGTGTGAAAAGAACAGAATTAAAAATCCATATATTCCACAAGATATCAGTAAGGGTGGTATTGTCAGTTCTGCTTTTGCAAAGATAGATTATCCATGATACGTTGCAAAGAGAGATCAGGGAGTGTAGTGACAGGACAAAGGGTAATGGTTTCAAACCGAAATAGGATAGATTTAGATATTAGGAAGAAATTCTTTAGTCTGAGGGTGGTGAGACACTGGAACAGGTTGCCCAGAGAAGCTGTGGATGCCCCATCCCTGGAGGTGTTCAAGGCCAGGCTGGATGGGGCTTTGAGCAACCTGCTCTAGTGGAAGGTGTCCCTGCCCATGGCAGGGGGGTTAGAACTTGATGATCCTCAAGATCCCTTCTAACTCTAACCATTCTTTGATTCATTCTAAGATAAAAATCATCATCTCTAACATCTTAAAAAATACTTATAGGAAAAACATCAGTCATACTATGTCAAGTTCACCTGAGCACAGGTATTTTGATATTTCTTATTTTGTCCTTGCTCCATTTTTCACAGTCCCATGGTCTGTAAATAGTATTTTCTGTGGTAAAACAATACAACATCCCCTGGTCTGATTGTGTACTCTTGTACTCTGTTTCACTGTTTTCTTCTGCTGACATTCTGCCATCTTTAAACAAAGAGCTTTTTCATTTATTTACTTCTTTACACTCATATTGTGGTTATCTCAGGTAGAGTGCACTTTTGTCCAATGGACAAATTTGGCCAAAATTGGTAAAATTCTCTAGCTGGATTACTTACATAAAAGAGAAAAGGAAATAAGACCATAAATAATTTCTGTGAACTGAAACTAGTCATATATTCCAAAGTATTCTTACTCATGAGCTGGCAAGCTGCCCTTGCCTATCTTTGCCCTTACCCTCACCACCTATTTCTTGGCCAAAAAAAAAAAAAGGCAAAACCAGTGTTAAATAGGAGTATGTGAATGAACTACAGTATAGCTCGGTTTAAAGTCCAAGTCAGTGATGATGGATTGTAATACTCTCTATCTGTTTTAATTACTTATTTATTTTCATTAAATGCAAAGTCTAAAAGATGCTGTAAGAAAGCTACAGTATATCTTGGAAACATGAAAATTCTCCCTAGACAGAAGTACTTTCTCTTGTTAGTAAAACAGACCATTTTTTTCCTAATGGGGTCCTCCCACTCTGAGAAATGAACAGGGTCTGAATGCTGTTTTCTGCCTCTTCCAACCACTGGCACAGCTTTGATTTAGGGACTTGCACTTTAATCACCCATCATGTGTCATTACCCCAACAGGCGGCAGCAGCCGCAAGATACAAGCTCCAATAAATTGCACTGAAAATCGCTGAAGCGATCCTTTGTTGATTTTCCTTTACAGCTATTCAATGGCAGATCAGCTGTCATAACAACACAGTGCCTGTGGCAACAGGGTGAAATTAAACGTGAAGTATGTTCGAGGTAGCTGGTAGAAAGCTGGAATATCCCTTTTCTTCTGTACATTCCAATGCTTTCTACTTCTCTCAGTTACGCCAAGCCTGTGGCAATTGGCTAAAATGAATGCTTTCTTTTGTAAGTTAATTGTCAGATGTACTACAGTACAAATACTCAAGTGCTTTTGTATGCAAATCTTTGCAGTGCTCTCATTTAAGGAAAAGAGGGAAGGTAAGAACCTCACTCTTTTTTAAAAAAAATATTTTTCTAATTTGGTGCAAGGAGAAAAATATCAGAGCAGCCCTTTTTATTTTCTTCAAGGCTTCAAGCAATGTTTCCAGCAGGAAGGTAAAACAGATTTCTCTCCAAGTAGCTAGCTAGCTAGCTAGAAACTGCACATAGGCTCTGCTGTATTTTTTCCATTAATATCAATAGTATCATGTTTATTGTTTTTTTCAGGATAGTGTCTCTCACAGCTTTATGTTGCCCACATAACAACATTCAAAAGGAAGCACGGGTTCATTTTCAGAAGACTTCTTTCTGTGGAAATTTTCACAGTGGGTACAGAATATTAAGGCTTTCCTGAAAAACAACCAGTTTAACAAAGGAACAAGATGTGTCTCAGTAACTTTTTAAGGAAAATACGTGCCAGTAAGCATAGGGCAATTGACAGACAGAATTTCAGGATTAGTCAGTTTTGAGTTATTCATTAGTCCTCTACCAGGTTTAGTTTAGTAAACGTTATTCCTCCTCCTAGTTTGATAGGACAGATGGAACATACTCAAAACTCTGACGTTCATTGTTGTCTCTGGCTGCAGAGAGGTTGAACCTGCTGCTCTCAGCTCTGCCACTGTGCCCCTCCTGGGCTCTGTGCCGCCTCTAACCCCCTTTGGGAGAGCAGGCAGAGACCATCCAAGGGTGCAGGTCACTGCTGGACCCGCAGCAGCTCAGCCAGCTCTTCTGGGTGGAACAGCTTTGCCAGGCGCACCCAGAGTATCATGTTCAGAGGCAGTGGAGCACTAAGTGACTGGAGCTGGATCTGGTGGCATTTAGAGACTGTGGTAACATATATCATATGAATCTGGAACTGGAAGATGGGGGCAGAAATGAGTAGACATGGTAATTAAATTTTAATATTTATTTCAGAAATTATTATCAGAACACATCACTTGGAAAAGATTTTAACCTTTTTTTTTTCCCCTGATGTTTCCTTAAAATTATGAAGTGGTTCCAAATCTCAAGTGTGTCTTAATACAAGTACTGTTAGGATGGTGTTGTGATAGGTTATGTCTTTTTTTACTTTAATCCATGTGGTAGAGGACTAATGGCTCAACACTAACAATGCATACAGGTACACAATCTCATTTTTCTTGAATACTTACCTTAAGGGTTATTTCATGCTTATAGTGTATATAAATTCCTGGATTTTCATGTTTCTGTTTTGTTAAAACAAATAATTTTTCTGAGTAATATTTGAAAATACAGATGCTCCTCTGAATATATTGTTTTCATTGTGGGTTGGGGCCTGTAAACAGTGTGTTTCCTGGGTTTAATGTTGGCTTCTTGTGGAGGAAGTGCACGCATGATCTATTGTTGCTCCTTTTTATTTTTGCAATGTCATCAAGAGTCGAGCCTACATCTTGCTAACAAAGATTAAGTAAACTTAAATCTAGAGAGCATTTTAAAGCAATAGTGGGATGAAAATTAAATTAGTGCGTATGTGCAATACACATGACTATTTCAATTTCAGAAAAGTAAGCTGTTACAGTACCATGGCTTTTTCCTATCACTTTACCTTTCCAGTTTCCATTCCTTTCATCTTTTTTTCTCTGTGTCTAATTATGTCAGCTTTAAGGTACATCTCATTTACAAAGTAACCACATTCAGAAGGACAAAGCCTTGGCTCAAAGAGGAGACATGGTATTCTTGTGCCTCACATCATTTTCCCTACACATCCACTGGTGCTTCTTCCTTTTCCTTGCTGTCATGATTCTGCAAACCTCACATCTCTATCATCACCTCCTTTATAAAAAAAAATAAATAAATCCTTTTCCATCCTATATTTGTTCTTCTATCTATCCAATATTATTTTCATATGAGTTCAGGATTTTCAGAATGCTATCTGAGCATCAAAAACAGTGAACAGAGTCTTAAATGACAGTATTCCTTCTTAGATATCAATGGTTCTTCTGCGCTTTGAATCTTTGCAGCACAGTCTTTTTCAGCACAAGACATATGTTTCATAATCTTATTCACAGCTGTTTATTATTGAATGCTGTCATAGGACCTGCATTATGATTCTCTATACTTATTAATTTATTACGTCTCATTGTTTATCTCTACCTTTAATTTGATGTACAAAACTAACTTTTGCATTAAAAAGGAAAGAACCATAGAAATAAAAAAAAAAAAGAATTTTACAATATCTTAAAAATGCGTAGGATATAAATACATTTGAGTACCAAGTGACACAGACACTAAATCAGTTACATGCATTTTTCTGTATAATTCCCCCCCTAGTATAACGAAAATGTAAAAAAGGTAGTTTATATGCAAATATATTATGCTTCGGATAAGAAAGTTATTTCTTTTTAAATATAATGCAAAATGTTGCTATTAGCCAAAGACAATCTTTTACAACTGCTTCTATCAGTGCAATTTCAGCTTTTTTTAAAGCAACCAATTTTGCCTTCAAACATAAAGAAAATGTCATATTTTGTAGTACTTTCTTTTTCTCTTCAAAATTGTTTTTCAAGAATTACATGGTTGCTTTGTTCATAACCCTCTGTGCAAATCCTACGATAGCACTCAGTATAAATACTGTGTATAGATTCTGTGATAATCAACATAAAAACAAAAATTTAAATTTCCATCTGGGAGGCATAAAAAAGGAACAGAAAATGCAAGGTAGGAAGAAGGGCTGACTACAAGCTGAAGAAGCTGTATACAAAAGAATTTAAGGCACTGCTTCCTATACCCCTTCCTGCTGTGCATGTCAGGTGTAATCAGAAGGAAGGATTTGCAAATGCAGTTTTTCTTTCAGCGGTCTGGATCTATTTGCTTTGTGGGAAACAGGTTGCCTTCACCCTGCATTGCCTTCCTAACCATTAAGATTCAACCTCTGCATCAGCGCGTGAGCTCCCATCCATGTTCGTTGAGAGGTTTGTTTGGTATGTGATGTTTGAACATATCTTAATCTTCTACATTTCTTGGGGAAAAAAGGAAGTGTCCACTTAAGGCCACAGCAATTGATTTCTGAGTGTCTTCACACTATATATAACTAAAGAAACATGGCTCCATTTTTAGATAAATCTTTTTAGGATCCTGCAGGGTTAAGGAATGAATTGATTTGGTCTGTCAAGCCAGGAGATAATGAAAGAATGAGCTCTTACTGTTGGCCTAATTACTTATGATTAATCTAACCCAATCATTTATTTTTTTTAACTGTCTCCATCAGATCACAGAATAATTAGTCTTACTTTTTTTTTTTTTTTTCCATAATGAGTTAGAAAATTTGATTGTGTAAGAATTGTGTTGTCTGGGCAGTATGTACATCTTTATGACATTAATTCTACCCTCTCTGTCATCGTTTATTCAGTGTTTATCTTCCACCTGGCAAATTCCTGGTATTCCCTGGGAAAGCATTATTGTGTAACTGACCACATGAACACATGACCAAATGATGAAAAAATAAATTATTCTTCAGGGAGGGAATTCCAACTACAGTTCTTGGCTTGTGAAACAGTATTTTCCATTTAAATTGTTATATTGTTTAGAAATGTGCATACCCTCCTTCTGGCTTTGCAAAAGTGTGAATAACAGTTTCCATTCAGAATTCAGATGTTTCCGAAAGTTGCCCATTGTGCACATGTACCAAACTTATAGAACAGAGCCATCTGCGCAGGTGCAAGTAGGTCCATGTGACTGCCATTGTGAAATTTTTTTAGCTGTGGTAGCTGTGAGTCTGCACTCTGGCATATTCCCCCCTTGCAAGCTGATGTGCTCTCAGGAGGTCAGGGAAGCTGCCCAGTGTGGGCACACATTGGCAAAGATGTTGTTTAAACTCCTTGCTTTTGTCATTGAAACTTCTGCTGCTGAAAGTTTCTATACTTCATTTTGCAAAATATCATGTGATGCCATTATGCTGTAAAGGTCCAGCAAGAGCTCTTTTTCTACTTTATCTGTGTAAGTTAATTGCCTCAGTTACCAATATCTCCATGTGTCCATGTACATGAACATGTGGGGACTCACATAAATACGTTGTTTGATGCTCATCCAAAAGAAAGGATGCAAAAAGGAACAAACCCCATCCAGATATGGTCATATGATGGAAAGTTTTCCTGAATGTGCTTTTTATGCTGTAATGCAGCTTTCAGAGAGACACACAAAATGATTGATACTTAGCTGATCAGATAGAGGTGAATGATTTCAAATCTTTGCAGCCAAAAACAATTACACATCTATTTTTCAAGCAGGAAAAAAAAAAAATAGAGCTATGATGGAAATACTGCCTTTGTTAAAAATTATTCTGCTTGTCTGTTAATTTTTTTGCCTTAAATTTGGTCCCTAAAGATACATTCTCCAAAACCTGCTTCCTAAATATTATGTTCCTAAACCCTTTTCTTCATTCCTAAAGCAGCACACTGATTTATAAAAATAGTGCATATACAGTTTCTTTCACATAATCAGTAACATGCTGAAGGATGCTTAGCAAAACAGTGGCTATTTAGGAGTTTAAATAAATGGCACTACAAGTTGGTTTGGGTTTGGGGCTTTGTTGTTATTGTTTTAATTTTGGCTTAAACTTAAGAAAAAGTCTGTGCATATATATTTTATGTCATGCTCTGTAAGTATATGTAATCAAGCTCCAGCAAATGTTGTAAGTCTTTGGAAATTAATAGAAAAGCAGCAATTGATGTCAGTAGTCTGGCTTTCAGTCAGCACTGTAATTTCTCTCAGTACCATTTCCTCATTTTGAACTTTTCTTGAATTAGTTAAAATAAACTCCTGAATCATATCATCTGTGACTTAACAAGAACATTTTTCTACTAATTGACATGTCATATTGAGAGATGAGTACCTGAGAAACAATCCTATTCTCCTCTTACTTCCATCTCAGAAGGGACAAAGGTTTTCAAAGGATCCAGTGTCTTTTCTGAAAGTTAGATATTATAAACTTGTGACCACAAATTGTGAAAGAGATAGAAAAAAGAATACCTAAACAGAGCTATTACATACGTACATTTTGTTGCAGATCTTCAAAGCAATAGAAAGAGCACCTGTTAGAGGGTTATTTTTTCCTGACTTTTAATTACTAGTCATTGATTTTGGTAATTGCACACATGTACATGCACAATAGTGCAGCAGGATTTGACTTCTGTGGTCTTATCTCAAAACTGGTTTTAAAATAAATGCCTATTACTGTAAGTGCTCCATAAGAAAGCGGTGCTCTGCTATTTTTGTCTTACTTTGCAATGCAGAATAACTGTTGCATTTACAACTGGTACAAGTTGGCTCTTTGCCATGCATTTAGAGCCATAAACCCATACTTTCAGCAAGGAAAATCTCCCGCTATCAGATTTTTAAGTGGTGGCTTGCCAAGCTGAAATAAGGAAGAGCAGACTTTTCATAAGTGGTTGCATATTGTTGTTGAAAATCCAATTACTGTTTGCTAAATGCCCATCTCTAAGATTTAAATAATAGTTAAGTGAAGTTCCTAGCTTTTAAGGAAAATAGGCATTCACCTAAATGGTGAGGAAGACCATAACAGGAATGTGTAATGGGTATCCTCAGGAATTCTGGTGGTGCTGTGTCAGCATCTGTGTCTGTTCCTAGATGTATTTCGGGGAATTCACAAATGGAGAGACAGGACGTGAATGAGAACTTCTGAGTTTGGAAAGCTTATAGTGAAACTTGTCTTTCTGGATTTATTTTGTTTCAGCATTCCCACCAGAATAACCAGAATAGCACCAGAGGTGCTAACACTCTCCCTTCTTGGTCTTAAGCCTTTCAGTATGAAACTGATAGACCTCCCAAAACACTTGAAGAGATATTCAAAAACTGAGAAAGGAGAGGATAAAGTGGTCAGAAGGACCAAGTCTGTCACTACCCAATATTTAGCTTGGCTAGGATGACTAGGGATTCTTTGGCTGTCTATTTTATCATTGTTGTCTAGTTATTTCACCTGTTAAATTACAGTAGCAGAATAAATCAGCCTCCCTTCTGGAAGAGGGGGTTCAAACGTACTGTCTAGTGAGCAAGGATGAGCTGGTGGCTTGGCATCTGCTGAGCTGTGGTAGGTGTCTACATGTCTGCCTAACACAGGGGATATGTGAAGTAATTACTCAATAATTAAAGAGGTTGAATTTCCTCCCACTTGCTGTGGGGTAGGTATGTGAACCTGGGCAGGTACCACGGCTTTGATGATAAGCAGTAAGTTCTTCAGCTGCTACAATTAAATTGTATATTTATGTGCTTATATGCATATACCAATATATGTGCATGCTGTCTTCTGCAGGTCCCAGAAAATTCCTTAGGTCTTGTCCATATTCAAGATTCTTGGTGTTTTGCTGATTATTTCAGCATATTCTAATAGTAACACTATTTAGCTCTATTACTGTAAATCTCTCATGTGGACGCTTCCTCTGGAGCAGCTCAGTTAAACTATAGTTTAGTTAAAGTTAGTTAAAGTTAGACTTCTTGCAGCTTACTTAAAATTGCTTTCAAAAGCACGGAACACATGAACAGCCAGATGAAACCCAAAGCATAAAAGTGAAACAAATTTCGCTTCAGCTCCTGCGTTTGAAAGAGCAAGCTGTATGTGTGAAATGTAGGAGGTTGAAAGCACCAGGGGTTTAATTTGGGGCCATCCAGGGATACTGTTGTCTGGAAGACAAAGGAGTTAGAGTACTTTTAGGGGATGTATCATGTACTTCCAACTTGCTTATACCAAGACAGCTTGACTTCTCAGTGCATTAGCTTGTTTTTCATGCAGCGTGATTATAAGCTAACCCAGGGAACTTTACATCCACGCTGAAATGTGAGTGACCTTGAGGGGAGTTACACTCTTACATCAGAGTAACTTTCATGCTTTCAAGCCCAGAAAAAGGAAAAGGGAGAATCGTATTATATAAAGTGTTATAAAGCACCTCAACTGGTTCAAGTCAGGGGGGATCTGTGCTCTTTTTGGTCTCTCCCCATAAAGCTAGTGTTGTAGTTTCCCCAAGAACCATTGGATACCCAGGCAGACTGTGTCAAGATAACGGTTTGGAGGGGGTTGGTTCTTTAATTCTTGTACTCCAAAGATCTGTATCCATTTAATTTACATCATTGTATGTTTGAACAAGATAGTACGTGAGGAGTTTTCAGAGCCTTTGTGCAAGTTATGTAATGGGTTTTAAGTCTGGCATGCTCTGTGTGTACCATGCAATGTTTTCTCAGCAAAAACTGCCTGTTTGCTTTAAATCTGATTTGTTTGGAATTCCTTAAGTCCTTTTAAGGTCCTAAGGTCCTCTTTTTTTCCTTTTTTTTTTTCAATGCAAAAATAACTTCCTAGCAACCCTTGACATATTGTTTCCATTGACTATTTTCAGGAAAAAATATGTTTACGAGCTAAATTTTGTGCAGTATTAAATGGTAAGCCAATCTGCATAACATTTAAAATGTATAGACATTATCTGCTGGGAGTAATCTTTTATCAGCATGTTTGCCTCAAACTGTTGAGTCAGGTCAGGGTTCTAAATTTACAGTAAACTCTGACATCCTTGTTTTGCCTATGTGAAAAAATTGCATTTGTTTTTGCCTTTCTAGAATTAAGCCCGTGATCTACTTGGATTAGAAATACTTAATATATTAAGTATTAATATATTAAGAAATAATTTCCTTATTTCTTCAACAGTTCCAGTATTTTTGTATGGATATATAGATTTTATTTGTCCTTCTGGTACTGTTTTCTTCGAATTTGTTGTTTTTAAGGATGGTATAATCAATAATTACAAAAAATACTTCAATTAAAAAGATAAATTAATAATATGTGAATTGTAGACTTTGACTCATAAAAGATTCCCGTAGACCAAGACTGAGAACTTTCCAATTCATATGATTTGCATGGAAGAAAAAGTATACTTGTTTCTGAACAAGGAGACTTTTTTAGGAGGAACAATCATACTTTGTTTGTTTATAACATAATTACAGCAACATTTTTGAAGGGCAACAGTACAGGTATGGAGCATACATGTGCAAATATAGATATAACATCTTTATGAGATAGACAGAATGCCTTCTGAATCTGAACTCCTTTACTGTGTCTCTCACATCAGCTGATATTTACTGAAATTCTGACTTTGCATTTCTTAACTTTTTAAATATTTTGTAGTATACATCATGAAAAGACTTATCGTTATCTCATTGACTTTGCCTTAAAAAAGTATTGTGCGCCCTGAAGTAGTTACAGTGATGATTATTCTGGAGTTACAGAGTAAAAAGGGCTGCTATGTGCGTATATGTTAAGTGTTTCAAGTCTCAGAACAAAGTTAATGATGCATATAAATTATTATTTATGTGATATATTCATACAATCCGTATGCTCACTCTATAGAAACAGTGTGTAAGAGGCAACAGAAAAGTCAGATATTGACCTTGTATTTCTATGAAAAAGATGGACAGGAGAGGTGTGTTTGAGTCTCCCGGACTGCTCTCCACCAGTGTCATGAGTGTCAAAAAATCCACCAACCAGTTTGTTGATTTTGTTTTTCAGGAACATAGCCCACTGCCCCTATTCTGCAAAAGCCTAGCTAGTTCTTCATGCATCTTTGAACCGCATTCAAAATTTGTGCTTTGGGGGCTGCTGGGAGGAGCAATTCTTCTCACAGATTCCTGACTCCCTCCTGTCCTGTTTTAATCTATCTATCTGAAGGATTCAGCATCTTCCAGCCTTCATTGGCTATAGCTTCTGCAAGCAGTCTATTTTCAAACATCTTCACAGGGATACAAGTCTCATGGTAATCTCTTTAGACACATCGTAGGCAGTTTTCCTGAGGACTATATCTGTGGCAGGTTGGAAATTTCATTGACTCCCAGCTATTTTTGTGTGGCTGTTTCTGTACGCAAATAACCTCATGAAAATATTTTGTGTGCCCAAACACAGCCTTCTGAAAATCCAAATAAACCCCAAAAGTCTCTGTGGGATTTTGTTATCCTTAAGGGAGAAGAGTGGATTATCAGGCTTGAAAACAAATGTTGCAAGTCTAAATATATATATATATTTTTAGGAAGCTATAAGCAGTGAAAAAGAGACATGAGTTTGTGGTGAGAGCACAACAGACATTATGCTAAGACCATGGTATGACTAACATCAGGACAACAAGCCATCAAATATAATGGGAAAAATATGAATACAAAAATGGTTTATATTTTACCTCGTCAAGAGGATGCCCATTATAACAGCGAGGGATAGAAACTATTAAGCTTATATAAGAAAGCTGCAGGTCTGAACTGCCTTTAAGACAGTTTTTCTCCCATGTGGCATGCAGACAATGATGAAAGAAGTGTATTTTTCTGTCTTACAGGAGCTTACAGGAGAATGAGGGGATGGCATTAACCACAGTGGGTTTGCCATCTACTTTGCCATGTCTCCAGCGTCATTACGTTAGCTATGCAGACTGATGAACTGTAATTGTTTTCTGGCTACTGTTGGTAGGAGATGGAGTGACAAAAGGCTTTGG
Source organism: Gallinago jamesoni (assembly GCA_025769975.1). Taxonomy (NCBI): domain Eukaryota; kingdom Metazoa; phylum Chordata; class Aves; order Charadriiformes; family Scolopacidae; genus Gallinago; species Gallinago jamesoni. The sequence continues at coordinate 113,143,222 of JAOQGH010000001.1, read as the reverse complement.
AGCACTGCTAGGTTCCTGTTTCTCTCATTGATCTCTATGAGAACAATCATTATGATAATGATTCTAATCCAAGCTTCTGTAATATAACAGAGAAATAAATGCTTCTTGGTTAATATGCCTCAATTAATGGGTCACCCAGCGTAGCTGCAGCAGGTTGCAAGTAAGTAGCTTTCAGGATCTGAGCTCAAATGATTATAGGTTTTCTTTCCCTTTTTAGATGAAATGGATTCATAAGCCTTGCTCAAATGAATCACTCTTGTAGTCATTAATTATAGTATACACATGTTAATGACATCATTATCAGGAGATAACATAATGTCCCCAGGACCACGTGTTACAGTTGTTTCCTGTGCAAACAATTGTGCTTGATAACACAGCCTGTCACAAAATGTCAAAAGAAACCACATGGTGTCTTGAAATGATTGTGAAATTATCGTGTGTCACAGCTATATATGTCATAAACAGTACCATCATGACTGAATTTTTCATTAGCTTCTTGGGTGAGGGATACCAAAGAGAACAAACAATTAAGATCTTGAACATCTCAAGTGCAGCACATAATGCAGTGCTGAATTGTTTAAAGCATACGCTGTGACCGAATTAAAATGCATTAGTCATGAATTGAGGATATGCATAGTAAAAGGCAATATTAAGGACCTTGGGCAATTTTTTTCCTTGTTTTTATTAAACATAAACAGAAAGGAATTAATTAATTTAATGTTCTACAGTTTAGTTCCCTTTTAGCACCTCCCTTCTAGCTTGTATGAGGACTGGATAGTAAGACTGTAGGAGAGTTGCCAGTGCTTTATTTTAGCAAATGATATCCTGGTCAAGGATAGCTCCTCTGGACTTCTTCAGGACCAAGATTTCATCCATGTGGCCTATCAAGCTCTGGAAGTGTGAGCAATCTCACTTACATCCCTGCTGTGATACAGCAACAATTTCAAGCCCGTGGTTGGCAGGTGGGTTTTGCTGTTGACAGTTGCAAGAACAGGGATGCTCCCGTTGTCTGAGGCAGCAGGGCCAGCACGTGTCCCACAGCATGTAACTACTAAACCCTTCTGAGCTTTGCCTCTGCACAGCCCACTTCAATAAGAAAAATTGAACTCCTTTTTGTTGTCTATGGATTTTGGCCCTGTTACTCTTTGGCAGTTTTAAAATTTTCCTTCTGCACTATGAAAGTGGCAATTATTTAAGCTATGTGTTTTTGGTTTTCCTGTTTCTCTTTTACTGAACTGAGAAATGTAATTATTCTTCTTCTGGAAGTAAGCTGCACAAAATTGCCAGGAGCCATGGGTTCGCCAAGCACAGAAAGGTTGAATGGTTCTCCCCGGGCTGCAAAGGCTGCTTTTTACAGAGCTGCCAGGAGCTTTCCTCCTCTGATGCTGCCTCCTCCGTAGGGTTATGTGGGACCTGCTGGCAAACAGCTCCATACAAGAGCTGTCAAGATCATAATCTTCCAGAGCTGTGGGGTTTTTTAATCCACTGACTGTGTCTTTAGATGCTTTGATGATAACAATAATGCTTCATTAGTCATGCAGTAATTGGCTGTCAGTAACAATGTAGATGAAGGATGGTACCCAAACTTTGCTCCACCATTGTCTTTCCCTAAACATTGGATTTCCAGAAGCGTGGCCTCCTGATGCTAATGCTACTTTACATGAAAAATACATATGAGCCATCCAGCCTGGCTGAAGCCAGTCAAAAATAGCTGACATGAAATATTTTAGAAAATTTGAAGTTGAAATATTAGTCTCTAAAGCAACATTTTAGTTTAGATTTTTTTAACTCTATGGTTCTAGGTGATTCCAAAAGAGAAGTAGAAAAACATCTCAGAGGCTGTTCTTGAATTACGTCTTTCCTTACCAGTAATAGTGACATGGGTACTCTTGACAGATGACCTGTTTTTACACTTCCTGAGAGGATTTGATAGGATTAAGATAATGATTGTTTCCTTTCTATTTTCACCTGGAGTACCAAATCTTCCAATGTTCCCTACAAAACTAATTATTCAGGTTTACAGTCTTGCAGTTACCAGCTAGCTCAGCCCTGATACTTGCAATAAATTACCAGTGACCCTTTTTTCACCTCTTTGCCTTAAAGTCCTGTTCTCTGCAAAGGACACCATCTAATTAAAAAACACAACAGGGGCCTGCTCAGACAGGAGGGTAAACTTAGGTGGGGGAGAAGAGCTGTGTGACATTATAGGGATTTATTCTGGCAAAATCTGAGGCAAGGAACGTGAGCTCGGGAGAGAGAGACTAGTGAGATTTATATGAGGCTGGCAGAGCTGACAATAGAAACTGGAAGAGTTACGGGAGCTGCCAGCAACTTTGCAAGCTTTTGGAAAGAAAATCAAAGGATTACTATTTGTTAGCAGCAGTATTAAAAATGTATTTAACTGACACAGGGCTGAGAAGGCTTTTCTTTTCTTCAGTGCTGCAGATATTCATATCCATATTTCAAATGGATTCATTTCTTTTTCACAGTTCACTAGAGTTCTGCTTCCTAATGAGCTGTTCATTGTAAGACTAGTTTGGGGCTCTGTCTCTCGGCTGATGCCACTCATACAGAACAACTGAGTCAAGTAGACAACATAAATATAGGAACATTTCAGAAAACACACAATTTTAAGAAGTTTCCAAGTTATCCTTGGAAAACCTTTGTTAAATGTGAGTTTGGGTCTTTTCTAGCTGTGTAATGACCTCAAAAGACAGCAAGCATATACCACGTATTATCTGTAGAAATAACTCACTGTCTAGATAATTTAGGCATATTTTTAGGAAGACTTCAGCTGCATTCAGGGATGTTCAGCAATTTTGCAAAGCAACTTAAACACATAGAAATAAAGGAAGGAACATAACAATATCTGTCAAAGAAGGTGGGAACTAACCTTCTAGGAAACCTTAATTTTGCCACAGAAAATAAAATAACATGAAAGTATCCTATGTGGCATTCAGCAAGCCTCGCCAAAAGACTAGTTTGCTCCTTGATTCATTTCATTCACTCTTCTCTAACCAAGTGATCAAAAGTAAGGCAGAAATAAGAAAAGTAGTGTCATTCACTAGCTATGTAACCCTGAGCACTACGTACCTTCTGTACTAAAGGAGGCCTAATGATGTGGGAAAATGAAGTTTGTGTAATCAAAGAATGTATCATCAAACATGATAACAGCAAAATAGAAGACTGGTAGTTTACGTTATTTTATTTTTTGCAATTTTGGGTGCTTAAATTTACAGTTTAAAATAAATTTCTTTATTAATCCATATAGGTTAATCCAGAGAGTATATCTTACAGTTCTGTACATGCTTTAATACTTACATATTTTTAATGTCTGCCACCAGTAGAGTCTGAATACGTAGCCTTCAAAATAGACTTTGGTCATTCAAATTGCAGGATTCAATGCCAATGGAAAATGGAACAAACTCTTTGAACCAACTGCTGGATCTGGGGACGGACAAAGCAAGAAAGTGACCAGGTTAAATAGTCCCCCATTTTCTTTCCTAGGAATTAAGGGGAAAAAATTGTTGTCTACAAGAAGACCTGAAGGTATCCAGTGGGATCAATGACCCACTTACTACAGGGAAAAGAAAGAAAAGAAAATAAATTGGGGTGGAGAAGCAATCTGCTTTTATCACACTTTTCCTTGTATAAGTAGTTGAGATGATGTGCCAGTCTGGTGGTTTTGTCCCAGTTTAGAGTTGCAGTTGCAGCTGCTTTGACAGGTGACAGCACCTACCTTTTCAGAATATTCATATTCAGTTATTAGTTTGGCATCGTGCTGATGTCGTTATTGTTTTAATTTATCTTTCTAGTAAGGAAAGTGAAAAATTCATGTCATTTTTTAGCATCATTCAACTGTGAATTCTCAGTGAAATATTATAGGACAAAGGTGTAGCACTTCTTTAACAAAAAGAGATTTCTCATGCCAAATTTCAAAAATCAGACATATTTTCCATCAATTAACAGAGAGCAGAAGTGCAAGAGCTTCTCAAGAGAAAACCTCAGGATGTTTTTTACAGGACATTAGGTAATATGATAAATCTTTCATTACAAACAGCTACCAAAAAAAACCCTGAGTTTTTGTACTTACTTGCAGAAGAGAAGTAGCATGGGTATGCAACACTAGATTGTGTCCTACCCATCAATCATGCAGTCTGTTTTTCATAAGAAACCTAGAAGCCTTCATCCATGGTGAAACTGGTCAAACAAGAAGCTGACTAGAAGCTAAATAGAAATCAGTGATAACTTTACCTCATGGTAAATAAGAGATTTTTTTGCCTCTGACTCAATAATACCATAGCCTTGTGCATTGTATTTTATTTGCCAAAGCTATTCTTTCATCTCCTCATGGAATGAATTAGAGTCAGAAATGTGTTCCCAGGTGACCACAAGGAAATCCACGTCCCTTAGAGTGAATTTAGCTCCATGAATTTGAGCAATTGTTCTAGTATGTTTGGCTGAAAAAATGATTCAGTTTTGAGAATTTTCATAATTTTTTTTTTCCTTTGATGTCAGAATTTGCATTTTGAAGATTTTTTTTTTAATATGTTGGTCTGATTTTTGGACAAATTCAGAGTTGTAATATATACCTTTTCTTCTCCTGCTTTCAGTGCAGTTATATAAACTATAGCAGTTTTAACTGGGAGATCTCATTTGGTGAGTGGGTGAAGTGACAGTACCAAGTTTTAAAACAAACCATATTATTTTTATGTTTATATCATAGTCTTTATGAGATAAGTAGCTCTAACTTTTGCTTAATAGAGGGTTTCTACAATTTAAAAAACAAAGTTGTTTAAGCCATTGGCCATGTGTCTCCTTGGTCAGGTCATGCAAGGAACTGAAGAGCCTGTGAAGCAGATAATGGAAAGTAGTGTCTTTTGCCTCTTAGACAGTATTTGAAATCTGTCTGGATTTATGGTGAATGAAGTAGAATTACTGTCTAAAAAGTGTTTGGTGCTCTGAGTCTAGTTTCCTAACAGAGAGAGATTAGCAAGAAGGGAGGCTTGCACAGCAGCTGATGGCTCCTGCATTTGTTTATGAATAAAGTAAACAGAGGAGTTCCACGCCATAGGAAAATGATAATTATGAATGGTGGGTTGCTGAAAATTATTATTTCATTTTGCTGTATAATTTCCAATGTTTTTGTGGGCAGAAAAACAAAATGTTAGATTTTTGCACAGATTACAGTTGAAAATGAGTGCTTAGAAATACTCCAAAAATTCCATCCATTGGCTTCCCACCAGTAGATTTTACACATAAATTGTTGCCAAGGAACCAGGCTCTGAGGGCCCAGAACAGCCACGGCTGACTACAGATCTTCCCAGATGGTAGTAAAAGCCAAATCAAGAGCTGTGGGGGTCAGAACTTGTTCCCAACCATGGTGTCAAACCACAAGTACACTCAGGGTCCTCAGCTTCGTCACAGGGGGCTGGTAAATCCTGAAAACCCCATTTCAGCCAAAGTTTTCACCATTTTCAGATTGCCTGTTGCAGATGAAGGAAATGTAGGGCATCCTACTTTCACAGTGGGGAACATGAAAGCCCTGATTGCTACTCTCCAAGCCTGAACCACACATCCAGTCTACTGGGCAGTGCTGAGCTATAACCAAGGACCAACAAACCCTTTCTTTCTGTGTGGTTCTGAAAAGTGGGAGGTTACCCAAGAAACATTGGTTAGATGTGAGGCAGAGAAATTAATTTCAAAGCCTTGCTTGGCTGTTCTTTCATCTTGATGTCCTTACAATCAAGTTATAAACTGTAGTGGGATGAGTGTTTCTCAGTCTGCTTGTTATAGGATATAATTTCATTTTGCCAACAAAGTCAAATATTAATTGAAGATAATGAATAGTTTTAGTCTGTCTTGTTATACATTTTGTGTGTTTATCCAAGCCTGCATATACAGTTAAACGTTTGTCATGTTAAAAAAGAAGAAAATTGGCAAGGAGAGGCTGAGGCATTTAGATGCAAGGATGTGCCCTCAAATAGGGAGTCATCATTGACTATATTGCTTACTGTGAGTGTTTGTAGACTCTGTTCCTCATCTTTTGACCAGTAATTGAATGCTGAGCTAATAAACCCCTTTCGGCAATTCCTTTTGTCAAAGAGATCGCATTCTCATAAAAAGTTTCGGAGCAAAGAAATTCTTTCTCTAACAAAAAAAAATTAGTCCAAAGTCCCAACAGGAATGGTTCTGAAAACCTTCCTACCAACTTAAAAGAAATTCTAAAATACTTCATAGAAAGAGCAAGACCACTCCAATAAAACCAGAACATAAAACCTGACTTCCCTGTGTATGTGACTAATAAGGTTGTTACATAGTGCATAAACTTACAATATTCCATAAGGGATTATTTCTTTTATAATGGAATATGATTTTCAAAATTAAAAAAAAAAAAACAAACAACAAAAGAATCACCAAATTAGCTCTTAAGACTCCTGGATTTCCTAAAGCAAACTCTTTGTATGAAGATAATTTAATAATTTAAGTAGGAAGTTTAGATCTAAGTACAGACTGTGTGTGTATGTGTGTGTGTGTGTTTTAAGGATATGTTTAACAAAGAAACATTTGACAATCTGGTTAAAAAGAAAATCAAACAGGTATTTTCATGCTGCCCCTGGAACTAGCTACTTCGTTTATCGTATTTAACATCCATTGTATATAAGATGTCAAATCATGCTTAGAAGCATGACTTCCTACTTACTTTACTGGTGGTTACATTATCACCACTGCCATTTTGGCCTCTGCTTTTGGGTGTTCATTCTGTATGTGGAAGAGAGAACGGGAGTTCCTATTAATTTGAAACACAATTTAAAGGAAAAAAATAAACAGTCCTTTGAACACCTTATAGCGTTCATGCTGCAGGGGAGGTACTCTGCAGGGAAGTGACCTGCAGCCCTCTGCCATGTGCTTTGTTCATGAGATGGATGGCTATAATTTACTCCTGCCTGAAACACTAGTATTTACGATGTCTTTCCTTGGCCAAGGGCTAAAAATGGTCTCCAGAGAAATAGAAACATTTTTTTTAAGAGTGTATTGAAAAGAAAAATCCACAGGACAGCCGAAGGTCAAGGGAAGAAGGCGATGAGGGTTGCTTTGTCTCCTTTTCCAGGTAATGAAATAATTCTCCTTATTTGATGCTATGGAAAACACTTTTTTCCCTCTCTTACTCACACACGGGAGCATATGCAAGCACAAACACACACACACGCACCTTGACCTCAGTTATATAGGAGGACCCAAGTTATACAGCAGGACACTGTCAACATTGACCAGTAGTATAAAATTTGGCTTTAAAACTCCTTATGACTTGTTCTCTGGCTCACAGCTGGATGAGCATATTGACTACTCTGATTAAGCCAGAATAACTGTAACCCTGTTTCAAGTTAGGGTCCACTTCTGCTGGCCTTAGACATTTGAGTTCTGGAGCCAAATTGTCAGCTGTTGCTTTTGTCTGGAAGCTTTATTAATTGTTCAATGTAATAGACCCAAAATACTCAGTGGAAAGGTTTGATAACACTGAAAAGATAGGATAGGAATGAATTTAAAAAGCACAAAAAGTCCCTAAGGGGGGGTTCTAATTTTAGATTTAATCAAAATAAGAAAGAATTTTCCTTCCGGATTTTCTGCTGTAAGAGCTACTGCTTTTTTATGGGTAAATGTAACTCACAGAAGTATTATACTGACATATTTATTTAAGAAATATGGTGTTTATCTAATCCCTCTTTGTTTCTGTTTACTCGTAATTCCCTCTTTCTGTAAGACATGTATTAAAAAAAATTGTTAAGCACTCAAGTTACCTATCAGCTTTTCCTAGACTGTGCAGCCTTTAAGATGATTCCCCACTCTTCTGGAAATTTTCATTTACTGACCAAATTAACAGATCTGTTTTCCCTGTAGAAGCTGCTGGCGTGCTGAGCAGCAAAAGTAAAAATAGACTCCATAATGAAAAATAAAAGATAGAATAGATCAGGAATCAAGTTCGTTGTTTTTCATCAACAAGCAGAGCTAATATTCCATAGATGGTCAGATCATTCCCAAATCATCCCCAGATGGTCACTGTGACAAGGGGAAACTACTAGAATTTTGACTAAAAAAAACAGATTGATGTCCATTAAAATAAATGTCTTCAGAGTTTTTATTAGATTTTTATTCTCCCCAGTTGAATCTCCCTTCCTGTCTTTCCGGAAATAGTGGCTTTTATTGACATCCTAAATCTCCTCAGAATGCAGAATTTAAGATTAGATCCTCAGCACTGGATTCATCTGACTTTAAGTTAGACTTCTAAAGGTTGGTTGTAAAAGTCTAAGCAGCTCACCCTGAGCTCCTTTTTAGCATCAATAAGAAGCCATTCGTCATCTTTAAGGCAAGATGAATGGCCCTTTGGAAGGTCTTGTTTCTCCCCAAGGTCTGCTGTAGAAGTCCTCATTTGACTAGCTGAAGGACTAGATGACTAATTTTTAGCCACCTGAAGTTAGGTTGAGAAGAATGCCACTGACTTGTTCTGTGAACATGCTTTACCTCCATGCATAGGTCTAATAATAACACTCTTCTGTTAGTATTAATATACAGAATATACATATTTTTGTTGTTCATGTTAATGTACTTGTACAGAGAATGCCTACATGAATATGGAGAAAGTTCTTTTTGTGGATTTTAATACATCTGGGTTCTGTTCCCATCATCAGAATATCAGATGCTATTGGTCTATCTGCATCTATCTAGACAATAAAAATGTAATTCACTCTGAAAGGCTACACAATACTAGTTCTACCAGAGCTCTCCTTCTTATACACTAGCAGATAGTATTTCATGGCTTTTTAGCTCAGAACCAAGCTGTTATAGACCCAAGTCACCGTGCTTAAAAGTATACTTACTTGCATGAATGAGCAGTGAATGAAAACCATTAACATCCCAGCATGCACTGCTCACCAATACTCATTTTTGTTGTAGCCAGAGTTTCTTAGTGTGTTTCTGCTTCATTTAAACCCGTCAATACCTCAATTAGTGCTTGCTTCTCTTCCCCTGGGAGGGACATTTACACATGTCACTTCACAGCCTCCAAAATCTAAAAGACCCATGGGAACTGCTGGGTCATAAAATATATCCTGATTAAAGCAAAGCTTGTGTTTTCAGTGACTTTCTGCCCTTTTTTTTTTTTTTTTTTTCTTTTACACGTGTAGACTGTTTGGGTATTTTTAATGAAAGGGCATAAATAGAAAGTTTAAAGCATAACAACTTGTAAGAAAATGAGCACTCTCCCAAGTGGCTCTACAATCTCTGTTTTTTACTGATTTGTATTCAGTAAGTCACAAAAAATTAGAACGCTGTACTTTACAATTACGATAGCAGTAACCCTCTCATTTAACATTAAAACTTGATGCCATCTTGATGGCAGACTGAATTCAATTTAAGATCAAAGCATTGGAGAAGTTATCTAAAATTCTATATTGCTAGTTTCAACTATTTAACATTCCTGCTCTTTCCAGCCTGACTTTTATACAGGGTCATGAAAGATTATAATTGATTTGGAATAGAAAGTACCCCAAGAAATTTCTACTTAATGGATACATGTTTCTAATACTAATTTTTAGGGATCCATACTGTTCAACAAGGGCAATGATGGTAACAACAACATGTCCGTTAATTTATTGTGAAGGAGGATTTTCTTTGTCTAAGTCTTCATAATCACAGTAATATATACATGCTAATTTAATGTTTTGTAGATTTTCAATCACTTATTTTCATTTTGACAATTAGTCAAGCTTTGATGAAACTGATTTTCTGGTGCCTCATGTGGTTTACCATAGTTTGTAACAAATTTCCAGAGGCTTTTACTATAACTGACTGCAGGGAACAAAGCTGTCAGCTTATCATTTCCCATTTTCTTTCTCTTGGTTATTAGGAAGTGGAGTTAGACAAAATGGGAATTGAAGCTGCATGGCAAAGCGAAAGAAAGTCACATTCATTTCAGAACCATGTCAAAGTCAAAGGAAAGACCGAGAAATATAAGCAGCTGCTGGTCTCATGTGTATCATTTGAAGACAGCAGTTTGCACTGTACAAACATAAAACTAATGCAAAAAAGGACCTGAGGAAGAGGAAAGAATTGCCTTTGTGATTTCAGAGAAAAGACCTTTTTTATTTTATTAATGTGTCTTTTGGTTAAAATTCATAGTTGTCATGCAAAATAAATCAACTTCTTTTCCTATAATGTGACCTGAAACCACTTCTGAGTGAATAAGATATGAACCCTAAATGTTCACAGCCTTTACCCTGACATATTCAATCAGATCATGAGGCGCTGGTGAAGCTGCCAAGTACTCAAGACATCATTGTCATTCTTATTAAAGCTCAGCATCAAACAAGGTCTGTTCTAGCTTGGAAACACATGTTTGAATAATACTTATAATCAAAGTAACTTCATTTACATCAGTGGAATAGCTAGCCATAATGGCATTTTAGAGTGTACAGAATCTTTATTCATTCCCACTCAGTGATTTTTTAAAAAAACTTTTTTTCGAAGATTACTTCATATGGCTGATATGAGTCTGTTTTGATACAGGATTCGTAATGCAAACAGGTAGCTGGGACACGGACTGATCACAACAGCGTAATACTTTCTCTATGTTATTTATATGTCATAGTTCTCACGGATGTAACTCTTCACTAAATCAAAATATAAAGATGCAGTTTCTACTATGTGCAGTCCCTTTTCCATGGCAGTACTGTTTTTCATACTGCTCTGTTAGAGAATTATTTTGCTAATAGAACTGCTAATGAAGCTCTTGCTTATTGTCCAGAAATCTATTTATCAAGAGTTATTAATGGAACCATATAAAAAGCTACTAGCCCTCCTTTTAGGACAGGTTGAGGGTAGAAGATCATTTTAGTTGTTTTGCTTTATTTAAAAAATATTTTCAGGAACATATTTATCAATAAATTTTTTCTGTATTTATTTAATATACACTGTAGACTCCTGAAACTAAAGTTGAGTAAATAATTCAGTCTGTCTTATTAATTCATCCATTTTTTGCTTTTCTTCTCAAAATACTGAGGTCTAAGTATTTGAAATTATTTCCCATAGTCTGGAACCTCAGCAGCAATTAATTTAAAAGCATGGTTTTTTTTTTAATTTGAAATTGATGCCATATTGACTAGTTACATACGTATATCACCCAGTATTATTTCTCCTTGAGAATTGCATTGTTTACACAACAAATGCATTACTAATTCCAAGTGATATAGTAAAATATTGCATTCCAAATTCACTTTCATTAAATATTTAGATATTTGAAATTGAGTTTTAAAAATATTTCTCCTAAAAGAACATGGTCTCTGAGGAGGTTCACAACATATGAACATGAATAGGTCACAAACATGAAGTTCATTTTCAAGATTAGTGAATATTGGTAGAAAATGTTTGTCACTAATTATATCTCTAATTTTTTGATGAAAATAACTTGTATTCATAAAAATGAGATGCTTATTTTTGTGTTAATGTATTCCATGCTCCTTATGTAATTTTTAAAAGGAATGTGAATTTCAGTTTTCTAGTAATTTGTGAAGGTCTATTCTAAAAGGATTCAAAAGCTTCTGTAAGTTTGCTCAAGCTTCACCTAACTTACTGTAGCCTCCTTATTCTAGATAATGAGATTAGTCTTTGTCAAAGGAATTAAATGTTTTCATATTTATTTACATTCAGTTCCTGGTGAAATGCTCTGCAGTAGCCAAGAAAAGAAAGATTAAGTAATTTTTACCGAAATCTCAGGAAAGGTCCAGGTTCAGTTTTCTTCATGAGTGGGACAGCATGTTCTTACTTTGTCTGAGTCAGTTCCATAATTCTTCAGAGTTGCCATAAAGAAAGGAAAATATAATGGGTTGATTAGGTAACAGAATAAATAAATCAGCTTTCCAAATGGAAGCCCAGCTTTAACCAGAGACGTGTCCTGGATTATTGCTGCTGGCATCGATATACATACCTTGAAAATGGAAATTGTCATAAACTGTAGCTTCTGTTTTCTCCTATTTTGGTCAATAGACCTTTAATGGCCAGAACCACAAGGCATACTTCAGAGAAAGACGTGGAGAACCCTAGAGGAGAGAGATTTGTATGAGTATGTCCCACAGGCAAGTCTACTCCAAAATCCTGGAACATGACACTATGCAGTCCTTGAATATGCACAGTAATATGTCCTTCCTTTCCAAGATTCTCTTGTATAAATAGACATATCATTATATATATGTGTATATATGTATATAATGTATATATACATATATACATTACATTGTATATATGTATATAATGTATATTTGAAGATATATAAAGAATACAAACATTTAATATGGCGTCTGAATCATCTTGATTTATTTCTAAATGCCTTGCTTTTTTTTTTAAGGCATCCTAAGAGAATCTCTCATGCATATATATAGTACAGATTTAGTTTGCTTATTTACAGTTTTCTAGATTAATTTGTCAGTAAAGAGCCATCACATTTATCTCAGTTATTTGCATCAGTAATTTGACTAAAGATAGTTGGAGGATGAAGAAATATGTTGCCTAAAATATCCTTGGGAATGTGGCTTTGTTACCAGAGGAAGATAAAAACGAGAGCTTATGGTTTAGGATCATTTGAGATAAATTGTGAAGAGTAAAAAATCAGCTTTGGAGGAAGGAGAAATATTTAGCTGTGAGGCATTGCTAGGCAATAAGGAATCAGCGTGGAAGATTATGTGAGAGGAAGGGAAGGATAAGTAGGGATAAATCTGTATTTAAGGTATAAAGTCATCTTTCTTTGCATTTTTTTATGCTTTTCTTATAGCTAACTTCTGTTTTTTTAAAAGCAAGCAAGATGGCTGTGGTGTTTGATTTGTCACTGTCACCCATCAGGGAACTGCTGGTAGGCAACTGTTTAGGAGATGTCAAGTTGAGGAAGGAATCTCTGAGACAGGCTCCTTAAGATGTGTAGGATTTGAATCCAAATTCAAACATCCCTATTTCTGTTGGTGCATGCTATATAAGGAGCAGGAGGAGCAGTGGAAGGCTCACCTGAACTGGAGGCTGGGCATCATGCCCAGGGAGCAAAGGCACCCCAGGAACTTAGGGACCTTGAGGGGAGGCACATACCAACCCTCAGCTCCCAGGTAAGCTAAGCGTGTGATAGGGAAATCAAAGTAGGAGAGTCTGATGGGAAAGAGGCCTGCAGCTGTAAAGAATATCCACTTAGGTAACTTGGTAAATTGGCAAGATTTAAAGAGGAAAGGGAAATGAGATTGTAGGAGGAAAACATTCCTGTAGGGGTTAGGGAATGTGTGAGAACCTGAGGAGGTTACAACAGGAAGAGGAGAGGGAGAGGTGAACTGGACTTGAGTGTGTGGCTTTGAGGGAAATAGAGGGAATTGTGGAGAGGTACAGCAAACTGGGAAAGAAGGGACACACGGGAGGCTTGGGAGATTACAGAAGGAAGGAAGGTAGTGCCACAAGCTAATGATAGTAATGTGGACTCCTTAATAGCCTGCCACTCGTTTGAATTGGGTCTCTTGTTGATGAATAAAGTGCATAAAAGGATATATTGATCTATTTCAGGTGTTGCAGATGAGGTATGTTAAAGTGCACATACCTGCACGTACAGGGCCCACAGGCCTGCAGCTGCATATGCTAGCTCCTGTGTTTGGATGCAACGAGGAATGGCTGCAAAAAGTGACTTTCTGAAAGTAACCTCCTTGTGGGTACTAGTGCTTGGGCAGATGGCAGATAAAACTGAATCTATTTTCATTCTCTGGAAGATGGAATCAGACTCATCATAATTTTCTATTCTGATTATTCATAATTTCTTCTATTTGAATGCTTCTCTTTGACAAAACTAATCGGTACCTAATATCTAAACAGTTAAACAAGAAGCACTTCATCACTAATGCATATCAGTGCCTGAAGAGCCTCATATCTCACACAAGATCTTACAGAGTTTTTCCCATAACTAGATCCTATTTGTAACTCTAACCCACAGCTACAAAGCCCCGTTAATTTTCAAATAGGATTGTTTTGGTTCGGGAAGCCATTGAACAGAAAAGGCTGCATCCTGACATATTGTCATATCCAAGTATCAACAGCTCTGGCATGTGAAAAGGTCATGCCACCAAGTATTAGCATTTCAGAATAGCAATTATAGTAATTCATTTAAATAAGGGGGGTTTTATTATTATTATCTGGTAGCAATAGATGCAATCCATGCAGGAGGAAAGACCGGGAAGGCCTTAAACCAGGTCCTGTGCTAATGTTTTCTTCTTAAAATAAAGACCCAGAGAAGTTCAGATGGAATGAGTGAGTTGTTCTGATAAGAAGCAGCAAGTGTTCATGCATAAAAATAAGGAGAGATGGGCTATTGCAGAAGGCAGCCATGGAGTGCAAGAGCTGACTGCCACTTTTTATGCTTTGAAAGGAGTGGACAGATTAATTCAGAAGAGAGGAGTTCTGTGTGCTGGTGCTTTCCAATTTCTCCCAAGCAGGGAGAGGGCCAGAACTGAAAGACAGACTTGTGGGCTTTGATGCTTCCTACTCACAAATGCCCAGATTCATGGGCAAGTCACGTGGGAAGAAAAAGGACAGGCTACTGAGGACACCAAGAAGACCATCCTGTTTCAAAAATGCCATGTTTTGGTGGTTTGCAGTAAATAACTCTGAGGATTTTTATTTCCAGAAAAATTTTGTTCCACAATGTGAAAATGCTTGCAGTTTAAGCCTTTTCTTTCTAGTAAAAGAATACTTTTTTCAGTGTTAAAATTATTTAGAATCCTGAATGGTTAATGAAGTTGACAATTATGCTCAAACTGTTCTGCAAATACATTCTGAATGCAATAAAGACACAAATCAAGCTAGGTTTATTGTCAGTTTAATTATAATTTCAGTTCAGTACAGTTTAACTATGCACTCAGCACATACATGGACTGTAAGCTCTTCAGTGCAGAGCCCTTCTTTGAATTTTGTACAGCTTCTGGTTTAAATGACCTCTCATTTTAATAGGTCATTACTGTCATACAAAATGGGAGAGCCTATATCTGTCAGCAAATAAAACAATAGCTCATCAGAAGGAATAAGAATTTTTTATCAGTTCTTTATTGACACCATATCTGAATGTGTATTGCTTACATTACATTCATATGCTGTAAATATTTTAATTGTGTTGTCTTATGATCAGCAAGACAAATGGAGTCAGACTTCCTTTGGATTCGCATTGTTTTGTCTCTACAGCCCCACTGTCCAAACCCAGCTCCCCTCCGCTAAGTTCCCTTTGAGGCCTGTCTTCAATCTTAAGAAGATTCTTTTACACAGTAATGAAAGTCAAGTAATTTCTCACATTTTTGGCCATCTGGTCAAATATGGACAAGTTGAATGAGACCCAGACTGAAGGACCAACCCTTTATCATTAGACTAGTCAGCTCACTGAAGAACAATCTTCTTTCTTTTTTTTTTCTCTGTTTTTAGTTCCAGCTATGATAACATCCTATCCAAATACCACCTTGGCAACACAAGGCCAAAAGAAGGAGATGAGCTGCACGGCACATGGAGAAAAACCCATCATAGTCCGATGGGAAAAAGAAGACCGAATCATTAACCCTGAAATGTCCCGTTACCTTGTTTCAACCAAGGAAGTTGGAGATGAAGTGATCTCTACTTTGCAGGTAAGAAAACAGTGACACATGACTGATCTACACTGTTGAGAGAGTTGCTTGATTTGGTTTTGGTAGGGATACACAGCAACCTCTGCCCGACAGGGTCAGAGCCCCACCACTCACTCCACCTGTGGTGCAGCCCTGGGGAGCTGGCAGCAAGAGGAAGTAGAGGAAAACTCTGCATCCCACCCTCCAGAAAAATTAGTCTCCATCTTGCTGCAGAGACAACAAGAGAGAGAGAGACTGGCTCACAGCACCATCCTTTCTGTCTCAGGAGCAACATGGCTCATGCCTTACCCTGCCCTTCCTGGGGTGGCACAACTCGGTTTTGAGTACACTGCTGATAAGCACTGAGTGAACATCTGACCCCTAGCTCTCATGTGTGCCAGGCTTACCTTCACCAAAATCATTAAGCTGTTCGGAGATAAAAATGCTGTCATTTTAAAATGCATTTTCTAACCCCCTTTCACTTTGTGGGGACTTCTACAAAGCCAGGTTAGTCATTGGATTCAAAGATAGATGGAAGTAAAAGGCATGTGTAGATATGTAAGTAGTATCTACTGCTGCCCGTAGTATTTGGCACTTACTGTACACAGTAGCCAAAGTCACCAAGCCATCTAGCAAACAGTAATAGTCTACATCTTCACTTCTGCTTCCGTGACAGGCAGCTGGTGGAAACCGTGCATCTTGATTTGCCTGACAAATCAGTATGTGGGACTCCATTAACTCCTAAGTGGCTGACCTGGGTTAGCTTGAGGGAGCTATGTGAGTGACGCTTTTTTGGGGATCTGTTTCCCCAAGATGCCATGGAAGCAAAGGAAACTCTTGATGTTCTGGTGTCATGTACAGCAAGTGGGCCTATGACATTGCCCTCAATACACCAGAATATATCTTTTTCCACTCAAATCTAAAATTTACCAACACAAAGTTATCGGGCTGTTCCTTTGCATTTTTACATGTGCTTTTATGAAATTTAAAAGACTTTAAAAAAAATCATGTAGATCCTCAGTCAAAAGTATTGATTATTTTTCAGTCACATTCTTAAAAACACTTCTACCAGGCTCAAGGAAATAATTCTCTAGCTCTCTGATGACTGTTTATATTCTAGTGTAACTCTTAAAGTATATCTTTTGCTTTACTAGCCAAAAATTGTGTTGGATGATATCCAGTAATAATCTGGTTTTGTTCTCTGTGAGGGAGGTTTATCATTGATTTCCATGAGGAAGAATAAGTTCTATGTGTCACTTTGTTCATATTAGTATATTTGTGTTATGAATAATATTTAATTATAGGATAGACCTCTATATCTCTCTGGCCTCATTCATCTTATTGACTTTAATAAGATAATGCCTGGATGCACAACAATATTTCTTTTGGGAAGGCTGGAGACCTGCTTGAAGAATTCTCTTCTGAAGCAGTTGTGTACGGTAGTGGTGTTCTATATCCATATGTATGTTACACACAAAATCTTTGACTTCTGAGAGATAAAATGTCCCCAAAATAGAAAATGTCAGGATTAAGATTGTTTCTGAAGCTCTTAACTTAGTGCTTTTGCATGTCTGCATGATGATATGATGTTTAGTTGTATACTCAGATTTTACTTTTTCTGCAGGACCCCTGCCTCAATCAGGCATGACTTGGATTTTCTCTGGAGTTGAATTAGGGTTGAGTAATGAAAGACACTGTGTGATGCACGGCTGATCATTGAAACTAAACTTTTCACAGGTGGCCAATAATTGTGTGTTCTTTGTTTTCTAGGTACTTGCCTTGAGCCCTTGGGGTCTGATTTGCAGAAGTACTAAGCCCTCATAGCTGCAGCTTAACTCAATGGAAGCTGTTATGAACACATGAAATGCTATTTATTGCTAAGGACTCTGAGGGGGGGCCGGGGAAGTAGGCCATAGATGTATCAAATTGGGCTCTGAAAAAAAATGTTTTCCTATCTTAAAGCTCAGCCACACGTGCAACTTAACACAGCTTGACAAGTTACCACATCTCAGATGATAACTCTCCAATATCCTTGTAGCAAGTGGGAAATTAATCCATTTGTCTTAACCAGTGGTGAATGAGAATTGTGCTCATATTACCTTGGCTTTGCTGAGGAATAAAGAGCACGTGGTGTTACCATGGCTCAGCTAATACGTGGCAACTTGTCAAGCAGCCACAAGCATTATCATATGTCTGGTTCCTTAATTCCCCATACGAAATGGTGGTATTACACATCATGATGTCAAGGTTTATGAAAATAAATTCACTCCTGTTTCTGAAATGGGTACTGCATAGGTGAATGACACTGAAAAGGCTATGAGAAAATGAATATGTCTGTCTTCAGGGCACAGTTTGAACTGTGTGCAGTAAATAAAGTGTGGAGCAGCACACTGAAGGATGAGAAGAAAATGGTATTTGAAATCTGTGCTCATTTAAAAAGTCCTTTCCCTATTGTACATTGAATGAAGCAGTGGTCCTGTAGAAAAATATTATTATGATCATGTACTTAAAGACTATGTATAACTTTCTTTTGAAGAGAAAGGCCACCCAAAATTTCACTATGAGGCACCATGCTGAATACTACAGGGTTCACTACCAGCATTTGAACCTTTATTTCCTCCACACAGACTGCAGACACTTGAGTTATTTTCAGAAATAACTGGGAAAAATTTGCAGGCAGCAGGAGGCACCATTGTATATGGAAAATTTCAGCCAACTGTTAAATACTTGGCACACTCATGAGTAACTGGAAACAAGACTCCTAATGAGATGCTACAGGAATAGGTGGTGCTCCAACTCCTGACTACACATGTAGAGCTGATAGCCTGCTTCCTCAACCCAGGTGTTACTAGTCTTGATAAGTCTCAGTATTATGGATGCTTTACTTTGCATATGTATGTATGTGTATAACACATGATATCTATTTATTACTGTCAAATAAAATAGTTTGTACTATTTTTCTTGCACCATGCAGAAAAGCTGTTGGTTTATTTTCTCTGCATGCTGTTCAATCAATCACTTCTTTTCAAACCACCTATAGATTTTGCCAACCGTGCGTGAAGATTCTGGCTTCTTTTCCTGCCATGCCATCAACTCTTATGGGGAGGATCGTGGAATAATTCAGCTCACTGTGCAAGGTAGGAAGAGGACCAACATAAGGAAAAAAACACAGCTATTGTAGTACAGTAAGTGTATGCCATCCTCAGAAATCTGTTGGGGGAGGGAGGCTCTGATTCCTAATTAAATCTATTCTTCAATGTCAAAGAAATGAGGAGCTGCATTAAGATACTCAGTCTCATTTTCCAGCATCACAGATTAAATAAAAATAAAGGATAAGCTTGAGTCTTTCTAGATCTCTACAAATTAATAAAGACATTTTTCTTAAATACACTAGCTGAAAATCTACTAAAGATACTTAAAACTAGCATCTTCAGTAGGGACAGTGGATATGAGGGGGTTACTTGGTTACTTTTCAGAGGAAGTGGTAGAGAGTTGCATTTGTTTTTAAAGAACAAATGTGACTAAAACCCAAGTCTGAAATAAAGAAAAAGCAACCTGATTTTTGTCTCTAGAGAAATGTTAAACCTACTGTGGATCTTTAAACAAAATATTTCAAGTTTAATCAGTCAAAATAAATTGTAATCAGTTTGCACATTGCAAACTCTAGGAACCTATGTTGCCTGGGGCTGGGGTTCCCCTCCCGCAGGGTTTCACTCAGGCAGACAGCAGCAAGTCCTAGGGTGGCTGAGGTGACAGTATTTGAGATGTGGAGCACAGGCAGGACTCAGCCACTGGCCACTGCTTATTTCTGTACCGTGCTTGTTCCTGTGCTTGTTCCTGTGCTTGTATGCCTTTGAGCACGCACACAAAAAATTTATAGGACTTGCAAATTTCTTTCTCCCCTCTCTTGATTCCAAGTAACTGCAGATGTCACTGAATGCCTAAAGCAGCCATGTCGAAAAATTCGGGTGGAGGTTGAGGACAGGTTCTCAATTACACCACCGCTTATTTAAACTGCCTTGACAATTTAAAGGGCCGTTAGAATGGGTATAAATGCTATTTATTTACATCCTTAACTCTAGAGGCAGAAAGGGTCTTTATTGTGATTTTAAACTGTTATAAAATTATTCTTTTATTAAATAAAGACTTTGAAAGATTCTCAGAGTGAGAAATTTTACTTCCTCCCCACCTAATTTACCACTTTTAAGTTTAGTATTCAGATTTCTACTATCACTTTTCATGTAAAAACTGTAGAGGTAGCACTGAAATGTGATGCTCAAGGCAAAAATCTTTTCTCACATGAGTAGTTCAATCTGGAGTGCTTTTAAGGAAATGCAACTCTCCATTGCGTATGAGAAGATTAAACAGAAGTCAGTATTTAAGATTACATCAGTGACTCCCAGTTGAAAAGTGCCTTCTCCTCCCTCTATTGAGTATTCTTCAGCAGGTGATTAACTGGCTCAGGGTATTAATGAGTGACCGGAGAAAATGCCATGAGAGTTTACCACCAGTAAGCTATGCCAGGGCCACACACATTAAAGTTACCTTGCTAGGCATATGGGCTTTTTTCTGGCTAAAACTCTGTGTGTGTGTTTATTCAGAGCCCCCCGACCCTCCTGAAATAGAAATCCGAGAGGTGAGAGCGCGCAGTATTGCCCTCAGATGGACCATGGGATTTGATGGAAACAGCCCAATCACTGGCTACGATATTGAGTGCAAGAACAAGTCTGGTAAGCAGTAATCTTCCTCTGAGGTAATTCCCATCGCTAGTTGCTCATCACTGAATTTGTATAATAAAAGATAATTCATGAATTGAAACTGTCTGATGGAAATTTTTACCATGGTTTATTTAGTCTTCCACTGTAATATTTGTCTTTATTTGTTGACTTTTTTTTTTTTTTTTTTGCGGGGGTTAGGTCATTAAGGTTAGCAATTGCTGCTTTTCCCTTTACCCAGAGAAACCTACACTTAAGGAGGACAAATTTTATTGTAAAACAAGCCAATCTAGGTGACAGATGGTTCTGCTAGCTGATTCTTGGTCCTTGTTTTTGTCTTTTCTCCATTTGGATTTTGTTCTCATTTTCTATCTTTCCCTATAGAAAAATACCTGCCTTTATAAACTCTTTTCCTGTTGTGCTGATTTTTGGAAGTTATTTTCTGTGGATATACAAGTACATGACATTTTTCTAGGAAGGGTAGAAAGCTATGTGGTAGTTTGCTGAAGCACCACACAGAGTTTTCAGTAGCATACTTGAAATGCTCAGAAGGATAAGACCAGTGGCACATATTGGCAGGCCACTGGGAGCAGATACCTTTCTCCTAGGTCACCATAGTCACATCAATGACCATCTAATAAGATGAATGAGGTAAATGGTTAAAAAATAATAGAATGTCCCAAGTCAGGAAAATACTCCTATTGACTGTTCATTCTCTACTGAAATCTAAAAACATTCAAGGTCCATTGGAACTATGTTTGTGATGTGAGATCCTACTTAAAATTAGGCACACTCATAAGCACTGTCCCTGAGTCAGGCTTTGAGAAGGGTCTAGATAGGAAACTGCAATGAGACGATATTTATGTATCTTAAGTATGATTAAAGAGGCACTTTTTAATCACAGGGAAATTATATTGTACTGGTTTATGTTGGAGTTTGTTGCACTGTTTGTAAGGTGACATAGTTCACTAATAGGAATAGTCTATGTGCTTATCAGTGAAACATTCTGTTGATTAAAACAACTATTGTACTCTTGTAGTCTTCTCTTTAGTTCTGCTAATGTACTTATTCATAAAATTATAAAATTTTCCTTTTTTTAAAAAAAAAAATCTACCTATCTTTATAGATCGTAGATCATAGATCATAGAATCGTTTTAGTTGGAAGGGACCCTAAAGATCATCAAGACCCCCCTGCCAATCTTTACTTTTTTCCATTCGTCTACATTGTGGAGATCCTTTATGCTTTATTTAGGCAAAAATAGTGTGATGCTTTTATTACTGATAAAATATTTTCAAGTGTTAGATATCAGTCACTGTTTTGCATTGGCTTTGTAAATGAAATTGGTAATGTACAGGTGAGCATGGTACTTGAAATATTACAAGCAATAATTCCCCACTAAGGCTATGATCGGGAATCATAGCTTTCGAGATGTCGACTAGGCAAGGATGCCTTCAAGTGTCATGTATGACTAAAAGTTTCTGGGCTTTTCTTTTTTTTAAAATTCTTTTCCTTTCTTTCCAATCACCCACCTGCTCTGGAACAGGTTTTGAAAGTCATTCTTGCCTGATAAGGCTCCTTTTTTACCGTGAAACATCACTTGTATTCCTCAATCACGTAACTCTGCATAACCCCATCAAGGAAGATTGAGCTCTTTTCCTTTGATTAAAGCAGCAGTGGAAAGGGACTTCAGAGCTCTAAAACATCTTTGATAGATTTAGTTCAGTGTTTTCAAGTGTAGAATAGTGCAGAATGCAGGCAAAGATTAAGTGGTAATCACTTTGAACATGCATTGCAAAATTATGTGTCTGTAATATGGCATAATAAATTAACAGCAAGACAACAAATGAAACGTCATCAGATTGGATGAAAACATCAAGAGGCACCATAGTGATAAAGGTTAAAAAATTGAAAGAAATTAAAAATAGTGGGTGGCAGAATTGGTGTTGGAGAAAATATTTCTTTGGTTGTGGATGAAGACAAATACTGGAGGTCATGCCCGAAAAAGAACAGATTATTATCACCTCTCTGCAAACAACAGAAATGTCACTTTTTAGAATCTGAGGCTGAATGTTTGGAGAAACTAGGATTGCGTTTTTGAATTCTTGTACACAATTGTTGTCACTAATTTAATCATTGAGATGATGAAATGCCAAAGATGGCTACAGAAGAATTTGCCTGTGGTGGTTGGAGGAAGTAAGGACAAAGAGAGAATTCAAATAATTTCCACGTATTAAAGGGACAGAAGAAAACCTAGGTTAAATGTTCACAATCCAGATGGTAAGCTCAGGGAATAGCCTGCCGATGTCAAAGTAAAGCTGTAAACATCACAGTTGTGTTTAGTGAGAATTTTCCAGCTATGTTACTTACCCTGGAGACTCCGAAATGGGCTTACAGCAGGGTGCACCATCTAGACTTTTCAAGAAGGAAAACTGCAGGGCTTTTCCATTTCAGAGAATGTACAGGTGACCACACATCATGCATGGACTCTCTTGAAGGAGCATAGAGTTGCCTGTCACATGGGTAGGTGGCATCTCTAGGGTCTGGTTGCCGTGTAGGAGCAATATGAGTAGCTCAGCAGTTCAGGCTGTTTCAGAACTTGATACAGTGCCTGTCTGGACAGAAATGTACCTGCACCGCTCAGACCTGGCCCTTCATTGATGTGCAGCCATCAGACTTTTCCATCAAAGGTGTATGGAAAGGTTTGAAGATAGGAGCAGGTATGTGGGTCCTTCTTTGTGCCTTTCTCCTTATCCTTTTTGATATCTTTGGGTAAAGCTGAGGGGCAAACTGAACATCAGTTCCGTAAGCCCTGATCTGAAGCGAGAGGATGGTGCTTTGCCCTTTTTTGTGCTCTAAGCATCCTTCAGGACACAGATGCCCTGCCAGATTGGGGGGGCGGGTGTCCACAAAAGCCTGCCACGGGAGCAGCCAGCGGGGCTGGGCAGGTGGGTGCAGTACCAGCAGCGGTCACCAGGTGGCAGCGCCGGACCGGGCCTGGCAGCGGGCAGCCGCTGCCCCGAAATCAGCCTTGAAAGCAAATGAGCCCTAATTGTCTTCCGCGGAGTGATCCCAAAGCTTCAGCCTTTATCTAAGGAACGGGTGGAAAGCTGTGATTTTATGATTCTATGATTCTATGAAGCTGCTGGTTTTCATAAAATCATAAATTTTTCATAGGTCATTGTGGCAGTGTGCATTTCACGTAACACTGAGAAGTGCCTGGGTGTAACATTTTATGAGTGGAATAAAGAGTATGTTAAAAATTCCACTCGTTTTTTTAACTTTTTTTTTTTTTTTTGGTAGCCCATTTCTGCCTGCTTTCTGTGCTATTTCAGTCTTTCTAGGCAAGTAGATTTTAGAACTCTCTGGAAGAATGATAAAAACCAGAAGAGCCAACAGTCAACCTTAATACCTTACTCAATTACAATAACATGTGGATGTGAGCAGATATTTTAGGGTTTGCTAGAATAAAACACAATCAATTTTTTTCTATTTTTTTCTTATTAAGACTTAAATTTTTCAAAACTGTAAACATTTTTGGAACTGTTTACTGTTTGGACTGAATTCGTTTGGAGGGATTGCTTTTGCCGGTTTGTTTTCCCTTTCAAAAAGGGGATGCCTGTATCAAAATAAACTCCTGAAGTCCATGCAACAATAATAATAAACACTGGAAAACTACATTTAGAAATACAGAAGACTGTGAGTTTTCATCTCTCTCTTCCTCCATGGTATGTCATTACTTAATCTACTAAGAGTCACAGGAATTTTTCAAAATTGTTTAATTTTTTTTCAACATTTAATACGCACTACAGAGTCCTACCACTCAGAGGTCAGCATTTCAATCAATCAAGTAAAAACTTAAGCAATTTTATAATATATGGGCTATATTAAAAGAAATTATTACCCTCAGCAGGTGAAATTCAGCATATTCTCCATACCGAGCGGGTATTTTTTTTTAAATTCCTGCTGGCCTGGTATGCTGTAACAGACAGAGTCTTCTTTTGTGCTTATATAGCATTTAACACAATGGAGTGTAACTCCTGGTTAAAATCCTGTAAAGTTTAAGAAATTCTGTGAAGTTGTAGCAAAGTAAGTTGTAGCTGTGCTGCCTGCAGGTAACTCCTTTAGAACTTCTGAAGGCATCCTACAGAGTAAACTGTAACACACTCAGTTACCAAGGAAAAATATATTCAAGAGAATTTGGTTAGCACTTAAGTGTCTGATTCCTAAATGTTTTCCGGGTAAAAGAAGCCACATGGACAAGCAAACAGGCCCTGTACTCAACCAAGCTGCAGATGGCGTTGTGACAATTCCTGCATCTTTAGCAAGCTCATATAAAAGAATTTGCACAGTATGTGCAAATATTTTGTATCTGAGTGAGCTTTCTATTTTTAAACTAGTCTTTCTTATTTGCTGAGCTTTCCGTGATGCTGCCTACAGTGACCCATACTGTAAAACACTCCTGTGGAACCTTCAGTGACATCCCCCATAGGATTCTGCAGAGGTTAAAGGAGGAACATTGCCTGCAGTAAGAAAGAAATGAAGGATGGCAACTTATAAAAGACATCAAGATGCTTTAAATGGATAGATTGCATTATTTCGTTTGCAGCAATTGAATGCTTGGATGAAATGGAGGGGTTACTGTGTTTAGCCAATTTCTATCCTTTTTCCTATTTTATATCTGGATAATTTATTAAAAACATAAGAGACAGATGGAAGAGTAAGCATGATTAATAACAATTAACTCCTTTTACAGATGCACACAAACAGCTAAGGGGGTGCTACATTCCCTTTGTGTTAAACTGCTCCTGTAGCCTAATGTGAGTTAGGGCAACAGCTTCAGTCCTGGAGGATGCTGGGTCCTGTGTCTTAAGTTCTCGAAGCTCGTGCTCACTGTTCACCTACGGCCAGAGCTCCTGATCTTCTTGATCTCTCCTAGTCTCAGAGCCCTCCATTACTGTTTATTAACTCCCTTTCTCTCCTTTTTGGAGCATAACCAGCCTTCTCTCAGAGTGAGGCATTCTCTGGGTTAATTCAGCAATGGCAGTATCCTGTGCTGTGAGATGGTGTAACTGCATGCTTGTGTTAGCGACATTAACATCATCTTTTATTTTTCGGTTTTATTTTAATCTCTTATTGAATAGACTCTTGGGATTCTGTTCAGAGAACCAAAGACGTTTCCCCTCAGCTAAACCAAGCCACTATCATTGACCTCCACCCTTCCTCAACTTACAACATTCGCATGTACGCCAAGAATCGCATTGGCAAGAGTGAAGCCAGCAACGAGCTCACCATCACTACTGACGAAGCAGGTACGCTCTGCTTTTGTAGCATCTAAATGGCGATGGGACTTATTGCTCTTTGACGTGAGGAACCTTTACTTGAAATGCTGCTTATGTTGCTCCAGTTGCATCGAAAGGAATACTGAATTGTTCCCATAAAACATTGTGACTTTTGCAACTTCATTGTGCAAGCCTGTAATTAAAGCCGTTCAGTGGCATCTAGTGGTCAAAGAAGATATTTTGCTCCAAATTTTCAGCCCGAGGTACTGGAAATGCAACACTTATATCTACAGTTAGGCAGCTCAAACCAACAACATCCTATTTTTAGTGGTCGTTCTTCCCCTATGGGTCTTGTGGCTTTCCTTAGATGCCCAGATATTACTATAATTAACTAATTTAAGCTACCTCCATTTGAGAACATTGATCTACATGAATCATGCCTTTCTTTGGTATTTTACCTACTACCCCACTCACCATTTAGTTTTCTGATTACTGTACCAATCCATTGGCTATCATTAGCTAGTGTCATTCCCCTGTTCTTTGTTCCCATGTACTCTACAACACTAGAGGTTTCTGCTATGTGGGCATTTTCACTTTGAGGGCTGGAGCCACTCTTTTGTG
Source organism: Gallinago jamesoni (assembly GCA_025769975.1). Classification (NCBI taxonomy): domain Eukaryota; kingdom Metazoa; phylum Chordata; class Aves; order Charadriiformes; family Scolopacidae; genus Gallinago; species Gallinago jamesoni. The sequence goes on along the minus strand of JAOQGH010000001.1, from coordinate 113,116,950 downwards.
CACTCAAATTGCTGCCTTCAAGTGCCATCTTATTTTTATTTCTCAGGACTAGCAGAAGCAACATATGAGTAAGGACATGCCATATCATGCCATGTATTTCTGTCAGGTATACACTGCTATTATATACAATGTACAAAGGTGTACAGAAGAGAAAGTAACCCAAGCAGCTTCAAAACCTTTAGTCCTCTGAAGCTGTGTGGAGTTACTCTGAAAAGTCTTGACCAGCCAGGAGCTTGCTCATTTGTATTTGAGAACATATTTTTGATCATTCTAATTTTATTTTTCCTGCTATCTTCTGCTGAGCCAGCAATGCTTCATTCTCTGGGTATTTTGAGAGGAAAACCATAATGCAAGTATCTGGGTGACAGTGTCCTGGCAGTGAAAACCCTACTTTTTTTTCAAGATTCGTCTTGGTCTAGACTTCATACGCTCGGTGACAAGTTTTCAGGTCAGCTTATCTGAATACAACTGTGTAATTCCCACTCATTTTCTCTGTGGGTGAATTTTCTACAGTGAAAATATACCCCTTGTCAGGAGAAGATGCTTTCGGTTCTGAGGGACTTTTGAATAAAAACAGGACAGAAGGCTTCACAGCACTAAGCAAAGTAAGCAGGAGACTTGAGCTGCATTTCTTTTTTTTACCAGGTATATCAGGTATATTTTTCATCCTAGTGGAATGAAAGGTGTGAAGAGTATTTACGTTTTTATTAGCCTTCAGTGAACATCTTTATCCAGGGTAAATAGCTTGTTTGCAAAGTATTTATCATTTCATCAGGGTTTTTTTTTCCCCCTTTGTTCAGTGAAAATGTGAAATCCCTAAAGAAAACAGATTATCTGTTCTTCTGGTCAGCATCATTTGTGTTCCCAAATACCTCAAAGCAGAGGGGTGGTTCTTGTATCTACTCTCTCTTTCTCTCTTATTTACCCATACTTGGAATATTTCTTACTTGCTGACTTTTTCCTGGCTGATATTTAATTTGTCAGGATCAGCAGCTGGCCTCGAAATAAAAAATCAGCTTTCCCATGAACAGGGTGGAACCTTAACATCACATTTTATTCAGTTCTTTTTAACCAGGTTTCAGAATAATTGATCCTTTTGTCACTGTCTTTTAATGAGCCATCTATTTGCAGAAAGAGACCAGCAGTGTGGGACTGTATTCAAAAGTCACTGATCTACCTAGGGAACAATTGGAAGAGAGAAGGTCAGGCTTAGGCAGAGTATGTGATGTTTGTCTCCTGTGGTTTGATTTCAGGTGGTGTGCAGTGTACAAGAGCACCATTTTTTGATCACTGTTTACTTCTGTTCTCTGCTTTTGCAATAGAAAATGGAGAACAGCAAGGGTGCAGGGAATGAGAGAAAAGGTAATGAGAAGGGAGCAAAATAAAGGTCCAAGAAAGAATATAAAAACTGAACAACTCAAAACCATGGTATTAGCAAGGGTGCACAGATAGCGTATCACATATTACAGTGACCTGAGTTACTGTAGCTATTAGAAAGAACACTGTAAAGGGTCTCTGTGGCAAAAGAATAGTCAAGAATGGCATGATTTCAAAGCTTACAGACCACATCTTTCCCTCCATACAATCACAGTTAGGTCCTGCTCTGGAAAACAGACGGCAAGTACATGCATACACTAACACTTGCTAGGGGAAAAAAAAAAAAAAAAAAAGCATTATGGCTGCAGCTTAATACTGAAATCAAAAGAGGAAGCTGGGATATCTGGGTTGCCTTTATGTCTTTTTCAGAAACTCTGTATGACATTAAGTATGTAAAACAAATTACTTCTTATTTAGCATTTCACCATGGTGTGCTGGGAACAGTTAACTACTCGACTCTATAAAAAATTTTGAGGTCTTCCAAGGAAAAGTTAAGATTTTAAGGACCACATCTCAAACCCCATTTTTAGGATCAAACACGTTGCTCAAATTCCAATTCATTATAATGTACCCAGACAAATGGCATTCATGTTTATCAACAGGGGGACAGCATCAAAGACAGGATTTAAAAAATTCATAGAGACTTCATTTTTGCCGGTGGACTTTTCCATCTTCTTCTTCCTGTACATAAATGCAAGGGGAAGGGAAATTAAGTTCTTTCAACCTTTCAAAATTTCCCATGTGAAGGACAGTCAAGAATAGGGCGTATCTAATAACTTAAACATATTATAGGCTGTATTCTGGATCTCTCTGCTTTTATCAGTTAAAGTGTTCTGGTTCCTTTCACTGCAGCTGTCATTTACTGCTGTTCCACGCCTAACAGCCCCATTTCACCCTTTTTATTGCTTTACTTCCTTTGTCATGCAATTAAACTTCATTTAACACCTTTTACTGAGGCCATATTCTGCATCAGGGGGACCCTCTTTAGCAGTTTGAGATTACTCCATTCCTTTCTTCAGGTCTTTCTTTTACAATGATTTACCTTGCTGAGCAAGCAATTTACTTCACACCTCTCCATTCAATACCAGCTAATTCTCGATCTGCCTTGTAGCTGCCCAGCTGACAAATAGGATCCTGTACACTCAGGGCCTTCTGTTTTCATTTGCCTTTAAAGCATCATGTACACCCTTGGCAACGTATCAACAGTAAATGAAACTCCTCCTGACTCAGGCAGGAGCTGCAGAGTACATTTTCTACCCGGCACTTATTTTTTGCCTCATTTCCAGGCTGGAATACTTACACTGGGGAGGGGGACATGGTAAAGTGTGCAGGTTTTTGTGTATAAAATATTTGACTGAATGTGCTCAGTCTCTAGTGAATAAAGGGGATAACACTGGAAAGTTTGTGACATCATGAAGGTCAGATGAGGAGCTCCTCACCTGCTTTCAAATGGGTTCTGCTGCCTTTCTATCACCTACAGGGTTTTGACTGCTGAAAATATGTCTTGCCTTTTTTACAAAACAGAAACAACATTGTGAGCATATCACTAAACAAGAAAAGTCACTGTTATTCACTCCTATTTTATTTGCCAGGTAGCTATATTTTGATATGTGTTGTATTTCACTGTTGGCTAGAGATGGCATTTGAATAACGAAGTTTCTAGGCTCTGGTTTTGTTTGATGAAGTGGTATCTTTGGTTTTCCATACGACACGGACTCTGTCCATATCTTTGGGATGTCGGTGTGTTAAATTCGTCACACGCCATGTGAAGCATTGAAAGCTGTGTGCTGTGAGAGCCAGTTTTGATCCATCTCTCTTCTCTCTTTCCAGCTCCTGACGGTCCACCTCAGGATGTCCAACTTGAGCCTATATCTTCACAAAGCATTAGGGTCACCTGGAAGGTAAATTCATGCAGCCAAGAATATAGACTCTAACGGTATTTTTGTGCATTCAAATAGGTTCCACTGATGGGAATATAATAACAACTGGACCAGTTACTTTATTTGGGAGAGACCTTACAGATACATTTGCTGACAAATATTATATTGGCCATTAAGACTGATGCGTTTATTTTGTTTGGTTGGTTTATTTTTGTTGTGTTTTTTTTTTTTTTTAATGTGGTTGGACTCGATGATCTCAAAGGTCCCTTCCAACCACTAAGATTCTGT
>JAOQGH010000001.1:113030609-113113305 GCA_025769975.1 Gallinago jamesoni | reverse complement strand
TATCTCTAACAATGTTAAACAAACTAGTAATTTTTTTTTTTTTTTTTTTAATGTGGTTGGACTCGATTATCTCAAAGGTCCCTACCAACCACTAAGATTCTGTGATTCTGTGAAAGAACCTTCCATTGTACAGTAATAGCAGCAGCTGCTTACCTGTACTGATAACAACAACATGTTCTACTTCCTTCTGATTTCAGAGATAAGTCAATGTGCTTGGAAAATGAGCACTCACAGAATTTCCCTGTGGTTTTGGGCAAAATTTCTCCAAACCATTAGAACCAGTGGGATTTTTTTTTTTTCCCATTGCAATGGATTTTGGGACAGAGCCTTTCTGGAGGCATGTCTGCACAGAGAGAGCAACATAGTGTCTCAATATAGCCCATGAGAACTGATGAATCAGAGCAACTGATTAAAAAATATCGGCAACTGATATTTAAAAATCTGGCCTCTCTTGTGACTCAATTCATTTTTTCTAGATTTTTCCCAGTGTTTTGACAACCACAGAATGTTTTAAATACTTTTGGCATCATATCAGAGGTAATGGTTTTGTGCTATAGACTGCTTGTATATTGTAGTGGACAGGATAAAGACATATAAATGCAGTAGTCTAGTCTCAATATGAATTGCAGTTTCCAAATTGTATTGATAATTCTATATTTTTAAGAATCTGAAATACGTAGCATTGAGTGTTGGGGTAGAATAGTGGCATAATAGTCATTAATTTCTGTAGTAATGTTAATTACTCCTGAAAATACAGATAATGTCTATTTTGCCCCATTATATAGACCATCCATAAAGACAGGATAGCAACAGTGAGCTGCTGCTTGTTAACCATGTAAATAACTGTGGGCTGCTTATTTATTTTATTTCTTTGTACTATAAATATCCAGAACATTCCTGTGTTAGTTTTGAGTTGATTCGTGAAAAGACAGGTTTTTACAGTGCACAATCTCCATACAATGCAGATGGACATGTAACTACTTATTTGTCCAACTAGTACAGAGGACCTCAGCTGTCAAAGTTTTTTGGATTAGTTCAACGCCTTTTTAAAAATGGTGCATTTAAAGTTCTGTTTTGATGAGACATTTCAGTAGTAAGCTTCAAAAGCAATCATCTTATGTGCAGGTCACAAATGCATTGCTGATTTTGCTGGAGTTGTATTCTCAAGATTATGTTTGGAATTGGATTTGTGAATACTTATTGAGTAATGATCAGTATCTAATAGAATAAAATAATCACAGAAACGGGCTAAAAATCACTGGCACTTCACTGAAATTTGGCTTATTGTGATCTTTTTGCTCCCAAGTCCTTGTGTGCTTAGCTTGAAAACTCTTTGCCTTGATTTGCAGTCATTGTTTTATCTGCTGGTAGGTTAGCTCATCTGATGGGTGCTAAGTTTCCCTGTGGTGCTGGATGTAGCTGAAACCTAACTGTTTTCCTTGACCTCAAAGCTCCTTTGCAGACAAAGGTGAAGTCGCTGAGCTGCCCTCCTGAAAGCTTAGTGCTTTACTAGAAGAATTATTTTCTGAATGACAATTTGTAACAGCTAATTAAAAAGTCCCCCTAATTAGGAAGCCCCAAACGAGGAGTGAGCCCTTTACTTTCCTTGAATTATTGCAGTTGTCTCCTGGCCGCAGCAGTTTTACTCCATTACTCAAAAAGGTACTTTGAGATGGTCCCACATACATACTATAGTTTAGTGACATGCTGCATCCCGACTTTTGGGTAGGTCCTTACAATGCCCTGCTGTGAGAAAGGCACTCGTTGCATTGTGCAATACAAAGTACTTAAGAATAAAGAAATACCCCGTGAGATCAATCCTGTATTGTCATGGAGGCAAAAAAAAAGGAAGACAATAAACTCAGTAATAACCTGGTCTTTTTTTTTTTTTTTTTGAGTCATGTGGAGCTTTTGCCATGAAAATCTCTGATGACATTATACAAAAGGGATTGGGTTGAGAACCATAGTTATATTTAAAGTTGGCAAACCTCGTTTAAATACAGACAATGTCAATAATAGCAAAAGAAGCAGACAATAATTATCAATTATCTTTCATCTGTATTGAGTTCTATTTCTGCAGCTTGCTACAGTCATTAATCTTCCTCTAAAGTTTGTCTTAGTCCACTTTTAGAAAATCCGAGTTAAGCGAAGTTTTATAGGTCTGGGATCTATTTAATCTCCTTTCTATGTGTACACATAAAACATTGGGTTTCAGGTAGAGTTTTTAAATAATAATCAGCATTTTTTGGTGGTTTAAAATGGTGCAGAGAGAATGGGAATGAAACAGAAATTCTCATTTAGAAAAGAGCACAAAAATATTCATTATTTTTTCTTGTAGTACTTTACAAGGTAAATGAACCCATTAAGTTTAGGGATGGGAAATATTCCTTCTCCTCTATGCAAGTACACACACACGCGACTATAAAATATCATACTTTACAAAGGTCATTGATACCCTATTTTACAAATACTGAATTTTATGAGATAAGTAGTAAGATCATGGGCTGAAACTTACTTTTTCTTAATGTTCTATGCCTACTGGCAAAGTTAACAATATTTTTCCCCATGAACACTTAGTCTTGGACAAACGCTGCTTCACTGAATTTTGTACCAAAAAAAAATAAATAATGTGTCTACACACAAGAAGGCGAATATATCGAATATGATTTATTTGTGCAGAAGTCAATCCAAAATGAAGCATTTAGATAGTACTAACAAGGAACATTTGAAGTTTTATGGAACAGAACATTTCAATTGCTTTGTTCTGAAGTGACTTTGAGCTTATTTTATATTGTTTAGTATTTCAAAGTGAAAAAAAAGTAAAATGCTGATATATTATTTAAAGAAAAAAAATCCTTTGACTTAAACCAATTCATTAAAAGTGCACTTCACTAAAAGTGAAAAATTTTCCATTTTATTCCAATTCCAAAGGAGAAAGTAGGTAATTGCAGAATTTCCAGTGAAGAGGTTATTCTGACTGTAGTCCTGCTCTGAGAATATTTCAATACATGATATATGTATAAATCAGTTTTATCATTATGTTCCATCTGTTTCACAGTATGACATACATATTCAAATATATGTGCTGTACACTTCTCTAATCTATTATGTACTAGGTGAAGACTCGCTTTTTCTTGGTATAGAGTGCATGCCTTATGGTACATAGTGTACACACATACAGCATCTTAATGTGTGCTGTATGTGGAAGTAGGCAGTGTATCCCACTTACAAAACAATAAATGCATTACATAATGTGGTGTATGTGTTTTCTGCCTGTTGTCTCATGTGTCAATGTGCAATGTGTGTTTGTCACAAAGACTCCCGTTCACAAGCTACCCATGGTAATTCATGGGAACGTTCCGGTTGCAGCCTTTAACTAGGAGAGAATTTGAAGTCCTTCAACTAGTGAAACAATTCACCCTGAAATATATAATTATTTAAATGCGATAAAGACATTTTCTTCTCAGACAGAATGAAACATGTCATATCATATCATATATCTTATGAAGATATATATAAATATCAAACACACAAAAAAAGTCTGACCTTGGTTTCCACCCCACAGTACAGCTTATAAAAACCTCCTGCTGCAATCATTTAAAGATCATGAAGCCATGGAGTTCCTCTGAATAGGTAACACTTGCAAACAAAGTGTTTGATAATAAAAGACCTACATGTTTCCAAAGAAGTTGGGTGGTTGTTTTGGCAACAAAACACAGAAATATTAAAAAAGGCAACAATTGTACTTCAATTTCCAAAATTTCCAAAACCACAGTTTTAATCCTTGCAGCGGGCCTTACAAGATGCTTGAGACCTGAATCTCCTAATTTGGTCACCTGCATCTGAACGGACAGCACCACACTTACAGAAAGCCTGTTGGTACCAGAGGAACTGAAGTCGTACAGTGGAAATTACATCCTTGCTTCAAGTTTTGTTTCTGTTTCTGAAGGCAGGAGGGAGAAAAAAGGAAAGCATCTGAGAGATAATTGAATCAGCCAGACCCGTTTAGCGATGCATCTTAAATACAGGAGGAGTGCTGGCTTTTGTGGAGAAATGATTTGTTGGTAGTGGATGAAAGGCAAATCTCACTCTGGTTTTATTAGCTCCTGTGAGACTGCAGTACAACAGTGGACTATAAACTCACTGAAACAGAGAGGTCCTGTGGCAGAAAAGAGTATTCTTATTGAGAATCTGTTCCTCAGTAGATTTAATGGGATACTGTCTCTGCCGATTTAACTTATTGCCAATAAACTGCGTCACAAAGACCTTTTTAATGGGTCAGTGGAACAGATGAACTCACGGGCATCTGGTGGGAATCTGAAAGAGGTTTGGAAGATCTAAAAAAGATTTTTGTCAATGGGTTATAAACTGTGTCTTTAAATGTTTATAGTAATTATACCTCATATACATAGAAAATCAGACAGGAACATTATCACATACTGAAATTAGTCCAATACTACTTAAATAGAAATTTAATAGATATTTCTGTCAATAACAGGTTTTTCGCTGAGTTACCAATCCTTATCTTACTCTAGACTGCATTTTGTATTGCAGAGTAAAGAAATGTTTTCCCCTGGTCAAATACAGGGAATCTTGCACCGTGACTGAGAAATACGGTACATAATTATGGTCAAAAATTTTGTAATGTCTGTATTCTTGAATGCCAGATATTGTACACCTTGTTTTAGTAGCTATTCAGTATGCAAATCCCTTTTTTCCAATCCATTAGTGCCTTCAGCCTTCATTATCTAGTCATCTTTCCACACTACACACTGAATGAACAGAAGCATATTTCAAAGCACAGCGTAAAATTTTCCTAATGTATCTAGCCGAATAAACTTATGCGACTGCCTTCAACAGATCAATAAATGCCTTACTAAGGATTTAGCAAATGAATAGTAGGGGCTTCTGGCAAAACCACAATTAGTAGCGAATGGTAGGCCTGTAATGCAAATATGCCCTTATCAATTCAACTTTGATTAATTCTCCTGATAAGATAATAAAACATTATAAATCCAAATTATAACTCAAGTATATCTCCTTATCAGATCTCTCTCTGTATAAAACATTTAAAGGTCTTTGTTTTAGCACAGGAATACACAAGTTACAACACAGTGCACCTGAAATTTATGTATCATGGTAAAAAGTTACTATTTCACGTGCAGAGAATATTGTTGAATTACTATCTAGAAATAGACTTGCATTAGATAGGAAAAAATGTTGAACTTCATGCATATTTCAAAAATTTTAAGGGCAACAACTTGACTTTGGAGACATGTACTTAATATGTAATCTTTCATCTTTTGTTTAGGCTCCAAAGAAGCACCTACAAAATGGAATTATTCGTGGATACCAGATAGGTTATCGGGAGTACAGTGCAGGGGGCAATTTCCAGTTCAATATCATCAGTATTGATACCACTGGGGACAGTGAAGTTTATACACTGAATAACCTGAAAAAATTCACACAGTATGGCATGGTAGTCCAGGCTTGTAACCGGGCTGGAATAGGACCTTCTTCTCAGGAAATCATCACCACTACTCTTGAGGATGGTAAGTCCTAGGCAAACAGCTATCTTGGGACATATCATTATTTCTTTATTTCTTTTTACCTTGTTACATTTGTTGTACGATTAGTGATTATATATTATATGGTGGGGATAATAGAATACCAGACTTTACAGGTGTTAGGTACAGTAGACAGCTGGGTGGGAAGAGACTGGCCAATGAGCACATACAATTTTCATTGCAACAGATGCAGAATCGTCCAGGTGAACCCTACTAATAAGATATATCCTGCTGTGAATGGTACTAATTTAAGACTCTAGCTTCCATTAAGAAACCTGTTGCTCTGGTGTTTACATATTTGCAAATTTTGTGATCTCATCATAGCATCACAGTGATGTCATCATAGTTTTGAAATGCTAAGAAGTAAAACTCTGAAAGGTGAAGTGATACTGTTAATTTTGTTGTCTTTTGTTTTAAAATGAATCTGCTGTGAAACCTAGAACACTTGTACTGCACAATGCCTTATCCTGTCTGCACAAAAAGAGATATGGGGTTTTTTTACAAGGATATCCAAACTAATGAGAGAAAAATCATTGTTATTTTGGACTAAATTCAACCTGTCTAATCCAAGGAACAATTCAGATTACCTTTTTTTTTTTTTTTTCAAACTGCATAAAAAGTACTTCTCTAAGAATGAAAGAGAGTCCTCTAGTGGAAAAAGAGAATGATTCTATATCCAAAAAGAGGTCAAATATTTTAGAGTGTAAGAACAAATAATAATCCTAAAGGATAGCATGAGTCAGATTTTCAGCATCAGTGTACTGAATTCAGTGCCAGCTAGGAATCTGACATTTTACACCATGGAAATGGAGCAGCACATATCTAAAATTCTGAAGAGCTACACATTTTGAGGCTGGAAAGCTGGTGTTTTTCATTTACTCTAAATGCTTCTATTACTGCAAGACCTCAGAAGACAGTATGCTTATGCATGCACATACTTTGTATTTTAATAAATAAATTTTTTTCTTCAGAATCCACCATGCTTACTTTTCCTGGCAATGTGGGGTTTTTTTGGTCCTTACTCAATTTTGGGTCCCTCTCAGAATTACAGATGTCATGAGCTTTAAAGCAATGCCAAATACTAATACTGCAGTATTTCTTTGACACTAAATGGCCAACAGAAAATGCTTTAGATTTGGCTGAATTTTTCCAATTTTTCTAAGTGTCAGTGAAAATATTTTATGAATGTTTTTTCCAATATTTTTTAAATAAGTGTCCGCTTTCCCCCACCACCAATTTTAAAGGGACAGTAGAATTTTCCAGAAAGATGACAATTTGGCTGCAAACTTTAAAAATATATATTTAAATTGCTTACAGAATATTCTGTATATTTCGGTACTAGGACACATTTCTTTTTAAAAAGAAGTGACAAAAAACTATTAAAAAACTAGTCAGCAATTGGGGAAGCATTACATCAAAAGTCATTCCAGGGAAATCAGCTGCATTCACAGAAACATGTGGATTGTAGCAAGAATAAAAGTTTTGCAATGTTAACAATGTGCAACTGCTAATTAAATAATGGATGGTGGGTTAGCAATGAAAGGATAGCAGCGAAATTAAATAGAAAGAAATGAAAGCAATGAAGGAGTACCCAAAGGGTAAATACTGCGTTGTATTCATCAAGTTAAAATTGTGAATATCTTATTCCAGTGCCCAGTTGCCCACCAGGGAATGTGCAAGCCACTGCCACATCACCAGAAACCATCTCTATTTCTTGGTCAACATTGGCAAAAGAAACTCTGAATGGGATTCTGCAAGGATTCAGGGTTATCTACTGGGCCAATCTCTTGGATGGAGGTGAGAGAAATCGAATTATTACCAAGTAACAAGCCATATGTGGCCATTATATCATCACTCTCTGCTGTGAAGGCATGGTACTTCCTTTTCTCTTTGGCTTAAAGAAAGCTTCATCTACTTGTGAAGGCAGCCATTTTCTGTACAGCATTAGCAGAATAGTGGGCATGGCAAAGCTGACTTGAGGAAGGCTTCCACTGTAGGTTGGCAACACTCCATAGACCTGCCAAAGTATGCAAAATGACCTGAGCAAATTTCATCTCAGTTACAAAGTCCAGCAGGTTTCTTTTATAAAGAATTATGATATTTACCTAGAACATACCTGCCCAAAACCTGTATTTTGTTTTAGTTTGATTGGTTACCTGTTTGCTTAGCTAGTTGCCTACTTAAGAGTTTATTGCTTATTTTTTGACAGGATGCATGTCATCTCCATAGCTAAAGGCAAAAGGAAGAAACATTTTTCGAAAATGCTTGTTATTTTTCATGCCATCCTCTTCTGTTGTGCTTATGTTTTGTATTTTTAGCATAATTCCTAGGGTAATAGACTCCTAAGCAAATGAGAGAAATGATCAGAGGAGAAATGAGATACCTCACTAATCTGCAATTTGTCACATGATGATAATTCCATGTACAATCCTTTCATGTAAATTAAATAATGTAGGTTTGAGATGCACATGTCCTTATTCCTATCTGCCCTGCTGAATTTTCATAGCTCTAGGGCAATGAGCTGTCTCCTTCCTTTTGCATTCATCCATCAGGATCATGGGTCACTCTAACATGCAATTGCCTCTGTTAGTGTGAAGTAGAAATGTAACCCAAAGGCCCATTGTTACTGCTGGTACTGTTAGAGTCAAAAATATTTGGGAATAAGACACCAGTTCCTTTCTACATTTAAAAATAACGATTAAAAAAATGTATGAGAAACATACATAAAAATGTAGACATGACTGACATAGAATTAAATGTTTTCAGTGATGCTTGTAGTCTTTGGATCAGATCCTATGTGAATATTACCAGTGCACATCTAAGCTCCTATGTGATGTCCTACAACGTGATGAAAAAAGATGATGTTGATGCAGTGCTTAAAACTGGATTTTTTTAATTTGTTCAGCTTTATTTTCTGCCCTAAATATGTTTAAAGCTTTTTTGACGTATGAGTTGTACTTCTTAGCTTGCTGCAAAAAAGATGCATCATCTTTCTGCAAGTAAATCTGGTTTTACTATGTTTAAATCTATTGTTAGCTGGTATTACTGCCATCAAGTGTTTTGCAGCAGCACTTACTACATATTTTAAAACAAAGGGGCCTTTTCTTGTTTTTACTTATGAGAAATGTCTCAAAAATGTCTCAAAACCAGAAAATCTTTATGAAGATAAATGACTTCCTCATTTTTGCTTGAAGGAATGTTTTGCAAGAATCTCTTCTTTTTATCTATTCTTTATGAAAAATCTTATTACTTGCAGAAATTTTCAGTTCTTTTCCCTGCATTTAAAAAAATTGCAAAAAATGTTTGAAAATTAAAGCTGGGTCTGATTTCAATGGTAAGAAGTCAGGACACAAAGGAATTTATTTTGATTTATTGGAATTCATTGCTATTTTATCATAATGAAGCTTTACTTCTCTAGTAGACTCTTAAATCCCCAAGATTTTCATGGAAGGCATCGATAGCTTGGAGAAGACTGAACTTGGCAATAACTCATTTTCTTTTTTATTCTGTAGAGCTAGGAGAGATAAAAAATGTCACTACTACACAGCCATCCCTAGAGCTTGACGGCCTGGAAAAATACACCAACTACAGCATTCAGGTGTTGGCTTTCACACGAGCTGGAGATGGAGTGAGAAGTGAACAAATTTTCACCCGCACTAAAGAAGATGGTAAGGATTAAAACATTTTCCATTCCTACTTCAACAAGATGCTTGTATGTCTCAGGTTTTTAAAACAGTGCAAATACTGTACACAAACATTCACAGTAAGGGTTGTGGCTGGAGGGGAGAGGAGTGTGTGCCCACAGCTTTGAAATCAATTGAGTGTTTCCAAGACTCCGGTACAGGTGAACCAGAAGTTTGTAGATAGGACTAGTGATCTGAGCAAGTTTGTCTTTGTTTTTGTTTTCAAGTGCCTCAGGATCTTGCTTCAGCATTTTGAGAGGTTTCAAGTTAATTATTTCGAAGTGATTGAAAATGGGGAGAGGAGAAGAGACTATTCTGGGATATTCTTGTGTTTATATGCTTCTAAGGAGATTATTTCCAGCATAAAACCAAATTTCCTCCAAACACCTCTTCCCTCAAAAGCAAAATGAAGAACAAAATCTCTTGCCTTTGTCCATAGACCAAAGCATGGAAAATTTAAGTCCTCAAGCTGAAAGTTAAGGAAACTTTTAATCACACAATGACACACACATACACGAGATTTCATAATTACTGTCCTATAACTTCAACTATGGAAATCTCTTCAGGTTGTCTCAGTAGGATGCCACATACTGATCTATTTTTCAAGGACTAGAATTTTAAATTCAGAGGGAGTTTTGTCTCTAACCTGTTTAATGCCTTGAAAAACCCAAGAGGTGCTCAAATACATCTTTAGATCCCTAAACACTTTTGAAATTCTAGATCAAGAGTTTTTTGGCAGAAATAAAAATTCACAGAGCCCTAGCAATGAAATTACATTGAATAATGTTTGATTCGTAAATTCTCCTGTGAGTTATGCAATGTTCTCTCAAGGAAATTAGTCAATGGATTTTTATTTGTTACTCATCCAGTTTACTGGTCATTCATGAATATATGAATATATTTGTCAATTTTTATTTGTAATGAGATTTTTAAAATTGCCAAGAGATTGGATTCAGTAGATTAACTGACTTGATGGATATTTGGGTATTTTTTCCAATAAAAAAATTACTTGATAAATGTTATTAATTTTTTCCATTAAATTATTAAGGGACTCATTCTAAAATTTACATACATTGTGTGGTCACCTGGCCCTGACTGTGTTTGTACCCAGGGGATGCAGTATAAATTAAGATTGGACTTCTAAAAATTTTTATTACCTTATCAAATGAGTTATTTGTTCCTTGTTCCATTTTCATGTGCTTTACATCAATTTGATTCAAGTATTTTAATAGCAAAAAAAAAAAAAATTATGTTAATGTCTTATAGCTGAGAAATATGAGGAAATTTAGGCATATAGTAGTGTCGGTTAATGTAGGTCTGCTTCCTGGACTTGCTGGATGTAGGTATCACTGAAATCCTGCATCAGCTTGCAATAATGGCTTTGTTTAAAACTGTGTCAAGATACTGCACCGAGTCTAATACTGTCAAGGACAATTTGCTCAGCTACAGACTTGCATGTCTTAAACACTGAATGTTAGATCATTCTGATTCCACTCTAAAGTCCTTTAACAACTACTTCAGAGTACCTGAGTCAGATACTCTTGAGACACCCAGTGCTTGGAGGTAGATGTTTATATTTCAAAGAAAAATCTAAAAATAATCATAGAATACCAGGTTGGAAGGGTCCTCAAGGATCATCTGGTCCAACCGTTCTGGGCAAAAACACAGTCTAGACAAGATGGTCCAGCACCTTGTCCAGCTGAAACTTAAAAGTCTCCAATGATGGGGAATCCACCACTTCCCTGAGGGTATTATTCCAATTGTTGGTTGGTGTCTTTGTGAAAAATTTTCCTCTTTTGTCTACTTGGAATCTCCCCAAGAGCAATTTGTACCCATTACTCTCATCTTTTCCATGTGACTCTTTGTAAAAAGGGAGTCTCCATTTTCTTTGTAGCCCCCCTTTAAATGCTGGAACATGGTGATAAGGTCTCCTCTAAGCCTTCTTTTCTCAAGGCTAAACAAAGCCAATTCTCTCAGCCTTTCCTTATATGACAGGCGTCCCAGTCATTTGATTATCTTTGTGGCCTTTCCAATCTGTCCACATCTTTTTTGTGTAGCAGCAGCCAAAACTGAACACGATGTTGCAGGTGTGGCCTGACAAGCACTGAGTGGGGTGGGATAATGACTTCTGAATGTGTGCTGGTGATGCCCTTGCCGATGCAACCCAGCATCCTGTTGGCTTTCCTTGCCACAGCAGTACACTGTTCACTCATATTGAGCTCATTGTCCACCAGGACACCCAGCTCACTTTCCACAGAGTTTCTCCCTAGCTGAGTAGATCCCAGCCTGTGCTGTACTTCTGGATTGTATTGTTCTGAGTGCAAGACCTTACCCTTGTCCTTGTTGAACTTCATAAGGTTCTTGTTAACCCACTCTTCCGGCCTATCCAGATCTTCCTGTAGGGTGACTCTCCCTTCTGAAATGTCCATTTCCCCGCTCAGTTTGTTGTCATCAGCAAACTTTTTCAGGGTACGCTTGACCCCATCATCCAGATCACTTATGAAGATATTAAACAGTGTTGATGATTTGGCTACAACATCTGTCACCCTATGGATTGCCAGGGTTGATTTGACTGGTCTGGCTGGCTGGCCTGGTGTCCCCATCCTCCCTCACTCCATGTGCATCTCTTCTGAAGCTGCATGCTCAGTTGAAGAGGACAACTTTCCCTGGTTGAAACATACCATTCATGGGTCAAGGTTATATGGTAGCTGCACTCCCCTGATAGAACCTCCAAATATGCTCAAAAAATAAGAGAACCATAGGATCATCTGCTGCATTTTCAAGTACTTTTTGTCAAGCGGATCCTAGCATGGAAATTTTTCACTGAATATTTTCTGAACACAAAGACTCTCACCTCAGAACCTTGGGACTGGGACTTAAGCCACCAGCAGGCAAGGGAATTGTTCCACACTGCTCCACGAGTTTAGGGACAGACTCGTCTCAAGGAGATATAGTTCATATCAGAGCACCCCAGAGGAGAGCAAGAATGTGCTTGTGGGTCTATGCCTTTGATGCCCCCTTTTTTGATGACATTGATGCCCCAATGCCTTATGTGTCAAATTGGCCACCCAGTCCAATATGGAAGGACAATAAGGAACAACCATCCTGTACCTTTTAAGGATCCACCATAATGCAACCTCTTTTGCTGCAAAATAGGTTGAGTACTTCTCTCTGCCCTGCTGGCCAGGGAGAGTGGTGG
This sequence comes from Gallinago jamesoni, assembly GCA_025769975.1. NCBI lineage: Eukaryota > Metazoa > Chordata > Aves > Charadriiformes > Scolopacidae > Gallinago > Gallinago jamesoni. The sequence goes on along the minus strand of JAOQGH010000001.1, from coordinate 113,100,856 downwards.
ATAACTTGTTGCTTGATAACATTATTTCCTACCTGAAGGGTTACAGTTCCCATTGCTCCCTTCCCCTAAAACACATGCCCATCCAGCTCCTATGGTCTGTCTCCGGTTTGCAACAGTTCTGAAACATTGGAAGCCCAGACTATATATTTTTTTTTTCCTTAACACACCTCTTCCTAGTTTGCTTCTCTAATTCTTGGCGGGTCTTTTCCTCTCTCTCTTTCTGAGATCAGACAAGCCCCTGAGATCTGCAAAACAGATAGGCTCTGACCATGGTTGGCTGTTATTCAAAAGCTCATCTCTCGTCTTTAATCCTCCTGGCAGTTTAACAATAATTTACCCCAAGGCAGTGTGACTAACCTTTTCAGATGTTTTCTGATGCCTCACATTAGTTCCATTCATTAAATCTTTTGTCCAGAAAACTAAACTGAAACGCATTTCCAGAAAATACAATGATTTCATGTTCTGCTTCACAACTTTTTATTAAAGGCAGTGCAGGTTTAGAGTGGAATACATAAAGGGTTGCAGTTAAACATGAGCCAAAACAAAAGTCCCAGATCTAAGCATCCTTAAGGCTGTGGAAGTTAGATGGGAAAAGAGCAATCACATTGCCAAATCATATGCATCAAACAGGTGCCTCATTCCTCAGAAAGAACACACAATTCTTTTGTAGTTTTCTAAGAATTATTCAGTAGGCCTGATCTCAGTGGACCTAAAAGATTCTGCCCTAAAGTTAATTTTAACACTCTCTCAGCATGTGGAATAATTGCAATCGTAACAGAACTTAGATCTGGAAACCTTACAGCTCTACTCCCAGACCTTCTCTGGCTAAAAGCATGGCACAAGATATTCCACCCTCCTCTAATAAAATCAGTAAATCTGAGATATTTTTAAGTGTCTTCCCAAGCCCTCTGCATAGTTATATCATGCCATTATTTTTTTCCTTTTTCATTTCTTTTACATTAGGTGAAACTTTTCTTTATAAAATCAGTGGTACAGCTTGTTCTGTTGCTGCTGTTGAAAGGCAGGTGATGGCTTTCTGTGAGCTCTCTGTTGGTGTTCAGTTTAAAGACATCAGGCCAAAATTTCTTTAGCAGGCCTGAAATCTCCAGTGCGGCAAAATAAGAGTAACCCAGGGAGCAGAGCAGTCAGCCTGGATAAAATGTGTTGAAGCGTCGATTTCTTGTAGTGTTTGATACTGATTTTAGACACCAGAGGTCAGACACTGCTGCTGGTCAGCTTAGAAAATGGGAACAACTCTAGCAAATAACAGAAAATGAGCTTTCCTTTCAATGTAATCATATTTATAGGTTCTGTCTAGCATTTTTTTCCCCATTAGCCTTTAGAAAAAGAAACTGCTCTTCTTGAACTTCCTCCTGGAAGAAAAATAAGCCAAGCAGAAATGCTCAATTTTTAAGAATTCATTGTGATTTTGTCCCCTGCATTTTCCACTTCACAGTTTCTAATAAGCCGATTGTCCTCTTCGCTTGAGGATTTAATTTACTAAATCATTAAAAATTAAAGTAGTTCTTCAAATTCTCTTCCTCACTGTGTGCAAAGTACAGTTTCAAAAGCTACTCCACCTTGTAGCAATGGGGGCTTGACAAATTCCCTCCCTGTTTCTGCGCTGCAAATGCGATACGAGAAAACTGTAGTGAAGACACTGTAACTCGCTCCCCCCACAAGCCCAACACAGCACCTCGGCTGGCGGCAGCACCGCTGGTTTTGGGCAAAAGTGGCCAGCAGAGGACACGGTCCCCATAGCCCCCTCCCAGGGAAACCTTCCTGCGATTGCCAATTTGGCCTGGCCTGGCTGCTTTTTACTGAGTGTCTGGCAGAGGCTGCTTCTGGGGTGTATGTGATGCTGCAGGTTGCATAGTTCTCTCTCGTATCAATTTCTCTGGAGAAAATGCATTCTTATGCACAGAGAGCTGGCTGTGCATGATCACGGAAGACTCTGCTCGGTGCAGCTGTGCTGTCCTCCCAGCTCTCCCCTGCCAGAAAGGTCGGCCTTCAGAGCAAGGGGAAAGCTGCAGCAAGGGAGCAGCAGGGATTACTGCAGAGAGGAAGGAGGAATGACATTAAACCCCTTTGCCAGCTTCATTGTAAAGCTCTGCCTAAATCCAGAGAGATTTTCCCCCTCTTCTTTCTCTCTCTGGGCACTGAGCTTCCTGGCAATTGGCATGAGAAAGATGGATGCGCAGATACCATCTGACAAAGCTTTATATTTATTCTAAAATAAGTGTAAATCCAATCAAGTACATGTTCAGTACCCTTTGGAGCAGAGCTCAGCTGATGAAGATGGCTGTGCAGTTTGTCACATGGGGACTATGAGGGAAAATTGCCCTTAATGACCCCTTAGTAATTTTTTTCTATTCTTAGAGATCTCCAATTTTATCTTTTTGACTAACAGAACAAGGTACAGAATAATAAATGTTTTTCTTGTGAAACTGGCAGGATTTCACGGAAATGGTGTGATTACTATGAGGCCAGTTCAGCGTGAATGAGGGGTGGACAACCCATGTGAATGTATTTTGTCTAGCATAGGTCTAAATTATAGGTGGTATATCTACATGAACAAAGGCACTACTGGTAGCAGTCAGGAGTTTATTTTGCTTTGGTTTTCCTAAATGTAACAGTCAATAGGGTAGTCTTTTGTGGGGCAGAATTAAAAGCCTGTTTCGGAGCAGGGTTCAGTTTTCTGATACCACTCTTAAATGCACAGTGCTCAGTGCATTTGCTTTCCTGCTGTTCAGTACTGTGAAGAAAAATGGTGATAATCTCTCTGCTTATGAAAAGAGGAATGAGAAAGTTCCTGGAGCTCCTCCCCATTATCCAACACATCTAAATGCTGTTTTCCAGACTAGTCATATCAGTATAATTGCCTTCTCTGCGTTAGCATTTCACTTGCACTGTCAAGAATACAAAGTGTTCTCCTCCACAGGAAGGCAGCATGCTATTTGCGTGCCTTTCAAAGCCTTGCTAGCTGGAGAATGAGGGCCATCTTTGATCTTAAATTTACCAAATCTTCTCCCTGGAAGGCTGCAAAGTTGGCCAGAAGCAGTCCTCAGTTCTCTGTGCTCAGCCCTGGTTGTCCTCCAGCTTTTTACCATTATTTTACCCCTGGTGACTACAGAAAAGAAGAAACTGGTACTGTGCAGATTTAGCTTGTCTTTCCTCAGATCTGTGGGAATCAGTGTGCTAAAAAATGGTCCCTGGAGAATTCAATAAGACAGCCCATGTATCCTGATGCTGCTCTCTCATGACTATTAAGGCTAAGGGATGCAATGGCAATGAGAAAAAATATCTTAAGTTAGCATAGCAAGACTGGAGTCTTTCCTCTCAAAGATAAGGCAGGCACCGCATTCCTCCACCACAACTTCTTCATATACTCGAGAAACCCATGTTTAGTAACAAATATTTCAGTTAGTGCTGAATAATCTTGTTTAGGTCCAGGGGATGACTTTGAACAATGACTTTACCCTCTGGACAGAGGACAGTGGTGGTCTGTAAAGCATCAGATGACAGTCTGCAGAATTCTTTCTAAGGAAATGTAAACACTTCCCCACACACAGTCATTTCCATGTGCACAACCCAGCAAACAAAGACAACGTAACAAAAAGAGAAATAATAGAAAAAACATTCAGAATAATTTTGGCACTATTGCAAAAACTGTTGCCTGATTCCAACCCCTTCTCAATGAGGCAGAGGGGTGCTTAGATTAAAAAAGTTCCAGAAATTTGACTATACGGCTTCCCAAATCTCTAACCCCTCTTTCTGCCGGTGTGTATACCAGACAGTAACACAGCAGCCCACTGACAAGCAATGTTTTCCACGTATGTCCATTGACTGGAAAATGCTACATGAATTCTGAGTTAATCCCTCAACAGTTGACAGCCATGACCAATTACTGTCAGAACCTGTCCCTATAGATCACACCCTAATTTAACAATAAATTACTTTAACCTCATACGTCTATTTGCAGTGATTTCCAGAAAACATTACTAACTGTAAAGGAATCCTCCTGTGGGTTAAGTAATTACCCTGGAGAGCTAGCTTTCACTCTTCAGCAGCGGGAGCAAATAGCATTTCTAATGAGCTGGGTATAAATAACAAGTTGAATGCTGTCAGGCATCAATATTTACTCTGCATTGGATAGAACTGCTAACTGAATTAGCCCCTTTGCAGTGAGGGGCTGGGTTTGCGTGCAATCATAATCATGCCATTCTCACTTGATGCCTTATTAGCTCTCTTAGCACACTATAAATAGAAAATGCATATTCAGAAATGATGCATTGAGCGGTGCCTATCCGTCAGCTTTCTTAGATCTTGCAGTAATACCTGTACAGATAAATGAAGTTCTCCTTATATGCTTTTTCAACCTGAAGTAGCTAGACACAAAGCTAAGCAAATGTAGACCCCAGGCAGTCTGGCTTCTCTTTATAGGCGAAGTTTTGTGCCACCACAGTACCTACTTAAATGAGGTAGAACAAAGATTAAGGATCCATCAGTGAAGACCAGCTTGCTGGAGAAGGGTTTTTCCATCTATATTGCACAAGGACTGTTTTCTGTGAAAGTAAGGAAAGTTGATCAAGCATTGCAACGGTAATTTTACTGGAAATTCTAACGTTTTGGTTGTTTTGCTTGAAATTAGATAAAAATATTAAATTCCTTATGAACCAAAAGTTCTGTAGACAATACAGTCCATCAATATGTTACATTTTGGTTTTAATACCATATGTAGCAATTTGCAATATAGCATATCTATTTTAATAATTTAACATGAATATTCACCACATGCAGTATTAAAATATATTTCATATTATTTATTCTGATCATTTGAAAAATATTTTAAAATATTTTCCTATTGAAAAAAGTAATTTTTTTGGAAAATTAAAAACAATTTATTCTGATGTTAAATATATCTCTTGCTACTTTGTTTAAGTACAAGCTTATGTGTAATGGGATACTTTAGCATGCAGGTATTTTTTCACATTAGTAGAAGAATGTTTCCAAAGTTGGAAAACATTGTACAGTGTAACGTGTGTTTGAAAATTAACACATGCTTATGAAATGAAAGCCTTTCTCAAAATGCAAACATGTGAAGAGATACAGTTAAGATTATGTACCAATTTTGTAGCATTTCCTGGCTGAAGTTTTTTCCACGTGTTTTTAGAGAAGGATTTTTTTCTTTTTCTCTGTGACAGCTTTTGATGACATGTAGATAGCTGCTGTAATTAGAGAGATATGCATTCACACAGTACAGTGCCAGATAGAGGTCTGAGCTGCTGAGGGCAAGGCAGGAGGGAAGGAGGTTCTGTGGCCATATGTCTGCTCACACGTCACACCACTAGCTGGACCTGGGTCACGTCAGGCAGGGCTAACTGCATGGGCCTACAGATCATTTGCTCTCCACTTCATTAAGTTCACAGATCTACTGTGTATATCCATTAAACTGTTCACATGCGTATTATTTATACAGCAAATAATAATTTGGCATGAGTTATGTCTTCAACATTGACAGTTGTTTGGCAATCTATTGTTTGGCAATTTCACTGGCCACCGCTAACATATTTTCCTGCATGCAGGCTGGGGATGATACTTCACATAACTTTAACCAATGAGAGGCTGCTTCTGCTTTGGTGGCCTCTGAAACAGAGCCTTTTCCCCTCTTAGCGATGGGGGCACAGCCCTTCAAACCCTCTCCCCTGGCACGGGCAGGCAGAGGCTGCTCCCTAATGCAGGGTGTCCGTCTTGGTCCACAGGGGCACAGTTACCAAAGCAGAAAGCTCCTCTTTTCCCTTTTGCTCCTCCACTATGCTAGGTTGACAAAGTTCCTGCCTTGGACCACTCTAACACATGTTGTTTTTCCAGTTCCAGGTCCTCCCGCTGGTGTTAAAGCAGCTGCAGCTTCAGCCTCCACTGTCTTCGTGTCCTGGCTCCCTCCTCTCAAGCTGAACGGCATAATTCGGAAATACACTGTCTTCTGCTCCCACCCCTACCCCACAGTAAGTCCCAGAGGGTAACCACAGAAGGGCAGCACTGAGTGATGGGGCTGAAACTGAGTATCTGAAGGCGCTCAGTGCTTGACACTTTTCTTGCTACTTATTTTCTGCCATCTGTTCTTTCCCCTAAGCAAGGGCGAAGGGAGATCCTGGAGCTGTGGGGTGACTGAGAGTTGCTTTTGTTTTGTCCCACCTATCAAACTTCTGCAGTACTTAAAACTTATTGCAGAGTGCTGACTTACAAATCATAACAAAACTCACAATTGAAGTTGAGTATCTCTAAAGCCAATGAGGTTTTTTAGAATGTACTCAGTGGCCTTTTACTGGACTGGCTGCAAGCTATGTAGAGCCCTGTTGTAGGTGGAGGTGTGTATTTTTATACCCAATTGCTGAATCTGACTTGTGGTTTCATCTAAGTTCCTATTTTTTTTGGCTTGGGTATTCATGTGCAAAGGAGTATAATGACTTATGAATGAACATATTTGCTTCTGAATAAGTTTATTTTTGTCTCAAGTATTTGCCCCCTCTAGGTCTACATGCTATTACATACTGAGAAAGTGACAAAAGAAAAGTAGAATTGAGAAAAACAGGTAATTTTCTCTCCCTCTCTGAGCCACAAAGGAATCCAGATATCTTTAAACACAAGGGTCAATTGCTCTTTGTAAATACCCATGCATACTTATTTCAGTACATATCAAAAAAGTACTTAGGTTTTATCCAAGGTTTTGATTTAGTTTTTTTAACAGAACTTTCTATCAAAGGCAGCATTGCAAGTTGCAAAATTCAATCTTAGTTTAATTGACCAGGAAAATATTGTTTCAGAAATAGGAGTTTGACAGGGGAAATTTCCAAAAGTGCCTCAGCTTGTTTTCAAAGCTGGCTGAGAGAGAGGAAGGCTGGAGGATATGTCTGCACAGGACCCTGCGGGCTGACACAGCCTCACCCAACCCACAATTCCCACAAGGGAACTAATTCTGCAGGTACTCAAGGGAAGAGAGGTAAAACACGTGTCCATTGATGGCTATGCTTAAAGGGATCCATTCTACTATAAGTAGGGTTTATTAGTCACATCCAAAGCTAAGGGCTGGAGATCTTAGCTTCATTTATGTTTTGGGACTACTGGCTTCTAACTGCACTAATTTAATAATTGTAGCCAGAGATTTACCGTCATGGTTTGTGCATTCCTATGGCACACAGTGGGCTAAAGGGGTCAAAGTTTACAGAGCTGGACCTTGCTGTTAGGCTGTGGTCCAAGTACGGACCAAGCACTTCTCTGGGGGGCTGGAGAGAACACCAGGTGGTGCTGCTGGCTTTTGCTAGTTACTTGCCATGCACAAAGCTGCAGTGTTTCTTCTTGAGGCTCTGCTAGCAACCATTTTTTGTCTGTTTACATCACCAGGAAAATAAACATCCTCAGCTACAAATTTTTTTCTCTAATATGCAGTTCTCTCATATACAAAATATTTTTTTAAGCCTGTTTGTTGTATGGTTACCTTTTGGAGCACCTCAGTGATGGACAATGACAAGAATAGTTACTCTTTTTGCTAGTGTTCACCTGTACTGAATTTTACTGCTATATTTTTGTGGTGTTCATTATGGCATGAGGCAAGGGTATCACTGTATACCATCGCTCAAGGTAGAAGCACTTGGAGGTGTTTGGTTTTTCTGTTAAGGGTTTATGTGTACATGTATGGTTATCCTGTTGTTACCTGGGTGCATGAGGGGATGTACGTGTGTGTGCATATAAATATATAAATATGTACACAAATATATGTGTACATATACATACACTATGTACCTATGAGGACAGTCCCTGTACCACTTCTCATTAGTGCTTCGCAGATCAGCATAAGTTGTAGCTGGCGGAGCAGGTCTTCTGTATCAGCCTTGTGTGGTGAGCGAGACAGCCATCACACACAGTGGACACTTTCCAGAAACCAAGCTGGACATCTCTAAATAAGTGCAAGAGCTCTTGATATAGGATACACTCCTCCAATGTTATTTCTAACAAAATGCTTTGTCATCTTTCATCCTTAAAAAGCTTGTGAAATAAAAAGTTATTTTACCTAGAGCTAGCTTTCCAGCCTGCTGCAGAGGTGCTTGAATGTTAACACTCCTGTGCAGATGTGGTCTATATGTCCTAAGGAAGTTCTTGTATGGTTCACTGTTGATAGAGACAAGTAGTAGACAGCAAAAGTGGTCTTAAATTAGGGTGGGGAGGGGAATAAATAAAAAACCTGTGTCTTCATCTTTTCTGCCACAGTAAGTAGCAAGTGCTGTAATTGGAGGTATAGAGGCATAAAAACTTCCCAAACAGAATTCTTCCTTCAGTCAAAGTCTGGGTTGTAAAATTCTAAAAGTCTGTCATTTTAAGCAGAAAGAAAAACTCAGTTTTTAAGCATCAGTGACTAGAAAGATAAATGAACAGTGGTAAAGATAAACTTATGGGAAGGCTATATTCTTTGCAGATTGCATTTTACATGCAGTATGGGTATGCTGAGAACAAGTCAATATGGTACACTTTAGACACTTAGGCTAACAAGACAGTTCTTCACACAAGAACACTGCTTTGGTGTTTAAGTTACCAACAGAAAAACAAGTTAACTCTGTTGCACTTATTTTTACCACAAAGCACAACCCTCATATGACCCCGATGTTATAAGATGAAGACTTGCTCTCTTTTGCACAGTTCAGTTTGCTTTGCATGGGCAGAATCTGTTAAAACTTCTGCTACCCCTGTACAGAAGGATGCAGACATTTCCTTTTTTAAATCTTGTGTGTCCTAAGAACAGAATTTGACTGTGTTGTTTCAAGCCACAGATATGACGAATGTGTGAAAAATAAAAATTATTCTCCTCTGCAATTTATTCTCTAGCCAAGATAAAGGGAAAATGAGGATCCAATGTCGTACTGTTTAATTGATGTGCCTATATTATTGTATAGGCATTATTAGACAGAACTTTCTCTTTTTTTTTAATTCTGCAAATATAGGAAAAATACAGAAATATGACTAAATGGGTCCTTCATTCTTCAAATACAAGAAACAAATCAGAATTTAAGTTAAAATAATTATCCTCTATGCTAACTTATAGCTCACATTCCCACAGTTCTTAACCCCACTTCCTCCCCCATCAATGTCCAATTCCTTATAGGAGCTGGCTTCTCAAGACCGCCTGTAATGGTCCCATGTTGGGCAGCTTATTTCTAGGTGTGCTTATACCCAGCATACCAGGCAGGACGCTCATCATGCTCATTCTGCCCAGGCCTCAGGGAAGCAAAAGGCGGTGCTATCAGCTGCAGCACAGGTTGCCATGCCATCCTCTCAGTGTAGGTTTTCCCAGTGATGCCATAAACCTTGTATGTTGTTTGAAACCTAGCAAACAAGCCAGGGTGGTTCAGCTCCTACTTGGCAGTGGGGGGAGCTGCCTTAGATGGCTGCTCCAACACCCGCTGCCTTGAGTTGAAGGTGTGTGTTGCTAGGGCTTTTGAAAGGGCAAGAGAAAATGAGATTTAGGTGATTTCTGAAAAAAAAAACCAAACAAACAAACAAACCACCCAACCTCTTGTTGTGTTCATGTCAGTACACTACATAAGGAGGAATCAATGAGTTTAGATTAAATAAAATCTAGATGGCAGAAAATGCCTGGAAAGGGTCATTGTGACACAAAACATGCAATGGCTAGCCAGCCTGGAAAACTGTAAACTCAGAACCGGTACAAAGCAACCCAGAAAGAAGCACAGTGTGTGCTGAAGGCAGGAGAACGAAGGTTAGGAAGCAGGATTTCTTGGTCCAGGAAGAGCTGAGAAACATTAGAACTGATGGGTGGAAGCAGAGAGAGGTTAATAGCTGAGAGCTGAGGAAATACAGGCCAACTATATCATTTGGGTGTCAACAAACAGTATGGCATCACTCAACCAGAAATACATGTTAAAATCTATTTTGCTTTGCTGATTAGAAAAGTGCAGTCGTTGCTGTTGGCATTTTGTTTTAGGGGTGATCCTGTGGTCAGTCATTCACTACTAGAAGCAAATATATTAAATGGGCTTATCCTGCTGTTTCCACCAGGGCAGGTCATTAAATTGTGCATCAGTCTTCTGCATTCTCCATGGGAAGCCTGGAGATTAATGGAAAAGAGTCATCTAAGTAGAACTGAACTATAACAGGATAATAAATGGAGACTCCTCTCCTTCTCAGGGATTTTCTTTTTCAGGAAATTGTTAGTTAGTTCTTTTCTCCATTCCACTCATATTAAGATGTGGAATAAGATGTCCTCACTATTGCTCTCTGATTTTCTGACAGTGAAAGCTAAAAGCAGAATGTGTGATTAGAAACTGTGCAACTGTGATTAGAAAGTGTTCAGATGTGAAAGACTGACAATATTGCCAATGGCCAAAAATGTCATAGGAGTTTTATTTGAGCCTTTCCCCCATCTAACTTAGGAAACATCTTGGTGGCAACCTAATGTGCTTCTTTTTCTGAGACAGATACACATTATCTCTACCAGTGTTTGGTTTCAGTTGTTGCACACATATTTTGGCGAACTGGATTTCTATTTTTAAACTTCTGTAGAATAATAAAATTTAAGTTGGAAGGTTTCTCTGGAGTTAGCCTAGTCCAATCCCCTTTTCAAAGCAAGTTTAATTAGATCAAGTTGCTCAGGGACATGTCTAGTGAAGTCTTGAACACTTCCATGCACAGAGATCCTACAGTTCCTCTGTGCCCAAGTTCCAGTATTTGACCATGGTTTCATAGTAATTTTTTCTTTTTTTCCCCAGTTCATCAGAATTTTCCATGTTGAAACTTTTCCCACCCTGCAGCTTCAAGAAGAGCTTAGCTTCAGCTTCTCTGTATCATCTGATCAAGTACATGTAGGTGGCAATAAAGTTTCTCCTGAGCCTTCTCTTCTTAAGGCTGACAGACTTTGCTGACTGAGCCTGTCCTTATATGTATGTGCTGTGCTCCAGCCTCCTGACCAATCCTCACAGCCCTGTCCTGTACTTGTTCCAGTATGTCCATGGGATTTTTGTGCTGGAGACTCCAAGACCAGAGTATTTAGATGTGTCTCACAAGTACAGAGAGGAAAGATCACCTCCCTGGACCTGCTGGCTACACTTTTATGAATGCAGAGTTGCTAATACCAGACATGCTTTTCTGCAGAGCTGCCTCTTGGATAGTTGGTGCATGGGATTATTCTAGCCTCAATGCAGGGCTTTGTACTTCCATGTACTTCCATGTACCTTCATGATGCTCCAGTCACCCCATTTCTCCAACCTGTCTAGGTCCCCCTGAGCAACAGCCCTGCTCTCCACTATATAAAAAATGACCCCCAATTTCAGGCCATTCACAAACTTGCTGACAGTGCACTCTTTTTCTGTCTCTTGGGTCATTAATGAAAACATTCAACAAACTCAGTCAAAGGCTTTGCTAAAGCTGTGATTTACAACATCCACTGCCCTCCCTTGTCCACAGTGCCAGTCATCTTGTCATAGAGAGCAATCAGGTTGGTCAAGTGTGATTTGCCTTTGGTAAATCCATGTCAACTCTTCCTTCCTTTCCTTCATGTGTTTTAAAATGGAATCTAGGAGAATTTGCTCAATAAACTTCTCATATTAATGAGGAAAGGTTGGCCAGCCTGTAGTTGTCTGGATCCCCCTTCTTTCCCTTCTTGAATGTCAATGTGGCGTTTTCCTTTTTCCAGTGATCAGAAGCCTCCCCTGATTGTCATTGCCTCTCAAATACAATCAAGAGTAGCCTCACAATGACATCAGTCACCTCCTTCAGCGACCTCAGGCACATCCCATCTGTTACCACAGGTTTCTGTATGTCTAATTAAGTGATTATCTTAAGTGCTTCCTAATTCAATCTTCCTCTACTGTGAGTACAGATTTACTCCTACATACTCTTCAAGAAGGTTCAGAGACCTGGAGGCCTGAGGGCAAACCTTACCAGTGAAAACTGAGGTAAAAAAGGCATTGAGTACCTTAGCTCTTTCCAAATTCCATTTCATTAAGTATCCTGTTTCATTGAGCAAGGGGCCCAAATTCTCCTTAAGCCTTTCTTTTGCTACTGATGTACTTAAAGAAACCTTTCTTTAAGTTGTGCGACTCTGCTAAAATACATGATTTCTGCCTTAAGCCCATCTTGACTGAGGTCCCAAACGATCAGATGCCTGAGGAAGGAGAAGAAATTCCAGAGCAAGATGCTGTTGAACCAGATGAATGGAGTGAGAATGTTCCTGCAAAGGTCCCAGATGATACTGTCATGATAAGAGTATTAGCTGAATCAGCTGGGTGGTGAACCAGAGCACATAGCAGACCCCAATGCTGAAATTGGAGTGAAGAATAGAAGTTATCTCGTAGTGCAAACTCTACAGTCAGCGCCAGGCAGCCTGTGTCTTAGAGAGTCTTTGAAAACTGCATTTCTACAATTCTGGACTTCTCCAAAGGATTTAGAGAGATACAAATAGATTCATCTTGGCCTGGAAATACTGAGAAACAGTTGGGTTTGGAAGATGGGGGAGATGAACATATGTAAAGTAATGACGGAGAGAAAGGAAACAATCTTATATTTGGCCAAAACCCAAGTCAATTTACTTTAAAACATAATTGATACTGGAAATTGACAACATCTGGTACTGTTTGGGGCAGATGGGTTACTGATCTTTTTGGTATATTTCTTCTTCTGTGAGAAACATACTCTTAAGCCTCTTAGACTTCTCTATTTGTTTTATTTTTGGTTTTGCTTTTTACCCATTAAGAGAAAAAAAACACAAAACCATGGTTTAGCCTGCTGTCAAATTAAACCACCAGTATACGATGTCTGCACAAGACACCATTCGCATGTACATTCTGTCTGCTTAGTCCTGTGATAGGATAACTACAAGCAACAGCTTCTCACATCTCTATGCATCTTTTCCTGACAATCTGTACAGAACTATATTGAGTGAAAAACTACAGTCTGGTTCCCTAGTCAGGGTGTCTAACAGTGGGTTTTTTTCTGTTCAGTAGAAAAAGTGGCATGAATCAGACTCTTTCTCCAGCTTTCCTTCCTCTCTTCCACAAATGCATTGACTACAAGCTCCCAACACTGGTCACACTGTTTTCAAAAGGTCCCAGTGAAAAACACTTAGATATCACAGTTTCTTATGAAGTCCTATATGTTTGAGGTACATTCCCCAGTACAAAGACATGCAGAATCTTCCAGAAAACAGCTGGGGGGTATTCTTTGTGTTGTATTACTGATATCCTGTCAAAAGTATACACAGGAGACTCTAGTGATTGCCTTATGAGAGTTATCTCTACTTTGTCTCTGTAACTTATAGATTTAAGGTGGGATTCAGCTCACCTGACATCTCAAAGAGAGATATCTGTGATGATTCTAGGATCATCAAGGCTTTCCTTTCATCAAAGTAAAGAATCTAGATGTCTGGGAGAAGCTGGATGAATCTTCTTCCAAAATCTTCCATTCTCTTTGTTTGCTCTAGAGAAAGTATACATGGTTATCTTAAAGCAGATGATATGCATTTTAAGATTATATGAAAGTATATACAATTATCTTAATCTAGATCTTTAAAGAACCAGAATTAGGTGACATATATTCCCAGTATCCACATGTTTTCCATACAATTCTTTCAGGCAGACACAAGTCTTGTCTTGATTTTGCATGGCATGTGCCCAAATTTTTTGTTGTTGGTTTTGTTGGTTTTCTTGTTTGTTTGGGGTTTTTTCGGATGTTTGGTTTTTTTTTTCATTGGTTGGACTAGATGATCTTAAAAGGTCCCTTCCAACCTAGGTGATTCTGTGATTCTGTGAGGTGCATCATGCTCTCTGACCTCCAGTTCCTCTCCAGTTTTAAAGACTTGAATAAAAGGCATGGAAAATAGAGCCAATGCAATTATAAGCCAGAACTGATTTGTTGTTACACACTATAGAGGCTTCAGTGATTCAAGGGATGCTGAAAGTTTATTAAAAGAGGGGGGAGGTAACTGGCAGAAGTAGATAAATTTACTGCTGAATTGAGGCTTATTTAGAGTCAGCAGAATCTGTAAGGTTGAATTTAAAATATATATTCATTGATTTGTGTGCTACAAGCAGTATTTATCACTGTGTCTATACAGTACTTTTTACAGCATTAAGATATTTATGTTTATTAATTCTTGATCTTTATATAGCATAGAACTAGTGTATAATTTTGGGGTTATTTTAACAACTTATTTTGAATGGTATTTAAAATATGTCTTTTTTAATATACCACATGCACTCTTTACAGCTTTTTCATAGTTATTTCACACTTTGTTTCCAGTGCTCAGACATAGTACATTCATTTTTTTAATCACTTTGTCATCTTTACATTTTTGCCTATCTTATTTTGGTCATGGAGCAGATCGCAAGGGAGATGTGACAGAGTATAAATAAACTCTGATGTGCTGCTTTATACGATTTTTAAAAGTTCTCCTTGCAAAGCCCTACTAAAACAAATTCGATATTGATTTTTTCATAAAACTCTGGTTTTGTCTCACTACATCATCTCATATGTGGGTATATCAATAATGTAACAATAAGTCCTTGGCGTCAGTTGCAGCGTATTTCAGCAGGTGTGAATTCATCCCGTTCCCTTCTGTATCATATAGAGGACAGAGCACTTGGGACCAGATGGGGTCATACAAAATGTGAGTTGACAGAAATGCTTGAACAAACCTGCTGATTTCTTGGGACCACCAAAGGCAGCTGCACTCCTGGCAGCCCAGCAGGGAATCTCCTGACCTTCCTGTGGTCACCAGTCCGTGACACCACATGCTGCTTCCCTGATCATGAGCCCAAACAGACCCCTACCTCTGTGAGTTGCTGCAAAGAGATAAGTGGGTGGTGTACCTCGGTGACTCTCAAGCAAAATAGACTTCATGGGCTCCCTGGAAGTCCAGGCAGCAGGCTATAATTCCTGGAAATGGGTTTGCAAGATTTTCCTGCAGGTGAGAAGGGAGGCAGCTGCCTCTACTGTTTCCAAAATTTCCATCGCACACTTTCTAACATTTCAGTTCCCCATTTAAGGAGGAAAAACTGAAAACAAAACAAAAGAAAGCAAAAGATAAAATTTTATATGGAAGCTGCATTTTGTGGACAGCTTCTGTTTAAAACAGTTATCTTCAATAATGCTGGGTGAGAAACAGATTTCATATTTCAAAACATGAGCCAAAGTAGCTAGACCTGAACAGAAGCCATTATATGATCAAGATGATATCCAGTCTTACTGAAAACTGTGGTCCAGGATTGGGGGGTGGTTGCAGCTCTGACAGTCTGTCCATCTGTGAAAGGAAGCAAGGGAAAAGCCAGCAGTTCTGGAGAAAAGTAATACTCCATGAACTCAAGCAGAGTTTCACATCTTTAAGGAGTTCACTGAGAAGGCACATCAGTGGCCTGTCTAGTCTGTTTAAGGATGAACTTGAAGTTCGTTCTTTATAAATACAGTAACATATTGATTTCATACTAACCCAGTTTGCTTCCAGGTAGAAATAACTTGTCATAGCCCCCGTTACCAGATAACTTGTCAGTCCAAGAGACTCTAAAATGTGATTTCCAGGCGCAATGAGGTAGAATAGGGTAGACAATTGTGTGATGTGTTTTGACCTTGTAGAACCAGAAACTTTAATTACTGGTGAGACTCAGTGCTCGCTGTTGGCCTCATTTGTATTGCTGATTAAGCAAGGACCAAGGAACATCCTCTGGTCCCAAGAGTATGTAACTTTGACTGATGTTTCTCTCCACTGCTTAATACTAGCCCCTCAAACCAAATTTGTTTTGAAGAGAGCTGGTTACAGTAGTATAAAACTGAGTTAGAGATAAAACATAAAAAGTGGTGTGGGTCATTGGGGTGGAGTGCTCAACACACTCCTTGGCTCTCTCCCATTTAACAACAGAGATAAGCCCAGAGGATGTATGTTTATTGAAAGAAACCTAAGTAGGGAAACACAGTTTCTCTGAGACAGCTCAGGTTAGATATAAAACTGATTGCTGTTCTGTGGGAGGCTATGAAACCAGTGGTTTCTTATTGTGGGCAGGAGAGAGCAGCATAGGTATCTCTCTTGAGTCCACTTTTATTCAGTGGTTCCATTAGTGACCTGGATAATGAAATAGCACGAGTGCCTATTAAATTTGCAAGAGATACGAGGCTGGGAGGGATTGCAAGTACACTGGAGACAGAGCTAGAATTCAGAGAGATCTTGATAAACTGGGAATTTGGTGTGGAAAAAATTAGATTTTTGTATGGGTAAATGCAGGAAAATGGGTAATATGAATAGCCAAGTACAAAAGTACCGGGTTATTTAGCAATTGGCTAGATTCTTCAGAAAAGGATTTTGAGGTTATTGTGCATCCCAAGATCAACATTAGCTACCTTTCTAATCCTGTTGTGAAGAGCCAAACGCCATGCCGTGGGATTGTTGAATACAGATTTGGAAATTGTATTTGAGAAGACTATGGCCAAACATTAGAGAGTCCAAAGGATAACAGCAGATATTGTTAAAGAAACTATTACAGAAAATGTGATTTCTGCACAATGTTGAAAGCATCAGGGTAGTTAAGCTGTGAAAAGATAAGAGTACTGGTGGGTAAAGGAATGATAAAACTTCACGTTGATTAAAGACTGGTGCAAAGATGAAGGTAATAATCTATTCTCCATGTTCCTAATAGACTGGAAAAGAATATACAGGCTTAAACTGCAGCAGGAAACTCAAGCAGATTTAAAGAAAGCTTTCTCATAGTAAGATTAGTTTGGCAATGGAATAGTTCTTGAAGCCTAGGGAGTTGCAAAATCTCTATTTATTGTAAGTCTTCAAAATCACATCGGACAAACATCTGTCTGAAATTGTGCAGATATATTTGAACCTGGTTTAAAGAAGGAGGATAGACTTGGGTGAATTCTCAAGGTCCTTCTAGTCCTTTTTTTAGATGATTATATAGCCATATTTTATACCTAAATTCATAGTGCAAACACACATGCCACTCTAGGTAGTATATACATGTATTTTTAATTTTCAAGGTGAGGTAGCCAATATACAGGTAGCCAACTCATATACTTCAAACCTTAAGTGTTTCTTGCTTTTCACTCTTGTATTTAAGTCTCCATATGAATTTCTCTGTTCATCTCCGAGTTTCCTCACAACTTGCAGGGAGTGAGGAGGCAGAGATCTTCAGTGTACCTATTTTACATTAGAAATTGTATAGATGAAGTTGTAGGCAAGGTACAGACTTGCTTTGACTGAATAATCTTTGAGTGCATAGTAAATGCTGCCTGTTACCTTACCTCCCTGCTTGGGAAACTTCCTGATGATTGCTTGGAAAACTCTCATAAGCCTAGTTTTCTTCTAACGCATCCTTTTGAATTTTTCCCAGGATGTGTTAAAAAACACAACAAACAAACAAAGAAACCCAAAACGAGAAATCAGCCTGAGGTCTCAGAGTTTGTGCATAGTGCCTACCTAATTGCTTTCTAAAGGAGTCAGAAATGCCAGGAGATGGCACACTGTTTCAAAGCACGCAAAGTACACCAGTAGAGCTGAGGCTGCATCAGAGGAAAATGATGCTCCCTGCAGTGGCTGTTCCTCAGCATCTCTTGCTATTGCCTGGTTTGAGAAGTAGATTGACTGCACCCTGATAAAGGACTTAGATTTCATTTTATTCTTCACAGGCCTTGCTGGCTTTTTAGAGTCTTGGCCCTGTCTGTGCTTCTTTGACAGAGAGCTAAAGACAGAAGAAAAATTAACCCACTATCTATGAGAAGAAAAGCAGCTAGGAAAAAAATCCCTTGAGCAAACATGTTACTGCTTTTGGGATAAAACAGCAGTGTGTGTTTCACACTGGCAAATGCAAAGACCAATATGTGACAAGGTGACTTTCTTTTAAAATATTTCTTATTTCAATTGCTTCTCTTTGCTGACAAAACTCTCTTTTTTCTTCTTGTGTAATGAAAGTCTCTGGCATGTTAGTCTAATCAGAATGACAGGCAAAAGTTAAAAGTAAAATTGATTCTTTGTCACTGGAGCATCCCCAAATGTTTAAAAGGGAATGTTAGCTGAGGAAACAGAAGGTGTATGTTAACCAGTTAGAAAAAAAAAATCTCTTGCTTTTTTAAAAGTTTGTTTTAAGAAAATAAGAAACATTACTTTAGTGAAGATTTGGTTACCATATTAAATTGATAAATTAATTCCGTGAATAATTGAATTTATATTTGGAATATTCCCACATGCAAATGTGTGAATGATGTTGGTTCTCTGTGGGTGAAAGGAATTGAACGCAGGCATTTTAAATGGCATCAGAGAAACTAATTCTGTGATTATTCTGTCTTTGGACATTCAGGGAGAGCCCTCCTGTTTTGAGACAATTTTGCTTTCTCTTCTAGCTGACCATATTGCAACCAGAGGAATTTTGGAGGGTTGTTTGTTTTTCTTAGTTCTGTCTTTAACTTCCATCCCTCAAAGTAGGAGAGTTCAGTGTCAGTGCTGTAGCTCCAAGGCTGAGGTTTTCCTTTTCTGCTTAGCTGCGGCTCATTTTATCCCAAATATAAAATCTCAAGCCATATTGCTCCAAGCTGTGTTTAGCAATTGTATGTAGGGTGTGTGTCTGTCTGACTGTCCCAGCCTCTGCCGTTGCAGAGAAGCAGAGCAGTGAGGCATTTCAAGTATGAGATCTGCAGTATTAGGAGTGGCTTCCAAAGGCAACCATATGTCCCTTTCATAAACCATGGGAGTCATGGAAAAAAAAAGTGTAAATTTAAACAGTCTGATGGTTGCTGGAATGAAAATTTAGCAATAAGGAAGTCTGTAATGGTTAGCTGTTTCTAAATTCTGTATCTATGTCCCATGCTAAAAGGTGGTTTAGAAGCAGTTTGTGCTAAATAGCTGCATCAATGAGCGAAGCCTAAGTGCCAGAGACAGCCTAGCCTGTTTGACTTTCAAATTAACCCTAGAAAATGCTGCGTCATGAATACTAGAATTCAGCCTCCTGTGCCATGATCAATACATTAATTTTTATGTATGACCTTGCAAAGATCCAGCCTGTCAAGCCATGGGCATTTGTCCAATATTCTTGTATAAATGTCAAGAGAGATGGCTCTCTAAACCTCCTGTAATATTTCACATAATAATAGAAATGTCTGACTGCACTGGCCTCTTGATATCAGAAGTGGAAACCCAGGGAAACACTTGCTCAATGGGACAAACTGACTTGGCATTTTGACAGAAGTGATGAGATTGGCTAGAAGGTATGGCAAGGTCATCTGGGCTTGTGTTGAGCCTAGAAAACAATTAGCTGGAACAAACCAGTCTCCCCAGAAAAGTTAATCTCCATGGAGGAAACAGTATATCTTCTTGTACAAGCAAACAGAGGCATGCATTTGTATAAAAGACAGGGAGTTAAATATTTTAGTTAACAAGCACATTAACTTCAGATGTCTTCAGCATAGGGAGCTAAACAGGTATGTCAAGGGCATGAGTCATCCCATTGCAATGTATGTGCCTCGAATAGGCCAGAAGAACCTTGCCTTAGAAGTTACCTTTTCTTTTCATGGTCTCTGAAAGGAGTCAAGGTTCAGATGTCTTCACTCTAGATTTCAAACATGAGATGAGATGAACTCCCCTCTTCCCCTGCCTGTAGGAGATGCCAGCTCAAGAACAGAGAAATGCAGTAGCTGAAACTGGCTACCAATTCACATTGGAGAGACATTTAATGATGCCTCATAAACATCCCTTATTTATTTGAAATTCACTTTGAAGGATTATATATACCAATGATTTCAGGTCAACCTACCTTTTGAAATGCTAATCAGACGAAATTGGCCTTTACCACCAGCAGATATTTGTATATCAAAGAGATTCCTTGCACACCTTCTGTCATCCTGAATCAAGTCAAGATTACACTGATGCATTATTTTTAATGCTGATTCCTAGTAAAATCTTCTTTTCTACGTCATTAATGTTCTAATTATTTTTAGCCTAGCGTTAGTTAGCCATTGCCATGCTTAGTATTGCACAGGGATATGAGTCTTTATTATTCATTCTAATGGTTCATTACCCAGCTATTTTTACATACAAGAATAACAAAGCCTGTGTCAGAAATAAAACTGGCTATGCTGAGCATTGTAATTCTGTTCAGGGCTGATGAGATTTCCCATCTCCTCTGCCGAGGAGTCGAGCTTCCTGCGGAGGATGTGCAGAGGTGCACAAAGCCCACGTCCCCTGGAGGGACCTATATATTCCTCTGCATCTTTCCTCACACAGGCCACTTCCATCAGACTGCAGAACATCTCACCAATAAGCAAGAACTGCTTAGCAGCCAGTTGGCTTTGCTGCAGCCCACAGCCCAGGCACTTGAGGGACTGTGCAAGAGTAGCCTGAACCGGCATTTCTTCCAGCGCTTGTCCTTTCCTGCTAAAGCGACTAAATAACCGAGATGACATTCTGCTGGGATTCTTTGAATGGAAGTAATTTTTGTGATTAAGCAAAGCTAGTCTCAGGGGAAGTTTGAACAGGCTGTTACAGAATACAGTTTTATTTCTTGATTTACTCCATTTCTGAAGGAATAAGCCACCAAACACAGGAATAAGCAACAGCAGCACAACGAACGAAGGTTTGTTCTAGGTGAACAAAGACATAACTCAAGTAGTAAACTCCAAATTTCACAGCAGATGCAGGACTGAATCCTCTGTTGGGAAGGTTTTGTACAAAACAAAATGGGTTTGTCAGAACTATTGGTGATAAAAATTTGTCAAATATGCTCACTCAAATTACTTAGAATCATATAATCTGACTTATCCAACCCAGTAAAAATAAAGAGACACATAAAAGTCCTGAACTGGATAAAAACAATTTGTAAACAAAATATAGGCCCAAATTCACTCAGTATATATTGATTGCAACAGGTTATTGTGTCTGCTCTGTTTATTGCCATTTGCCATCTGTTTGGAGCGATCGATACTCATTCAAACTACCCTGAAGTAACAGACATCGTAGCACTCAGCTTAGCAGACTTTCTCCAAATATTGCTTATTTTAGTCTGGAAACATTTGTCTCTCCCACCACAGGTTATCAGCGAGTTTGAAGCCTCTCCCGACTCATTTTCCTACAGAATCCCCAACTTGAGCCGGAATCGCCAGTACAGCGTCTGGGTGGTAGCGGTGACTGCTGCGGGAAGAGGTAACAGCAGCGAGATTATCACTGTGGAACCACTAGCAAAAGGTATGGCGACACTGCTTTTTAAAGCAATCCAGATCTTTACAATGCTAATCACTGTTATAATTGGCACGTGGCTTCTTTATGCCTCATTGCTCATTGAGAGTGGGATTTGTCAGAAGTAACTTCAGTTCTCTCCAAAAGTTAGGTGACAACTCTCAACTAATTGCCCAAGCTTTTGCTGTAGTCAGCAGAGAGAGAATGACGTGCTCCTTTAGGGGGTAATTCATCCCACCTACCTTAGAAGGAAATAAATTGCTTTTTGGAGCAATTTTTATCTTCTTTTGTTGAGTACAGAGGGTTTGCAGATGATCACCCTCCCCTTCTAAATGTGTCTTTTTTTTTGTCTCGCCATACAAAATAACTTCTTTATCATTCTTCTCCTTACTAATATCTCTTGTGTACTCCACAAGTACTGTCTTCTGTATAAAATGGTCTGATTAACATATCTAAACTCTGAACAATTGTTCTCAACTTGCATTAGCTTTGAAGTTTGCCGCTTCTATTTCAGATATGAAGAAGGGATAATGTGCCTCAAATCCTACATACTTTTTCCCATTTGTTTTAGTTGTTCCATTAGAAGATACTGCTTGATCCTATGAATTCTGCCTTACCTGTACTATGAGATGTGATGCTTTCAACACTATAGCACCTTAGCTTAGAAATAGATACCTAACATTTTAGCAAGGTGAGAAGTGCCCCATTAGTACTCAGTCTCTACATGGGGTCTTCAGATTGATTTGCTTTTCCACTCAAACTAGTAACATCACAGAATGTGCCGATATTGCACAGACCCCATCTGGGTAGATGCATTTAATTGACTTCAGAGTTTTACAAGTCTGCTAATTCTTCAGTCATGTGGCTAATGGTGTAGTAACGTAAAATAAAGTGTCTAGGGCTTTATGATGAGATACTTCCTACAAAAAGCTTTTCAGAACTTCAGGCAAATGCCACCAACATGAAAGCACTTTCTACATGAAAGAGCATTTGCTGTCACCCTAGGGAAGCTTGTTGTTCCTACCTACCTAGATGAAAGATAACCAGTTTTATGATGGTAGATTAACTATCAGAGCTATAGTTATTGGTGTCAGTGACGGTGTTTGGAGGGTAATATTTCAACGCAAGACATAGCTTCCTAATACATAGAAGTTGCAAAAAGGTTCCTTAGGTTTGTGATGGGAACTCACATGTCTTTTCTTTGTCCCTTCTTAGGCTAAATTTTTTACCATGACATGGGTATTTCTCAACACTTTTGTGAGAAATCTGTAGTAACTACAATATTACTAATGTAGATCACAATAGAATATTTAGCAGTATAAATGTGGGGAGGGTCTAGCAAGGAAAAGAGGCCTAAATTGAAACAAGTAGGGACATACTTACTCCCCATACACTTGCTTACAAGTTTTATCTGCCAACAGAGAAGAGTAGTCTTTACTTTCTTCTTCTATCTGGCATTTTTTGTACAGCCTTTCAGAACTTTTCTCTTAGTAGCTACACAGTGGTGGAGAAGTGACCTGAAGGGTCTATGAAGACTATGAAAAGTATGGGGGAACTAGAAAATCTGGAGCTTTTTCATTGGTGGATTTCTTGTAGGGTAACAACATACTGTATTATGAACATCAGTGAGATCAGAGTTCAGATCTTAGAAGGTGGATGAAGGGTGTAAAGGTTATCTGTGAAGGAAGATTTTGACAAGTCATGAAAACAGGGCAAAAGTTTCACTGTGTTCCTACTTTTAGGCCAGCTGTTACCTGTGTGTAATGAATGTGTGGTGATGGAAAGAAAAAAAGGAAAAATAGGCGTAAAAATAGATGCTCAAAAACGTGCAAAGCAAATTAGACAACAACATAGTGCAATACTAATAGATTGAGGATGCAGGCAAACCCAGGAGCATGCAGGGACCCCTGAGCATAATGGACTAGAAGCTCTCTTTCTCCTGTGCACTTAAAACAGGGAAGTGCTCACACAAGATGAACTCGGAGCAATGCAGAGTTTGTAGGTTCCAAAATTCATAACATCTAGTTATAAGGAAATGTAGTATGCGATTGCTCTTGATTTGCCAAAAAATAGAGAAGTTACATATTGACCCACATGTACTTCAACTGAACTTTTACCCAAAACTGGAATTAATTCTGCTCCCCTGAAGCTTATTTAACATGATACATAATGACAAGTAAGTGAACTTAAAAATAGCTTGTAAGTGAAGACAAAGGGACTTTAAGCAGAAATAATTAATTACTTCAATATAGACAAGTCAGTGTGAACAAGACTTTATTTTGAAGGACGGTAGAATGCATCCAGACAATGTTAGAGCTAGTAGTGATACTCCAATATAAAGTCTGCATTAGATGATGCTCAGGACAAGGCTCTCTTACAAGCACTTAGGACTGAAAAGGTAATGAATAATCTATTTGTGGAGATTGTGATGGACACTGTGAAGAGATAGCCATTTTATGAACATTGGATATAGTCAGGTTAGAAATTATTGTATCATTTTAGAGAGCTGGGAGAAAGTGGTGATCAGCAATAAGGGCAGCGAACACAAAATGAAGAAGGATGGATAGAGCTAATAACCTTGAAGACCTTTCTCACCCCCAATACGTCTGAAGCAAGTAATGTATCACAGGTTTAGAAGTAGTTATAGCCTGATTTTGCCACAAGTCCCTAGTGCAAGAACATCCTATGGGCCATTATTGTGAAGTTGTTTGCTTCCTGTTTTTTCTCCACTAATTTCACAGTAACTGTCCAAGTAATGATACCATCATGACAGCTAATGAGAGTTAACTTTGAATTGCATTATGTCAACTTAATTATAAGCCCTTTAAGAATCCTGGTGAGAACAATGAGAATGTCTAGATAGGGGTTTGATGTGAAATGGATAGTCCAATTTAAGTGAAAGCTGAATTCAAGTTAACATTTCTTTCTATAGTGTCTCCATTTCTCAGAACAGATTGTTATTCTCTGTAATTAACTGACAAAAATAAGAAAAAAACCCCCAACAAATAGAAAATAATCATGGCAATGAAAGTTCAGCCTCCACACGAGAAAGCTATGCTCCCCCCGCCCTCCTCAAATTGCCCTTCATTGTTGTCTTGAAAGTTGTGAGTTTAGTTTTCCAAACACATTTAAAAGACAGAGAACCTTGCATGCACCTTGTTACTCTTTTTTTTTCCTGACCACGACTGATGGACAATGGCATTTGCCAGCAGAATGACAATAACAGATCCAGACCCATGGCAATCTAATCCTTTGGGGAGGACTCTCACTTTAATGTTAAGTTTCCCCAGTTCTTGTAGGCTAACAGAGCACTAACGGTGAACAGATTTGCCTCCTAGTCTATGTTGCTTTGCATGTTTAATGGTTTTAAACAATGTGTGGGGCTCACATGATAGTACACACCCCACATTGGTCTGTTTCCTTAATTGTTCATCATACTGTAATACACAGGACATTCTTCTGTGAGAAAGTAAATGAAAGAACTTTGAATGTACTTCGAAAGTAAATGCAAGAACTTAAAATTTGGTTGCGTCCTCTAGAGAAAAAGAGAAGTTTGCTACAGCCTCATGCAAAGGATTTCTGCCTGTTTCTTATTCTATGACAGCAAGTGTAGGTAACGGGATTCATAATTTAAACAAACACACACACAGAAAACAGCATTAGTGTAAGAGAGTGCACTGTTATGTGAAGACACCTCTTTATCTTCAATTAATGATTGGATGATTAGCAAAAAGTAGGAACAGACACAGTCCTAATCCAGTACCATGTAGTAGAAGGCTGGTGGGTAGTTGGTAAGCCTTTGGGTAGCTTCAATAACAAAGCAGTAAACCCTGAAGCGGAATTGCCCGCACGCTGGGTAAAGCAGTCCTTTAGTCCTGTACCCTTTAGCAGTCTCAACGCATCATTAGAAGTTAAGCTGTAAAGAAAATTAGAGTTAAGAATTTCCATGCTGTTTTACCATCTCTTTTAAATGCACTCAGTACAGGAAAGGAATGAGATAATGTAGAGAAAGCTGTGGGTACTTTCACAAAAATAGTGTGGTATGCTTTTGTAACATGCACTTCTGAGTTACAGTCTGTGATCTTGCCTCTGGGTTAAACTTCTCTGAGGTTTGTGTTAGTTCCACACATCACTACAAAATGGGGGACACAGGATACCGAAAACCAGGAGATACAACATAAATGTTGTGCTTTGGAGATCTGATATCCAACCTATGACTTAAGGAAGAATTCACTGTTGAAATAACTACTAAAAAATAAAGGGATATCACAGAAAGTTTGCCAACAATGGTGCCATGTCATGATGAAGGCTTCAGCAGGGTTCCTGCATTACATATGCTTTGTCCTAAAGTAGCTGGCAGCTACTGGAAATAGCCAGATATTTTGAGAAACACTGGAGAGGTGGGAAAGCCAGGGAGCAAAGGTTCATTTTAAGTGAGTTTTCAGGCTTCATATTATGGAGGGAATATTGCATGAAACAGTAATTTAAGTTTCTAACTGCCATTATTCAGAATGCACTACAGCTACTAGGAGAAGTCCAGACGCTTACAGATGTGTTTTGTAGCTAGTCACAGATGACAACATCTCCTGCTGCTTTTTAAAGATGACATGACTACCATTAGGCATCTCCTGCAGTGAAAACCTGGCACGACTGGAGGCAAATGAACATTCTAACACTGACTTTGGTGGAGTCAGCATTTCACACCATGTCTCTGGTTAGACCAAGCATTTTTCTGTTTCAGTTACCTTGGTTAATTAGCCTATGGCTTCTCACAGTATAGGCCCAAAATCTTTTCTGGAAGATGCGACCTTAGGAGTGCCACAGTGGAAAGCTAGGCTGTATCACGAGACCAGCTTTTTTGCATCATTCTGGTGTACCATCACCTCAGGGCAGCACACACCACAGCACCCTCCTGCCAGGGAAGATCAGCATCAGAGCTGCCAGAAGGAGAGAACCAGGGGTCTTCAGCTGCTGTTTAGACAGGATGGAGTATGTCCATGCTTGGCTGTTAGGAAAGTAACCCCGTGGCAGGGGAGTTGGAACTAGATGATCTTTAAGGTCTCTTCCAACTCAAACCATTCTATGATTCTATCATAATGTTGTCCCATTACCTACCCTTGACTTCGTCTATTACCCTAAATCTTTAAACAGACACCTCTTCTCTTTTCAGTTAAAATTTTGACCAGAGAAAACCTCTCAAGAAGCTGAGTCTTCAGCAACCCTTGAAGATAACATATGCAACGCAGTCCAAACTGATCATATAATCTAGGAAATCTTTTCTTTTCATGAATATCTCTATTCCCACTGCAGCCCACTCAAATAATTTCCCTTAACTCTTCAAGGCCTGTTCTTTTATGCATGATTTTTTTTTTTTTTGAGATGAACCGTCCCAGTTACATTTGACACGCTCTCATTTTCATGTTTTTCTAATTGGTGCAAAATGGATTACTAAGTATGAATTCTGATCAGTGTGCGTGACTGAAGTAGATCAGGATTAAAAATACAGTATTTCCTGTGTCTGTATTCATTATGTGTCTTTGAAATGTATAGAGGCCAACAAGAAGTCTGTTTCTGTCTAGGGTCATTTTTGAGTAATAATATAGACTGAAGCTCTAACACAACCCTAGTGTTCCTGTGTATTATAGACTGAAGCTACAGAAGTGACATTCCTATTGATAAATTTAGGTCATATGAGAGTTGACACAAATTAAACCAACTTAAGAGTTTTTTTTCATATTTGTGGGCTTCAGACAGACTCATTGCAATGTACTAACATGTTCATACATGAAAGTTTATTTTGCTTAGTACTATAGCTGTTGTAACAGTGATGTATCAATAATTAAGCTTTTGTAAGATACCTGTCTACTGCTGACACTTCCTGCTGGCATTTTGAAGAGAAACATCCCTCGGACATAATTTTATTCCGTAATTTTTTACTATGTTAAAATCAGTAAAGAAGATCGATAAGTGGGTTTGCTCTTTTTCTCTACAAAGTCTCTTTCAGGTCTCCACCTCATCTCTTTTAGTTGCTTGTCATCCAGATATTGTAATATTTGTGCTTGAATACATAGCTGATATTATGAGTAAAAAGGAATTAGTTTCCTAAAAGCACAGCTTGAAACAGATTGGTTTGGTTTTCCACATTTAATTTTGGATGTCTGTGTTTCCTTTCCAAGGGCTGTATGAAAGAACACCTCATTTCAGTCTTTATTGCTTTCTCTTGCTCAGCTCCTGCCAGGATTTTGACATTCAGTGGCACAGTGACAACTCCCTGGATGAAGGACATTGTCCTCCCCTGCAAAGCCGTGGGAGATCCAGCTCCAACAGTCAAATGGATGAAGGATAGGTAACCAGCAACTAAATGTTGCTCAAATTAAGCCCGGTTCCTTAAAATCCTGAGGGTTGCGGTGCAGGTGATGCTGGTTGTCTGTGTCAGGAACGAGAACTGTTTGCAGGGACTGCACACACTAGTAGATGAGGACTTCAGAAATTCCTTTAACTAAAACTAATTGGTTGTAATGATTATAAGGTATCAAAAGGGAGGAAAACTTAAGAAGAAGGGGTAAACATTCAAAGGTTTTAACTTCAGGCACACAGAATAGTTTTAGTCTGAGAAAGCAAAATGTTTTATGCATTGAAATGTGCTGTGAGTGCAGTGTACATGACTTGCACATATCTTGTTTTCCATTGTTCCGTTTTGATCTTTAGTTTCACATTTTGACAGTCACCTGGAAACACACATGGACAATAATTTTCACCCAAGCACTGTGTAAGCAGTGATACTGCAGTCCTATGAAACCATCTTGTGCATTGATACAAATAGTTATTATTTTAGAAGGATGGTCTTTATACTCAGGAACTGCCTTTTATCCTTATTTTGGCATTTTTATGAAATAGCAGAGAGTTAAGGAAGAGTGGGCCCAGATATGTGTTATTCTTTAAGCAAATGTCAGGTGTTTCCCAACAGAAAATATTCCTTTGCTGTCTTTATAAAAGAGGACAACCCCTCCCTTTTTCTTTCTTTCCATTCTTAGTTGCTTCAAAGAAAAATCCAATTCTGAGTAATTTTGATTGTAACTTCTTTAATGTATGCACTTTGTTTCCTGTGAGGTAGTAACGGGACACCCAGTCTAGTGATGATTGATGGGCGACGAAGCATCTTTAGCAATGGCAGCTTTGTCATCCGTACTGTGAAAGCAGAAGACTCTGGATACTACAGTTGCGTGGCCAGTAACAACTGGGGATCAGATGAAATAATTTTGAATTTGCAGGTACAAGGTAAGACTATTGGATCTATTTCATAATTGTCATCACATACCTTAACTGCTATGTGCTGGTAATGCATAGGTATGTCTGTTTGTGGGTGTATGTAAAATAATGGTATTAATGTATATTAATACAAATTTCATTTCATTCTTCCAAATTAATAAATTAAATATTATGCAGGTCATTATGACTCAGCCATCAGCATTTTATGTTATAGCAAATGATTTGCTTTTGGTGGAACAATTCACACACTTGCATTTAAGTTTCTATGTAAGCTTTTGTAGGATTGACAACTGAGTGCATTCAGTTATTTTCTAGTTCTTCAAACAAAATATCAACTTCTGCCTTCTCCTTGCAAATATTGCAAGTATCATTAAATATTGCAAAATTCAGAAATAGCTAAAGGCTTTTAATTTATTTCCTGAAAAGCTATTAACAGAAATTTGCCTCTGTTCTGAGACCTTGAACAAAACTTCATTATGCAAGAGCAGAATTTTATTGATGGTGAATTTGAACATCATTACACCTTCAACCAGCTTATTTTACCAGCTACTTTTTATATGCATGTTGAATTGTATCCATTATGGTGTTAATATGTATAAAAGCAATGACAATATAGGAGTACACATTAACAGCAATGTGAAGCGGAGTATGTGTATTCACTTACGAAGAATTCACTATGCAGGTTTTCTAACTCACTTACATTAAAGCAAATCCTAAGAGTGTTTCAATTGACAGCAAATTGTTGGACCAGAGAGAGGCAAGTAACTGACTTGGGAATGTGGGTGATGCTGCAGCCAGTCACCCTCCTGTCCCTCGAAACGCAATCTGAATTTCTAGTGCAAATATATGAGAACACAGAGATTGTTTCAACAATAATGCAATTCTCTCTGCATAAACCGTTCCACTAAGCCTTCAAACAAATGACGTAGCATATATAGTTACCTACAATCCAACAGAGCCTAAAGAAGCTCTTCTGCAATGTTTGAAACATGACCACAACAGGATGTAGGGAGAGAAAACACTACAAAATGGAAACTTCATATTTATATTTCACTAAGTACTTTCGTAATTGCATATCCTTGCTGTTATTGAACTGCAGTAACTCAAAGCAAATCAATATTACTTCCCTGAGGGACAGAGAAAGACTGGCATTTAATATGTGGGACCACCATGGGGTGAAGCTGTGATGAAAGGTTATACAATAAATCTTTCAGCGTAGTGTGCGCAGTCTCTCCATGGATTCAGCCAAGTCAATCAGAATAATGGAACGTGCTCATGTCACATAGGGAATTTTCCTTCAGAATATAAACTGTCTTTTTGTGTTTTCTTCAGCACTGTTTAGCTCCATGGGGGCAGTAAAATCATCTTCTCTTTGAACTAGTCTGTAGCTGTAAACCAGCAGCTTCCACTTCGTATCAGCACTCATTATTTTGTGATGTGATGACTTGAAAGTGAATTGCAAGTGAGGAGCTTTTCCTGGAGTTCCACTCGGCAGGTAGAGCTACTCCTTAAACATAGGCAAAGCAGGCAATGTTCTTCGGCACCCAGCTGCTGGACACAACAAAGCATTTACGATTTCTGTCCTGCCTTGCTTACAGGCTGGTGTTTGTTGAGCAGTAACTAAGGCAGGGAAGTGGCTGCTCCTGCCAGCAGCAGTCACTAACACCATGACCCTCTTCCCACTCCTGCAGTGGCAGTCACCAGAGGAGGTGCGACTACCGTGGTGTCTCCCCTCCCATCCCAGTTTTGCTGATGTGTCTCAGATCCCTCCCCATGATGGACAGTGTGCATGCCTCTCACGTTGCTCTCGAGGCAGCACAGCTCAATTTTGTCTATGTTTCTGAGGAACATGGTGTAACCTCTAGTAATGCTTGTTCAGAAAATAGTCCGTAAGACACGCCAGCCACAGTGCTGCTATGCATGACCAGAGGAGTACAAAGTATTTGAAACAGGAACTTTCCTTTCTCCCCCTTTCAATTTCTGGACTTAGAATTGTAGATGTCAAGTACTTGGGTTAAGTGTAAGTAAATATTTACCCTTCGGAACTCTAATACTAATTTTACTAGCTCTTTGGACTTTTACCTGCTAGTCATCTCTATTTTAGCAAACAATATCATCCACAACCTTGCTATTTTTGTGCCATGGTTCTGGTTACCTCACTTATACAAGAGGACTAGCTAAATGGTTCAGGTAGAATTCAAAGATGAGCACTCCAGACTATAATTAGGATATGATCATATTACCTCAGCAGAAACCTTTATACAGTACGATATATTTGACAAGGTAAAGAGAAAGCTGGCTACTTTGCCATTTTCTGCCCCTTGGCATGGAACTCTGGAAACCCAGCCACTATACGCTGGTGCAAGTTAGGGTCACTTAGGCTGAGTCTAAACCGTCCCAGTTCCCTTTTCAGTCCTAGTTCCCTGTCCCATTTCCCAGTCCCAGTTCTCCCTACCATGGGTGACTTCTTGGGGTGTAATATGGCTCCTTCTCTGCCTTTTCATGCTGGATTTTTCTTGAAGGAAACTGAACACCAGGTACAGGATGGGAGATGAGACCTCTGTTTTATTCCTGTGTTCTGTCAGGAGTTCGTCCTGGGAACCATGAGGTTCTTATGTCCCACAGATTAGACATAGCCATAATGTTTATGGGGAGCAGCGGGACTGAATTGTTTCCAGTTTGTTCAGACTTTGCTGATAGAGTTGTGTCTTCTTTATATCAATAGCCTCAGTGAATGGACGGTGTGATCTGGAAGAGGTATCGATCTGCCTTCAATCACAGATCTACCTCTGCTGCCTAGTTAGCACTCACAGTTACACTTGCAGAAACTCTTGGTATGCACCAAAAGTTGTTTTTTTTTACTTTTGCCATAATAGCCTGCAAACACATGCATGAATGGGGCATCATTTGGAAGGGGACACATCTGTTCCTGCCACTAATAATTCAACTTCACCCTAAAACAGATATGAAAAATGAAAAATAATGGCTGTGTAGCTCATATGCCATTTAGGTCTGACAGGAGAGATAGAAAAAAAATCACAGAAAAGCAAGGGTTAAGAACTGAAAGACAAAATTGTGTAGAAAATTAAATATAAAAAATGAGAGCTTGTCTGCTCTTGTCTTAACCAAGGATATCAGCTAAACAGACACTTTGACAGAAATCATTTGCATTTTTTGCAACTCAAAACAGTTATTTGATAAATGACTGTTAGAAGGGATTAAGATCACATCTAATCATTTAAATCTATTTTCTATTTTTAACCATTTTCCATCTAGTTCCACCAGATCAGCCAAGACTCACCGTATCCAAAACTACATCTTCCTCTATCACTCTTTCCTGGATACCTGGAGACAACGGCGGCAGTTCTATCCGAGGTAACATAATTCACATTAATTGCAACTTCTTACTAAATTATCATATGTTGATAGGATAAGTATATAATTATGAATGGCTACAAAAAAAGAAAAACAAAGCAATCTGTATTGCTGTCAGTGCTTAATGTGCACTACCATAGTGATAACAGCTTTCAGTAAATTGCAGTTTCTCTTTGTGGTGGTTTAATCACAGTTTTAATCACTTTCTTCCAGTGTACCCTCAGTTGTTATGACAGCTAATCTCTCTGATTTTCCAGACATGTAATCTCTACCCATTCATTTTCGAGGGTGCAGGTTCATCATCTGGTCTTTGTTACTGATTGAAGGGTATTCAGAAATGTCTATCCCTTTCTTTTCCCGTTGAAGTGATCATAAAAATGGTATTTAAGCTGTTGTAAGGGTAAGCAAAGTGTATTGCCTGGTATCTTTTAGTCAGGGGAGAGCTGCATGTCTTCCTGTGTATGGGATTTTTTTAGTTTTATTAGGTCTTTAAAATGATTTGTCGTATTACCTGCAAGATTTGTGGTTTGTGTCGGGCTTATCATTGCCATCTGTGCTTTTCCTCCAGGTTATATTTTGCAGTACTCGGAAGATAACAGTGAGCAATGGGGTAGTTTTCCCATTAGCCCTAGTGAGAGGTCCTACCGTTTAGAAACACTGAAATGTGGCACTTGGTACAAGTTTACTCTAACTGCTCAGAATGGAGTGGGGCCAGGACGCATCAGCGAGATCATTGAGGCCAAAACGCTGGGAAAAGGTATGTTGATTTCCATCCCCTCTGCTCGGCCAAAGCTGTTGCATTCTGCTGTAGATCTTGTTTCTATGAGAAGACAGACTTGGATATTTTAATACTGCTGGCTCTGGAAATATTTCCAATTGTGTCCATGCTGCGACAGAAGAGGCTGGGACTTGAAGCACATACTGGCTGATGTTCTTTCCTTATTTCCCGAATAATTTTTTTTTCTAAGATGAGTTAGTAGATGTTTGGGAAGGGGATGTCTCCATTATCATAGACTATAGCGATTCCTACTACTGCAATTGCCATTAGTAAATTATTTCATCTCTTGTTGTAAAAATTCAGGGGTTTATTTGTCTGGATGTTGAAGGAAGATGGGGAGTATAGTTATGTGTAGAGGAAATAGACCCAATGTCTCATATCTGCTCCAAGCTGGTATTGCAGGAGCCCGTTAAGTAGCATCCTTTGAACAGGATAATTGTCAAAAATAATGGAAAAGTTTGCCTAGAGCTCTGCAAGGGAAAATTGCCAAAAATTGTGGAATTCTTAGCTAACTCAGAAAGGGATCCCATATCCTGGTTGCTGAGGGCAGTTCCACATTGCAATTTATGTGTCAGAACTATGAGCAAATTAAAGACCCTCTAAAAGAGGCACTTTAGAAAGTTTTACACCTATGTCAACAGAGTGAAGTAGCTTTGCACAGTGCTCTAAAAATCACCTCATCTTGTATCTCTTTACCAGTTGTAAGAAACACTCTGATTGGAGAGCAGTTTCATAATAAAGATGGTTTAATGTGATAGGTACATCTTCTCTTCTTTATATCTGCTGTTGTCTTTATAACTGTGCTGCTGCAAATTTCCCAATTATCACAGCAAGGTGGACACTTCATTTGACACTCAGTGGCATAGGGAAGACCTGGTATGCAGCAGATATCAGTAGTCAGGGAGAATGAAAGATCTGCTGACCTTAAAGAAGGGGACATTTAGAGAAGTTGAGTGTTCAAGTTTTCTTTGTATGAATGTACAGTTTACACATGCTTCAGATAATACTCAAATGGTTCATGAGAATGCAGATCTCCCAACCTTTTGAGTTTCTCTGGGACTTGATATACATACCTGTGTTACATTTATGTGCTGAACCAGGTATTGTATGATTTAGAATGCTGACATCATTCTCATTCATGTGACAGCTCCAATAGCATCTCTGACCAAAGCTCTTCACAGAGCCAGTTGAAATAGTTCATAACACACAGCTGGAATAACCAGTTTCTTTTAGATTCCTGTGGAATTTAGAAAAGAGCACATTTTGGTACATCTCATCAAGGCACAAGAATGGCAAAAAGACTCTCATTGCATAAGTTACCCTTTATTATATATTTCAAAAGCACATTATAGATTATTTTCATCACATTCTGTGTAATTTCCAATTGTAATTTCCAATTTGCTTCTGCTAAGCAAATAGCAATAATACTTTTAATTGTTCTACAGTAACATTTAATGTAAATTAAATTTGTTGAAGACCTGTCTTGTCACCTACTGTCATTATTTTAATTCTAAGTTGCCATTTTTGCTGTTATTACTTCTGTATTATGCAGAACTGTCAAAAAAAGTTTAATGTATATATCAACAGAACCAAAATTTGATCCCAGAGCAGGACAAGTAAATAGAAATACTTTTCTGAATGGAAACATCTTAACTCAGATATACAAATTTTAAGTATGTCATGTTCAAATGTATCATATTAATATTTTTTAAAATTTATTTTTGCTTGCAAGTTCTTCAAAATTGTCATTTTTGCCAATGAAAGGCTCCATACTCTCAAAAAATTTTGTTCAGTTCCACTTCAAAAGAAGATTAAAAAGAAGACTAAAGCACAAATGGACAATCTTCAAATGTATTTGTCTTCTCCATGGTGTTCTGAACCCTTTCTCTTTTCGTAGCACTGAGGAGAGGCATTAACTGATAGGAAGTGTCAGCCCTAGATTTACAAATTGACTCATGGCAGTCCGTGCAAACCAGCAAGTCAGGTCCCTGCACAGATGTATGGATATTTTTTCATATATGGATTTGAAAATCTAGGTTTGGGAGTTTGACACGAAGTGTGAAAAAAATACTTAAGAAAGGGGAGAAAAAATGTTAAATTTCTAGATACTGAGTTTAAGATGAAGTTAGGATTGTCCTACAGATTATTCTCCTAATTTTATATTCTCTAGAGTCCTATGTCGATAATACTTAAGCATTTTGCTTGAAATATATCATTGCTTCTAGAACCACAGTTTTCAAAGGAACAAGAGCTCTTTGCTAGTATCAACACTACAAGAGTGAGACTGAACCTGATAGGCTGGAATGATGGTGGCTGCCCCATCACCTCCTTCACCCTAGAATACCGGCCATTTGGGACAACAGTCTGGACAACCGCTCAGCGGACATCCCTGTCAAAATCCTACATACTGTATGACCTCCAGGAGGCAACCTGGTATGAACTGCAAATGAGAGTGTGCAACAGTGCTGGCTGTGCAGAGAAGCAAGCCAAGTTTGCAACACTTAACTATGATGG
Organism: Gallinago jamesoni; assembly: GCA_025769975.1. Taxonomy (NCBI): domain Eukaryota; kingdom Metazoa; phylum Chordata; class Aves; order Charadriiformes; family Scolopacidae; genus Gallinago; species Gallinago jamesoni. The sequence goes on along the minus strand of JAOQGH010000001.1, from coordinate 113,065,700 downwards.
CAGTAAGTATATCTTTTTATTTACATGTCTGAGATACTGTTTTTACTCTAGGTTTTTGGTTTTTTTTTTTGCTTGTCTTTCTCTTTTTCCCCCTATAACCCTTTTTGAATCTGCTAGGCATGCTGACAGAGGGGTAACAGTCTCGAAGATGTAAAATGCCTACTGACTTCATGACAATAGGCTGCCAGGCAGAAAAGAGAAATTGTTTATTTGTCCTCGCTGAGGAAAAGCTCCAGCACCAAAGTCAATCAACCATGAGACACGTAGCCATAGGACATTAGGTGTCATTAGTTCCAGTGGTCACAGGAGCACTTGCTAGTATTTCATATGTCTCTTCCATGAAATTTTTGTCTCCCATACAATTGCTTCCTGCCAGCTATTCACATTGGTGACTGGCCTCGTTGTTATTCCATGCAATGTCCTTGTGACGCAGCTTAAAACCCATTATATGACACAACAGACCAGCTAACTAGCTTGTCTTCTGGGAAAGCCTCCGGACAGTGTCCTCCAAGGGCAAAGCAATGGCAATGCTATTATCCCTATTTACAGACAGGGGAGAGTGAAACTAATGGCCGCGACAGATGGCTCTGTCATGCCCAGCAGCAGGGCACAGGGGAGAAAGGAATCGCCGCGTCCTGCCCTTCTGCCAGGGGTTGCTGCCTACCCTGCAAAGGCCAGAAAAAGAGGGCGAGAGCAAACATGCCAATTTGTCAGTAACTCCAGCTCCTGCCCTGGCTCATTTATTGAAAGTGATGGTGGCACATCTCCTGCTGGCTCTACAGTGGGAAATGGCTGTCTTTCTGCCGAAAAGGGAGTACAGATGGCTCCAGATGGCATTCTCTTGAATTGCTCTAGTGTGAATTGCCAGAGCTTTTCTGGAGACATGTAAAATGTTGTTGCGTTGCCAGGGATATTGTGTTGTATTGTGGAACCACTTGGCAACATCTGTACTGTTAAATTAAACAACCAGACTAGTAAGCAAGTTCAAACAAGAACTGATAATTGTCCAGCAACAGCACTGAATTGCTAATTGTTCATAACTCTGTGTTGGTAACACATCTCCCTGCCACAGTTTTGTCCCCCACAAACTACCATTCTTCAGGACAATATCCGTGTATGGCTTAGGGAAGAGCAAGCAGCAAGGACCATTCCCAGTCAGAAGCGGGGGATATGAATCAGGCAGGGTTTAAGCCTCAGCATCTTACACATCCTCTAATGCTATCCCAGTCTTTGTGGTAGGTACACGTCAGTTCTTGCAGGTAACTAGTGTCACAAGCCCTCATGGCTCGCCTTTTTGGAAATAGCATGTCCCCTCATGTTTTTCTGAGAAAATATCATTTTGGTCAGCTGTCTCACAATCCTCGTGTTATTTCAAACAGTCTGAAAAATTAAAAGATTTTGTCTCAGCACTTTAGAGGTCTTCAGGAAACCAAGATCCATGTAGTTATACAAAAGCTGCCAGGTCTTGCCAGGTAGACTTAGGACCTGTTTTACTGAGCAGTACGGATGTTGATATTAATAACTGTTTCAAGTATTATGAGTTAATTACTTGCCACTTTAGTTAGCCTGTCCTCTTTTCTTTCCAATATCTTTATGCAGGCAGCATCCAACTTTCAGTGATTTTTTTTTTTTTTATGTCCACAGTTACTGTTACATGTATATGACTGGGAAAAACAGTCTTAAGCCATACATTAAAATGGTATTATATGAAAATGCAGGTCCAGAGCCTTAAATTCCCACTGATATTAGTGAAATCAAATGTATTCTTACAATGAACTGATTTGAAATGGTTTCAGACTCTGCTTTTTGTTTAGGTGATGATACTTACCTTGGTATCACATACTGTGACCTGCATGCTCTTTGTTTTTCTGTATTGCTGTATAGCATCTTTAAAAGTGAGAAAATGAAACAATAAAAATATTTGTAGCATTAAATTTCCTGGGCTACTGCTTATGGCCAGCTAGAAAATTTCTGATTTATGGCATTGATGGTTTTGTTTGTCAGGCATGCTGTGCCAGGACTATATTGTGCCTTAGAGAGGCAGCGTGATCTCAAATACTGACCACAAGGTTAGGAAAGGAAACCATGGATGGAAAAGCAAATTTCAGTTTCCAAATGTTCTAAATTTATTACATTTGATGCAGAAGTAAAATGATAAACTGATTATTATTACTATCTTTATTGAAAATCAAGATAGTCTATTCCAACATAAAAGGTTTCCTAGAACTATTTCAGTGCTTTTAAAGCAAAAGTTGTCCCTACAGAGTCCCAGCTCCCCATTCATTTGTTTCTTGGTAAACTCTGTAGGCTGAAGGGCCTTCAAAGTTGGAAAATAGTGTCTGAATAGAAATCAACATTTTCTATCAATACTTTGTGAGAAATTTTTGCCTTCAAAGAGAGTCAATCTTTCATTTACAGAAAGCACACCAGTGGAAACTTCTTAGCCAGCTCCACTTTTGAGTGATAACACTGCCTCTACCATTGATTTGTCTTGTGATGTGAGATTAGTCCCTTCCAGCTTCTAGGGGTCACAGCTGCCTTTAGGACAAAACAGACACAGGGATAGTACTTTGAAGATTAGATAATATGTGTATGAAAATTCTAGGATACCAAATGTTAAGAACAAGCTTATGAACTTTAGCAGTCTTAAGATAAAACCTTTGTAAACTTTCTAGAAATCCTTGAGGTATGTGGTTTCTCAGTCATTTTGTTTGGACTGCAGTAGCTGATAGTTGTCTGTGATAGAGCTCCTGAGAAATACCATGGCTAAATAACCTTTACCTTAAATCTCTTTGTGGTGAATTAGGTCAAAAGGTTAATGACAGATCTACGTGCAACTTTTTATTCTCTGTTCATGGATACTTCAACTAACCATTTTCAGTTTACAGATTTTACAACCTTTCTGCCCCTTGTTTTTCAGAATATTTGCACTCAATACTTTAAGAGATATTTTTAGCAATGTGCAGCTGTAGCGTGTAGCACTGCAAAGCAGCTTTCCAACTCAGAGACCAGCTACTCAGTAGCCCTGACATTAAATCACATCAGCTTGGTAGCTGCTCTAAACTATACTAATTGATTCTAGCCCATCAGGGGACTTCCTACTATGAAGAACAGTTAGGACACAGGAAAACACTTGCTAGTCCAGAAGTCATAAGGTGCAATGGGAAACAGCGGAAGGGCTGCAACACAGGGGAAACTGGGGTCAGAGACATTCAAATTACAACTTCTGTGAAGCATCAGTAAAGACAAAGGGAGTTGGTGAATTGACCTGAAAAAAAAAAAAAACAAACACACACACACAAAAAAAAAAAACCAACAAAAAACCCCAAACCAAACAAACAAAGAAACAAAAAAAACCCGCACAAAACCCTCTCAATTCGGGAGAGTCTGGGACTTTGTTCTGAGAAAAGCTTTTCACTTTTCCCACTCCTAGCCAACACCTAGAACAACAAATGTAGAAATGGCATTTTCTCAATGGATAGCAAATGTAGGTTTTGATAATTTTTAATACAATTGTTAAATATCCATGAGTGGGTAAGGTGAGAGACATATAAACTTGCAGTAGCCTGTCTATAGCATTATAAATTCATGCTTTACTTGAAAGAGGTATGGAAAATGATAGTCATTTACCTAAACACTTAACATTTAACTAAAATTAAGACCACTCTTAATTTGATTTTCATCCAACTATTAAGGAAAGCAAGACATAATTCTAGGTAATCTTGAAACCAACAGTCCTTAGCCAATGGTCTGTGGGATTTTAAGAGACAGTTATTAGTGTTATCTTCAGGAATTTTATGTTCTTTCCATTTCTTCGTCTTATAATTTTCTTTGTGTTTAACTGCAACTCAGTTAAGACAAGATGAAAAAATCCTGCTGTGTGTTTATTCTAAGAAATGAAAAGTTAGAAAAAGAAGGAAAATTATGGGAAGAACTACATTGGAACAGTAGAAAAATATTCAAAATGCAATTGTAAGAAAATAATTTTTCTGAAGTATATGATATAGGTTTGGATGGTTGCAGCTCTTCTGTTTATCTTCATCCCTTTAGGGAACTACTTTTCTCATTATATGCAACTCAAATAGCTCTTCTGAAAAAACATGGCTTAGAATTCTACATTTTGACTGTGGTTATGGCACTCATATTGTACTGCATCATATCAAAATTATTTTTTTTTCCTGATACTGTATGGTACATAATGAGATATAGCTATATCACTCAATGCAGCAATTAAAATGTAAAAAAGGTTGTGCCCTTTTTTCTATCTCACCCTCCTATCCTTTTATCAAGTAAGTAGCAACTTTTATGTTTCAGTAGCTGGTTAAAATTCAATAGTTTCCGTCGAAAGTCAACACAGTTCACAATACTTGCGTATTTCTACCCATTTCAAACAAATCTGCGTTTTATAGGCTCATTTGTGGTTGCATTCATCTGTTTAATGGTAATCAGGAAATGAGTGAGAAGCCTTCCATGACTAAACAGCCTTCCAAAGAAAGTGCTGCATTCTTCTCACGTCCTTTAGAAGTAAAGAAAAAAAGAATTGAAAAGTTCAAGTTATATATATTGCTAGGAGGCCAGGTATATTCAAAATGCAAATATGTCCCAAAATGAAAAAGTGAGCTGCCTGCTGATGCCAGTAGTCTGTAGATTTGTTTCCCTCATTTCACTCTCAAAATCTGATTGTTTCTATCCAGTGTTACTCTCCTGTTTTACTGATGAGCATAAAGTCAGACACTCTTTAGCAAAGTAGCATCAGGTTGGCTGTCTGAATTTTGGATCAATATCACTGCTGCACCCCTAAGACGTGATAAAAGAATGTTTCTGATGTGTGTAGCACAAAATGAACTTTGTCAAATATGCTCCATATAAAGAAACACCCAGAGGAAAGTACTAATATGTGGCAGCAGTGCTATTTTCCCATAGTAAGGAGTAATATACATAGGTAGTAATTCTGAGATCTCTAATAGCTTTGTAATGATTTATTATGACTTAAAATTAATCATAGTATTTGACTGTATAATGGGCATTTCTTTAATCAATGAACGTACCTCTTCTTGTTTTCTGATAAACTGTGACTCTCTGAAATCAGTACCTTGTTACCAGTGTGACTGGTTATGTGTGCATGGCCATTACACATGCAAACATAGTTTAATGTTCGGCATGCAGCTGAAGCATATAACACGCCATATTCCCTGAGAACCCAATCTTTTGTCTTCATTAATAGGCATCTAATATCATGACACTGTTTCCAGGTACAATCCCTCCACTCATTAAATCAGTTGTGCAAAGTGAGGAAGGGCTGGCAACCAATGAAGGGCTAAAGATGCTGGTGACCATTTCCTGTATCTTGGTTGGGGTCTTGCTGCTTTTTGTGATGCTGATGATCGTGAGGAGGAGGAGGAGGGAGCAGAGACTGAAGAGGCTGCGAGGTAAGATGAGAGCTTGTGTTATTTTCCTGCAATACGTAACAGATATGAAGCAACAAAGCATATGTGGTTTTTGGAGAAATTGCTTCTTTTCCATTTGGTAGTAAGTTTCCAAAAAATTACTTTTTTATCCATTATTATTATTTTGCATGGGGGAAAGGAAAATAATTATCATGTGTCTGTGTTTGTTTTTCTTCTTTTTGTTGTTGTTTGTTTCCCTTGCGAATGGTCTCAGCAACCTACAGTCAAAGGGTAAAATCAGATGTTCTGAAGATGGGGCAATTTCAGTTTTCCAGCAGATGCAAACCATGAGTCCTGAATTATAAAATGAAAGTAGCTACATGTCAATATGCTAGAAAACACAATCCAATAGTCTCAGATTGGATACCACATGTTTTTCCCTATGAAGTGTTTTAACAGGACTACTACAATGACATTTCATTGTTCACTGACCCTACACTGAAGGTATTTGGGAAAAAGCTTTTCAAATCACACACTGAGTAAATAGCAAAGTGATTTATTATCCACAAAGATGAATAATCATTTCCTAGAGCCACCAGATTGTTTAGATATTTTTACTTTAACCAAAATACAATGATATATATTAAAACCAGAGCCAACCTTGTGTATTCCATCTCACCTTATCTACTCATCTCTATTTTGGGTCTCATTTTGTATTTTTTTGCAAAAAGAAGACAGAAATACAGAGCTCTTAGGCATGTGCAAATTTGTTGATTAAAGAGGACAGCTAGCCTTATGGTTCATACACATGTCTGGAAATCAGGGCATCTGGGTAGTTTAGCTCGTTTAGTAACTTTTTCATTGGAAATCTTTTAAGTCACTTACCTCCTTACAGTTCTTTTCATCAAAAATGTGGTGGATTAAGGGTGAAGAAAATGTTGTCTTATCTGCTCAGAAATACTGCAGAATTCCACCAAGTAACAAGCAGGTTATTTTGAACTCCTTGGATCCAGGAAATGATGGCTGTGCACATTTAGCTTTTCATGTTTAATTTCCAAGTATTCATAGATTCTTGAGTCCCGTAAGGAAGACATGATGGTCACTGGCCAGTATAGCATGCATATGCTTTTGCATAGCATACAACTTCTCTGAATTTTTTCCTCTCAGAATATAGGAATTTAAAAAATAACTGATCTACACTTAAACATACACAGTGACAAAGAATTCATCAGTACTTTTGAAAAAAGTTGTTGGTATTTACCTACCCTTTCTGTAAAAGTTGCATCTCACTTCTTATCTGAATTTGTCAAGCTACTGCTCAACATTCCAGCCATCTGGTCCTGCTGTACTTCTGTATACTTCTGACTGAAATTCTTTTTTTTTATATCATATTTTCTCTGGGATATTTCTTTTGCATAGTGGTAACTAAGTAATTTCTTAATGTTGTCATTGGTAAATGTTGTTGAATTTTTCTCTGTAGTTTTCCCATCATTTAATAATTTCAAGGAGTTTTCCTGGTGGCATTGGAATCTTTCAGTAGCTTTCCTCATCTGTGTATGCTAGAAATAGACATAGTATTCCAGCAACAGACATACCAGCATCAGATAGAGAGGTAATAGCCTCTCTTCTTTCCCTTTATGGTCTTCTGTGTATATCTGCAACCTTTTTGAGTACAGCATTGTTTGAAGAGTTTGTGTTTAGCATCTTATCCATTGAGATCATCTGACAATTCTCTGATTACAGTGCAACAGGATAACATTCTCCATTGTACACCTGTGTTCTTGATATATGACCTTATACAGTACAGATACATTGCTAACTTGTGGTCAACCTACCCAATGATCCATGTTGTTATACCTTAGTGACTTGGCATTTTCATTATATTTTAGCTACCTAATTATTGTGTAATTTCCAAACTTCTATCAGATATTTCATTTACTCCATACCACTGATAAAAATACCATCAGTGTGATGTCCTATTGTTCATGATGAAAATAAATATGAAACAATGATTCTTGGCTTAGAATTTTCTTTTGAATATGTTGGAATCCTTGTAAAATGGCTGATGTTTAATTTTTGCATCATGGTATTTTGTTATTAAAATATCTGAGGTACCAAAACTTTGCTCTGGAGAAATATAAATATAATATTTTAATGTTATTTAATTATCTCTCAGTGAGGGTTGTTTTCAATGCCATCAATTCTCAGTGAATTTTAATCTAATTTAAAAAAAAAAAATCAACTTTGTTTGACATGGCTGATTGACCACAAGTCTATATTGATTGGCCTCAATTATTTCATCTCCTTTAATTCATTTCATCAAGCTTCATTCCATTTTTTTTCATCGTTTTGCTTATTGTGAAGATTGGATTGTTAGGACTTCAGTAATTCAGATTGGTTTTGTTAATTCTTTTTGAAGACTGATCCTTGTTAGCCGCTTTTCTGCTCTTCTGGAGTTTAAATCATGTTCTAAAAGTCTTATTGACAATCAGTATTGCTTTTCCAGAGAACTCCTTAGTAAGTTCTCTAAAAAATTGCGAGTGCAAGTTTTTCTGATCTCCTAACTGAAAAAAAATGTTTTGCTCTAATAGTTGCTGTGTTCAACTTTCATCTGAATTGGTTTTTAAATTGGAATCCTGTCATTATCACTTGGTATGTATCACCTGTTGCAGTTTCTTTAGGGCACGGGACTCACTTGTCCTAAATCATACTTCTATCATCAATTTTCCTCTAGTCTACATCAGAAATAAGAGTTTCTACAGTGGGACCTTCTAAAAGAATTTGTACAAGTTACAGAGGTAATTCTTGCTTTTGTGGCTTCAGGAGATGTGTTTTCTTTGAACCTCCTTGACAAAGAGTGGGAATTGCAGATTTATTTGCAGGACATTCTGCATGCAAACATTTGTATCTCTGCTTATTGACAATGGTTTGGTGCTTCCAGTTTCTGCAGGGCAAATGTAGCATAAGAACAGCAGTTTCTCCATTCTTAATCCTCCTACTCCTTGTTTTAGCATGTAGGGAGAGGTCAACCTTTGTCTTCCTCCTGTGTCATGCCCAGTATGATTGATTTCTCCAGGAGTACTCTGTTTAGAAAGAAAGCGTAGTTTTCAGCAAAGCCCTGATTTTTGCCCAGTTTAGTAGTTCCACAGGTCAGGTCACAAGAAGGTCAATTAACTGCTGGAGTTCATACAGGCACTCAGTAGGTCAGCATATATTAGAACAGAAACCTGAAGACTTAACACCCTTTCTCTTTACTATTAACCTAGCTCCACTACTACCGTAATAGTTTTCTCTTTGTTTTTAAATCCAACTCACCTTAATCCAAGCAGAAAGTATCGGCATGGCATGAAGAGTTCAGAAGTCACAGCATGCAATTTAAAATTGTATCATGGCCCCTGATTTCCCAGGGGACAAGCAAATGTGTTTAGAATTTTAAAGGCACCTGCCCCAGCAAATGGCAGTGAGGGCTGTCACTGAGTCGGTGCCTGTCAGTGTACTCATGCATCACACCCACGGTGAGGAACAGTTTGTCTTTTTCACTAAGGCACAGGGTGATGCTTGGTTGGAAGGGAAGATCATACCCTTTACTCTGTCATTCATGGCCTCCCCGGGCGGTGTTTTCACCACCTGAAAGCTGGAGATAGGACACTGGCAGGGATACCGAGTCATTTTATGAAATATTCTCAACTTGCTGATTAAAAGTGTAATGTAGGAAATACACATTACAATCTGTAGTTTATACTCATTGGTTTGTGAAAGTAACATTTCTCCTGTAGGTCTTTTGGACACGGTTACAATTACATTACAGTTTCTTTTAGGCTTCTGGGTTTCACTTTGACAGATACATAAGATCCCTTATCTCCTTGGGACATTTGTTTTGGTCTCCACTCTTACTCTAGCCTTTGTGCCCAGTACCGCATTATCATTATGTATCATTAACTCCAGTAATGCTGCTGACCATTTTAACAATCTGCTTTAATAATTAGTGCATTTAAACTGCACTGATGGAGTTATTTTTTTTTTCCGTAGTTCTTGTTCAGCTTTTGACATGTAACATGGTCTTGCATGATGTCTCATGTTATTTTTGACTCATGATGCACAATCCTCTTAAATGTCTTTGACCAAGAACGCATATATGTAAATGTGCACCCCATACATTTAATGGTGAGATCGTGACATTTTTCCCAGATGCAGCATTTGACATAGCTATACGCTCTGCAGCCCCTGAGAACATGTGAGGGAGGTTCTTCATCATTTAATCTTGGTAAAGAAATCTAAAAAGCAAACTAAGTGACATTGGGCCAAGCAACCTTCAGCTTGGTCACTTCAGCTTTTCTTGAGTTGTGAACTACTTGCACAAAAGTTCTACTTCACAAAAGCTGCTAGCTGGATAAAAGTATTTCCATATTAAATCACCCTTATCACCCTTATTAGGTGTGCCAGAGGGATAATGTCAGCATAAGTGTCTTCATGATCCTCATGCTGCTAGAATAACAAAAAACAGCATAAACTTTACTGAAAAACACCTCCAGAGCTTTTTTTTTTTTTTTTTTTTCCATTCTCTCTGGGTCCTTAAAAAGTGTGAGTAGCAAAACTGTCTCTGACCTCATTTGGGAGCGGCAGCAGTAGTAGTTTAGTTTATGACTGATAATAAAGACATTGTCATCTACTGTGTAGTACCACTTACTAAGTTTTAACAGCAAAAGCCAATCCCAAACAAAGTGAAAAATAAAAAGTGCAAGTGCCTGAATAGAACACTGTTTCACTTCATGGGACATCTCATATGAAGAGTCCTTCCCTCCACCAGGAGTCTGCCATGAGAGTTGGACTTGCTGATCCTTATCTGTCCCTTCTAACCTGAGATCTCCTATAATTCTATGATTCTATGCTTTGTGCTGAAAAGGGATAGGGGAAGGTTTAAAATAAAGGAGTGGAGCAAACGGACCTACAGGAAGCACAGAATTTCAGCTTTCTTGGTAGTAGGTGAGGAATAAATCCTAAAACAGGCACGCTGGCACAGTGTCAGAAAGACAGAATGTAGGAAGTGGATGGTAGAGGTTTGTTGTTTGTTTTTTTTTAATGGGGAGAGGGGGAAAAAGCCATTTGTCCATTCCTTTTAAAAATAAAAACAAATGTAGTCCAGGGTGATTTGTTAAGACGGTGGTTTGTTTCTATGTGCATCTTCTGAATTTTAAAGGTGAGCTATTTAATGGGATCACCAGCAAGAAAATTGTTTTAGGTGTAGGAGACCCAAGAGGTGATTAAGGAATAAAAAAGGTTTAAAAGTCAGATGGAGAAAACAAAGACAAATTCAGTATATGTCTTGGCAGTGCTAGGAGATTTACCAGTGGCAGATAAAAGAAGAAATTTAAAGTTTCCCATAATAAAAGAGTTCCTTGAAGACTTGGAACTTGGAATTGTTTTCTTTTCAGATTTGCTTCACTTGTTTGCACAAAAAGCTGCTTTGTTGCTGTGTGATATACTTAAGGACTCTGGAGTCAGCATTTTTAAGTGAGTTTGTTTAGTGGCAGACTTCAAGAGAACAAAACATAGCTGTCTATTTCTGCTGAATAATACTGCAGAAATTCTTATATTGTGTTGATAAAGTTTTACAGAAAGCTACCTGAAAAACACCAGTGAACCAACCTTCAGCTGTGTCCTTTGGTCTGATATACACCAGAATAATGATATTCCCAAAGGATTTTATTCTAATAATAATAGCAATGGTAACAACAAGAGGAATCTTGTTGTTGCCTCCTGTTTTGTGTAGAGATTGTCCTCTGAAGACCCAGTAGTAGTTTTGAATTCTTGCTAGTAGAAAAGCATTCATATTTGAGATCAATTAAACAAGTCGACTCCTTGCAGATCTCCCTCGATCTGACCTCTGTGCACTCAGGTTTGGTTTGGAAATGGCAGGTCAGCAACTGATCATCCAGCTTGGGTTTGGCTCTTGCCCAGAGACGGATGTCAGCATTTCTGTCCTCTTACCTTTTCTTCCTTCCTCATCTGTTCACTTGCTAAGCATGGCGTGAAGGAAGAGAGAGTCCTGTTATTTGTTTAACTGTTTCCATTTCTAATAAGTTTCTATAGTTTTTTTTTACTTAAGTCAACAGTTAAGTTAAGCTTGTGCTTTTTGAAGCATTTTTGGTGCAACTGAGGGACAGGGTTCTCTAGGGCAGAAAGCCGAAATGCAGCGAAATGCAGTTTCAGCAGAATTGGGGACTTCTAGGGGTTATTTTATGCTTGCCTCTGATCTGAGAAACAACAGTGGTCTTTCACATGGCTGATTCAAATCACTTACTTCCTAATAATCCATCCATCAAATAGATTGTCATTTGTGATGACATTTCTTCTATTTTCTTCTAGATGCGAAGAGTTTGGCTGAAATGCTTATGAGGTAAGAATAGATTTAATGTTTTTAAATTGAAAAATGTCTGTCAACTATGGCATCATATTTAAAAGTTATAGGGACGAATGGAGAAGTAAGCCTTCTATTCCTAAATCCCTTTTCAAAACACACCATTTGATCATTTTTTAAGAACTAGGACACATTTTTGGCTAAAAAAATGGGAGAAAAAAGAATTTGTGGACAATATCTGTGAGAATATACAATGCTAAAAAACTGAGAAATCTTGTGCTAGTAGATTAAATTATAGACTCTATATAGATCCATTTGGACATTTATCTTCTTCAGACAGAAAAGTTTTCATAATAAGTACCAAAGTAATTGCTCTTCAGAGATCATCTTATTAAAGGCTGTAAGTTCCTGGATGTGAATATTTCTAAACTTTGCAGTTATATTTATGTAATTTACTATTGCTAGCTGCTTATGCTCTAAGGAACAAAGGAGCAGGTAAATCCATTTGTAATTTTTCAGTTCTGTTCCATCGGTTCAGCATCCAGAAATCTAATTCAGTTGTTGAATTACAACAGAATGACTATTTTGGCACCACAATTCTTTCAAAGGTGGAAATTTCATATCTTCAATGTTTATTGTTTTGTCTGGGGAAAATATTGAACTTTAAAACTGCTGCAGCTATTTGAAAATGGTATCACCAAGGGATTATTTTTAAGCTCAAATGAGTTTTGGTTTGCTAGAAAATCTTTTTGGTTTTAAGCAAGAAATTGGAGAATATCATAGATATTTTCCAAATGAACCATACTCTAAACTTCCTCACCCGTCATAACCTTCACCTGCTATTGTAAGAATATACTTACCCAAGACATGGTGACAGATGGTTTTAGTCTGAACTCAGCTCTGCGCTATCAGTCTGCAAAGACATCTGAATAGTCCCACTGATGTTAACAAGACGGGTCATTCAGGTCACATCATACCCTTCCTATTTGCCAGTTTAAAACCCCTGCTGGTAACAGACTGTGGGTTTAAGCCACTTCAGGAAGATATGCTCTGATATTTTTTGGTGTCACAGAAAACAGCACAGATCAACAAATGCAGCAAGTCTGTTCCCTAAAGAGACCCAGCATGGACTGGATTAAATTCCTGGATGAAGATATTCAGTCCCAGTCCCAATCACATATATCACCTCTGCAAAACTGGTGAACCTGTGCCTTAGCCCTGGTTAACTTCACCAGTCTTATCACCACTTCTGCAAGGCCATTTCAGTCTCACTCCTCTGATGCTCAGAAAACTATCAAACTGCCAGCATAAGTGCCCAGATTTGACCCATTTTTTCCTCTGCTGATGTCAACCTTCAATTTCAAAAGTTTCTTTTGCCCTTCCCACCTGATGCACTCAGAGGGCACTCAGGTCCCCTCACAGGTTTTGGTTCAGAGATGGTAAGAGCTTACTTACTAGATAAGTCATCTGCCACTCTTGCTTTTCCTTTCACCAACATTGAAATATGATCATCAAGTCAGTTTCTCCCATCTTGTTTATTAAAAAATAATCTTGCTTTTAATAAATAGTCTTATATTATTTTTCTCTTCTAAAAGTGTGAACAAAGGCAAATGAACTAAAAGAGGACTTGAGGAGAAATTTGCAGACACATCATAACTTGGAGCTCTCAAAGTGGAGCTGTTTGGGGGAGCCTGCTTTCTACAGGCTAAATGCTCTGTCACTTGTCATAAATCTGTGAAATAACTCCAACTGAAACTTGAGCTACCTGCCATCAATAGATGTTCCTGACTATTTAACACATTAATAATTCAAGGCTAATAAGCCCTCGCCAAAGCAATTGTAGCATATTACAAAGCTCCTGATATTTTATATCTTTTAGATTTCACCAAAATCTGCTATGAAGAAAATATATTTAAACAAAAAAAGTATGCTGTGGGTTACGTTTTAAACATTTATTATTGGGCAGAAAGCAGAAAAGATGATTCCCTGCTTGATAGGAAATTCTGAGGAATGGAGAGAGCTTTGTGTATCTTCCCTTTGAGGAGATTTCTATGAGTATGTGTAAAGCAGATTAAGAATGGAGCTTTGGTCTTTGCTTTGAAAGTCATTGGCTTTGGCTGTGTAAATCAAATGTCTGGGGAGCAGGATAAGCCCCAGTAGTTAGAGTTTAACGGGAGCAGCAGGACTTGTTGCTGATACGTTAAACTACCAAATAAAAATCCCTGCTGCTGTACAATCGCAGCTGCTTTATGTTTCTTTTGGGTGAAAGCATCGAGCCAGCCAACTTCTTTGTAACAGTTCACTGTGAATTAGTATAGCAATCAACTGAGCTTTCTAATTTTGAACACAAGGCAAGGAATCTTTTCTCCTCAAATACCCTCTGTCAGGCTGCTTCTTTAGACGATTTAGTTTTCCATATGTTTTTACAACAACCGGCTTAGACATCAGGAAACTGTGAGGTGGCCTGACTCTCTGCCAAGGACCCAGAATGACTTTCGGTTTGCAGAGAACCATTTTTAATCCCTTTACATAACTAGTTTTATAGGTTTAACCCTCTCCTGTGCATACAGGCAGTCACTCAACTAAGTTCTTTATTGAAGGTCCAGAAAGGTTATTTAGAAGAGTGTGGTTTTTTAACTATGCATACTCTTTCCAAACACATTATGCACTGTTCTTGCTCTGGGAAAAGACCCATTTATCCACAGGGTGTGCATAAAAGCTGTACTCAATCAATCCCAAAGGCCCACGTACCCAAGAATCTGTCTTTCATAGTGGCCAAAAGCAGACACCTAGGTGGAGTAAAAGACTACAGCAAATATATACTTGTTCCCCGGAGAAGCTCACAGTCTCTAACAATTTGAAGATCATAGATTCATTGAACCAGAAGGAATGAATTGTGTTATACACAGATCCTTACAAGGTCTGACAGGTAAATAACAGCAGTAGCACATATTTAAGTTTGGGAATTTTATATCTGTAGACTAAGGAAAATATAGGTAGATGTGTTTCCTCCCTTTAAAGAAATTAATCTTTGGACTCCTCACCCACCAGACTGTTTTAATACTTTGATGTCTGAATTTTCCTAGGTTAGAAAGCACTTGAGCACCAAACTTCAAAACTGCAATCCTAAAAATCTTTGCCTCATTGCCAAGTCCTAGAGGCACTTAATTGCTGTTGGAACTTTAGGTTTTTATACCTGCAAGTTGAGCTATTGTGGTCTGCAGAAAATAATTCAAAACTCCTTGAGCCAGAAAGAGATAGCATGCTAATGAGCAGCAACCCTCTTGCTACTGCTGATTGCCTGTTCTGTGTTTGAACACTCAATGTCACCATGCTGTTGCATACAGGAGAATTAATTAGGCCAGTAAGGAGCAGGAGAGAGATCACATGAAAAGAGGCATAACTCTTGAGCATAGTAGGGAATTTTTCTGAATATAGAGAGGTCTGGGTTTCAGTTTTGCCTTGAAGGACCTTACATGAATTTTTCATAAAGCAATACCTGGAGCTGAGAATGTGTTTCAGATGTCCTCTCTTGGCAGGTGAACAATATAACTGCAGACCTGGGGAACTGTGCTCCCACTCCCTGTGGTTCAAAAATGGTTCCTATGTGGTTGAGTACTTTGCAAGAGTAAGGAATATAGAGTGTTCATACTGCAGAAGAGCTTCAAGCTCTCACTTGGATTCTGGGGGCTGCATTCTCTGAGGAAGAAGTTTTATTTGATCCCTTTGTCTCCTGCCTCCCTGATGAGCAGAGGAGGGGTGCAGTGATACATTTATTATACTCAATTATGTATTGCACAGATTCTATATGTATCTGACTGCATGTATCCAATAACTATTGGATTATTGATTATTAATTGAAATTGGGACTCAGAAATTCAATTTCCTACTTGATCACAGGTTTGGTCTATGATCTTGGACAAGCCCAAAGTAGTCTGACTTTGCAAGGACAAGTATTCAAGCATATTTGGCATGCAGATGATGTATTATTCTCTGATTCTCTTAACATTTCAGCAACTTGAGTGGAAACCAATAGGAACATGGCATCTAATCTATGCAGAGACTTTGCAGACACTTCGAGAACATCAGTGTGGAATTTATCTGCATTTTAGGATCCTAAATGTCTTTGAAAATTTATGTGTTTAATAAAACAGTGTGACTGCTGCTCTCCACTGATTATATATGCAGAAAAGCCTGGCAAACCCTTGGGTAGCTCTCCCGATATTTTGCTTCCATAATGATTAAATGAGGCACCAGTCGTAAGCTGTTTGAATGCATTTCAGCTATTCATTTGTACATGATGGCAACAGTACCACCTAGGTAGAGGCAGAGATGTTGAAGTTTGAGATACACAGATAGTGTTAATGCTGGGGATCACAAGAGCAGGGAAAGCCAGAAGGTGGCAATCAACCAGAGAGTTGTACCTGTGTGCCTTGCAGATCTCACTCTTGAACTTGGAGCAGAATTACCAACCACATGACAAGGAAATTCCTCCTAAAAAAGACTCTAGGAAAACTTCCAAATCTGCAATAGTTAGGTCTTGCTCACCTGGAGACACAGCAGGAAGTTAAGGCAAATTGTCTAGAGATGTAGGCTCAGGACACATGCGTTAATCTCCTATGTAGAGGCTCTCACTCAGGGAAGAAGTGAGCTTATCATCAAGCAGCTTAATAGTCCTCTGCTGATTCCATTAACAACAATAATTCATTGCCAAAGGAGAATTAGACTGAGTGATCTACAGTTATTTTACACTAGAAAATGAGCCTCCACTTGGATTTTGAAGTGTGAGCACTTGGATCACACTACTGGCTGATTTGTCTTAATTTTCCTCAGCCTCCCTGTGTAAAGAAGTATTTGCAATTATTTCCTCTCCTCCAAAGAGTAATTACATCTAAAAGGGCAAAAAGTTCCTGGATTTTTAGTGCAGTCTGAAGACTTCTTCGTGCAAGCTCTGTACTAGAAATGATTGTAGCATTCAGTTTTACTTTTTCATTTTTACTCATTTTCATTTGCTTTTGGTAGACAGCTCATTTAAGGAGTCATTTTCTGCTACACAAACTTCAAAATGAAATTGTTTCAATTTACATGATGATAGAATAATTGGTTTATGTTCATTTTTAGAATATTGCATCAATCAATTAGAAATAATCCATGAAAATAAATAAGATTTACAACTTTAATCTTGGAACATCAATGGGACTAAAACCTTTATTTATTTTACGCAATGTATTAATAGAATCCCTAGTTATTAATTTGCTTTTTCATTTATCAATAATATCAGTGATATTTGGAATTTATCTAATGAAAAATAATGAAAAGTTTAAAAAAAATAGAAATTACTTGAGACGTCGTTTTCCTATCAACCTGTTTGATTAGCTGTGTTTCTTTTTACTCATATTCATGAGGAACGAAAGAAAAGTTCCATCTTGCAAATTGTTGTTACTGATTTCATTATATGGCAACACTCAAAAAAAACTATATGAAATTTTCAGAACATCCCTGCTGTCCCTCAACACTGCATTCATCTGCTTGCCATGTGCAATAAATTAATGCCACACACTTGTTCTGAAGAGGGGGAAATAAGATGTATGAGTATTTTGCAGGTTATGCTTATATTATATTTTTGATTCAGCTGGACAGATTTAAAATGAGGAAGCTTGTAAGTATCTTTTAATTTAGGCCTAACGTTAATGTGTTTGCTTCTCGCTTGTTTTTAGCAAGAACACCAGAACATCAGATACACTTAATAAGCAGCAGCAAACACTGAGGATGCACATAGACATTCCCAGAGCACAGCTTCTGATTGAGGAGAGAGACACGATGGAGACCATTGGTAAACTCTTATTGGGCTTCTTTTCACTGGTTAATGTAACAGATTTCCTTTACCCCATACCTTTTCCCCATTGCATACAAGAAAAAAGAGTTACAAAGTAACTTGCCACATTTGATAACTGAACTGATTATTTTTTTCTCCCCTTTGAATAATTTCTCACTTTCAGTAATCTCACTACATTATTTAAAATAATGCAGGACATTAGGAAAATGAAGCTCATGGAAAGAGCCACTTGAAGAAAATGTAAATGAAGACTGACAGTTTTATGATTTTCATTTTGATTGCTCTTTTGGCTTTGACTAGACAGGCGGATTACTGACACTACGTATAAAGAAAACACAATTCTGGAACTACAATATCAGTACTTAAAGATTTGCAACAGCCAGCTTCTAAAATTTACACGTTGCATATTGTGTCCACCTGTTCATAGCAAATGGGATTTCAACATTTTGATCAGTTTTCAGCTTTTATTTATCTATGCAAAATTCAAATCTAAACTGTTTCACACAACAGAAATGTGTCTGGCACATAGCTGAACTGTCATGAAAACCAGAATTTTTTGTTGTCAGCGCTTTTCTCAAAATAGTTTAAACACAAGATGTTTGAAATCTCAACAGAATAAAAATCCAGCCTGATCTCGTGACTGTATGGGTACACACAGGACCCTCCAGAATAACTGATCTTATTAGACTTCCAACTTTTTTTGATTAGAAGCCGGTGATGGGCTGGAGAGGAAAGATCTGCAAGGTGGGAACAGCATCTCTGGAACTCCTGTCCATGCCCACTTTGGGGAGGGATTTAACCCCTCACTCTGTCACACTTGCTGTCCGTCTGGCATGGGGAGGTGTACTTGGGGGACATTTCACAGTTTGTGCTGCAGATTTGAGATTGAGACCTATGCTTTACCTGAAATCCAGACTTTTTTTTAATCCTGATTTGAGCTTCCTGAAGTTTGCCTCTGTGATGCAGTCTTTTGTGCCAAGCTTCATTCTAAAGACAGCTTTTACTTTTGAATTATAGTTGCTGAGCAATAGGGGGTTATAGTGGAAATACTTTTAGTGCCTTAACTGTAACAATGCGATCAGTCCCTTGGTAATAGCCAGCTCTCCACAAAGCACTCAGAATAAGCAGGCACTTTGTCAGTCTTTGACATAGTTTACTGCCAAGAGGCTTTATTCCCAACCTGAATAAGTGCTCATCTTTTGCCAGAGACAGAGTAATTTGATTTCATAATGCTCATTCTATTTATGGCCTTCTTTGGGTAAAAAATGCTGCTTATGTTATTGTGAACTGTTTGTCTTAATGGTCTTTGTCAAGTTAAAAAAAAAACAACAGAAACCAGGAATGCTTAGTAGAAGTGGATCAACCTTTGCTGACTAGTAAATGCATGGAAGCCCCACTGCTGCCAGTCCCCTTAGAAATACATTACAAAGCTATATAGCATAAGATAGCAAAGAACTTCTTGTGGCTTTTATTACTATTATGAATGGACAAGAAGACTGTAAAGAATGCAAAAGAAAGTCTGATAGCATGCAAATTGTTGTTCTGCGAGCACAAGATTGGAAGCGAGTGGAAGATTTATTGCTGTTAAACCTTCCTTGATCAAGTGTACCAGATTCCTTTTTGGAGTGAAAGACATACAATACAGAGATCACAACTGAAAAACAAATTTAAAATAAGTGCCCTATAGCACTGACTTTCTTCAGAGATCGAGGTTTGTGTAGAATTTCAGTGAATATATGCTTCCCCATAGGGAAGCAATAGGCAGCAGAACCATACAACAGCAAAGGTCAGTGCTCACCTTTTTCTTCCAGTCCTTCCCAAGGTCAGGCTTCACTTCACACCTTTCTTTGCAGCTGCAGGAAAGCCCATAGTCAGCCAGACTGACTATGTTAAGAGAAGCTTATACGACAGGCATAAAGGTCTCTAAAGCTTCTTTTTCCACACTACAGTAGTGAGGTTTGGTGAAAAGAGAGCTGGTAGGACTTAGCCCTTAGCTTCCAGAACAGCAAACCACTGGACTTAAGGATGCTTAGATGCCCTCCAAACATATTTCCATTGTCTTCACTATGGTACCCACATGCTTAAAAATAAGCAGCTCCGTAAGAACAGTCTTGGGTCATGGCAATCCCTTCTGCAATATTCTGTCTCTGGAGAAAAAGCTGACTGGTAGAGGGTTAGTTAGCAACGTTACCTAATGATGTCCTTTGGGAAGGCATGGGTGATTTCACAGAGGACATATGTTGTTGAAAAGCTCAGCTGAGTTTTCTGAAAATGAAGGGGGAGAGGGCAGTGTTCAAAAGATGTGAGAGAAGGAATTAGGGTCAAAAATAATTACACACAACTTAGCTTCTTGGAAGGAAGCTTAATAGTCTGTCTCAGTTGCACATCTCTAAGTTGAAATCACAAAGACAGACATGAAAATTCCACTTATTCTTTAGTTTTGTGTGAGCTTTGAATTTAAACCCAGAGGCTCCCAAGCTGTGGTACAGACTTCAAAGCCGTCTTCAGCCCTGCAGAGAACAGGGAGATGCCACTGTCAGTGGTGGTGCCCAGCTGAAAATAAGTCTGGGGACTTGCCGTGAAGCTCTTATGAAGGCAAACCCAAAATTTGTTACTCATTATCTGATTTTTTTTTTTTTTTTTTTTTTTTACATACAGATGACAGATCAACGGTTCTGCTCACTGATGCCGACTTTGGAGAGACATCTAAGCAGAAGTCACTGACTGTCACCCACACAGTACATTACCAGTCTGTGTCACAAGCTACAGGACCACTGGTGGATGTTTCTGATGCCCGGCCAGGAACAAGTAAGCACATAAGAGAATATGTTATCTGGAGAGGAGAAAGCTATAAGAAAATGAATACTGTGCATTTGCATCCTCATGGGGTTTTTTTCTTCAGTCTGAAAGTTGAGAGAGATCTATTTAGGTCAGCAGAGAACATTTCTTATACGATTCCTTTTAGTGATTCAATATGGTAAAAATTGCATATGCATCTGAAATGTAGGTGTAATTTGAAATAATTCATACCTGGCTTTCATTAAACTAAATGCATACTAGAATTTAATTTCTAGAATTTATTGGGTAAATTAGCTTAATGGCTTTTAGTGTCTAATATATTTTTTCTTGGTGATCAATCTTTATTGTATTTCAAAATACATCTTCCCTCCTTACCTCTCCATCACACAAGAAATACATTTCTCATTATTGCTTTTCTGAGAAAGTTGTATTTCCAGTTTTAGTAATTATGGTAAATTACTTTTCCCAGATATATTCATGCTGACTTATTCTTGTAGTGATTAAAATACTATCATAAATTAATATACTGCTGCAATTCCTTCTTCTTATTTCTCTCATGAATATGTTCCATACCTATGTAAATGGAAAAGAAAATCCATTTGAAGGATTGAAGGAATACTTATGAGTTAGGGATATTAACAAAGTGTAGTTCACTAGCAGTGTGAAAATCTCTTGGATTAGTTCTGTCTCCTGACTGTTTCAGAATTTGTTTACTTGGTGAGTTCAGTCAATATAAATGCTGAAAACTCAGTTTCTAGAATGCAACTTATTTGAAAAATCTTCATTTCATGTTCATTTCCATTATAAAGTGTCTTTATAAATGATAGGTGTTCTAGTCCTGACCTTGCTGCTTTTCTAACTCTGACAGTTCTAAGATATGATTAGTTATTTCTCGAGAACAAGATTAGTAACACCATTTTTAACTATGAGGAGTCACGGGATTTGAATTAGAAGTGTCAAAATACGGTATTTGTTTTCTTTCTGGTACCACTCTTGTATTGCTCCTTTATTTCATGTACATGCTGTCTAACCTGCTCACTAAGAGCAAAAATATCATCATATAACCTTTGTCATGTTGGCAGATCAAGATCAAGCATCTGAATAAACAGTGGACACCACCTTTCTAATAAGGAAAGAAGCATCACCCCAAAATTGCATGCCCATATCATACCACAGTATTTTATAGCACCAGCACCTGCCATACCTAATCCCTTTTTTTGGGTGCAGTTATGTTCTTCATTCCACTGAAGTCAGGAAGAGACTTCCTTCAAATTAAACTTGGCTTTTACTCATGTATGAGAGTATGATATTTGTCCAGCTCAGCTTTGGAAGCAGAAATCCATCATCACTTTTATTATGCAGTAAAAATCTGATTGCAGCCATGGACAGGACTGGGTCAAAGACTTTTAGGCAGTGTTCTCTGGATTTAAGACACTAATATAGCTTTGATAGAGACTGAGCTATGAGATTTTGTCTAGACACACAATTTATTCTGTGAAGAAGGGAGCAGCGCCCAGCTGAGTGCCTCAGAGATTGTGGATCCTCCCATTTGAGCACACTCCCACCCACTGATTGACAAATATTCCCTTACAGCACTTTTTAAGTTGTTCTCTAGTTCTTTTGTATTTATTTATAGATAGGTATGCTTCTTTGCCTTGCTCACCTTAGCTATCTACAGTTATGTTTCGGCCTATGACAGCAGAACTGGCTTAACAACCGGGGCACCAGATGTGTGCTGTTTTCCATCACACAGGCAGCTCTGGAGCTTGCTGTGTCTGTGCCACAGAGTCCTTTATGCGGGCACAGGACAGCTGGGCCTCAGCACCTGCTCAGCAGGACGAGCACTGACCTCCTGCGTGCTGGCAGCAGGCTCTCTGGCCTCCTTCAAATTGCTGACAAAAGCCTACTGAGTCACGGAATCAGAGAACAGTTGAGGTTGGAAGGGACCTCTGGGCACCGGCTAGTCCAACCCCTCAGCTTAAAGCAAGGTCAGCTAGAGCCAATTGCCCAGGCCCATACCCAGATGACTTTTGAATATCTCAAAGGATGGTGACTCCACTGCCTCTCTGGGAAACCTGTGCCACTGCTCAGTCACCCTCACAGTAAAGCATTTCCTCATTCTTAGAGGAAAGCTCCCATGTTTCACCTTGTGGCCATTGCCTCTGGACCTGTCACTGGGCACCACTGAGTACAGCCTGGCTCCATCCTCTTTGCACCCTCCCTTCAGGTATTTATATATATCAGTGAGATATCCCTGATCCTTCTCTTCTCCAGACACAGCACCATGCTGAGAGGTTTCCCACCAGCACTCACTTTCTGTCCTTCACATCTTTCCTCAAAGCAGACACAAGGTGCTCTTCTGGTTACATGGCAGCCACGTGCCAACTTTCCACAGCTGGTAACGCACTGACAGGCTGGTCACGTCATGCCAAGTGTGGTTTTGGATGTTATCCATGTGAGGCAGCTATGTGTTGCACTATCAGGAGGATCAGTTATCAATGGCACCAGGTTCATATTTTTCCACTGCTGTAGGGGGAAGATGTGTAATAGGAGATCAGATCATAGCTGGTATTTGTAAATAAATACTTTGTTTCTTTGAAGCAGAGGAGTACAAATTCTTATTTTTTGCAGTAAGAATGCTTAGGCAGAAGCAACACTCAGAGTCATTATCTAGATATTGTTTTTTTTTTTCTTTAAATTGCTTCTGCTAAAGTCTCTTACCTCAAAGAGTGACAGCTTCGCCATTTGAATGTCAAAGAACTTTTGAATAGATTTGAATTTTTCATTTCTAATACCTCTTCTCTCTATTGTTAGTAATATTCTTTCAGAAGCTTCGAAGAGAAATCCTTCAGTGCTGATTTAGTCACTTTCTGTTTGCCACATAATGATTTTTGTATTCCACCTGCTTTGTTAGGGAGTACAAGCCTTGCTTTTACAGAAGAACAGTTTATTAACAAAATAATGAGGTCAGTTTCGGCAGATAGTTCACTTTTAATCCCTTGGTCACCATATTACTTGTAGGATAATAAAAAATAAAACATTCATGACCTTAAACAAGTAGCAGATTACTTTTAAAGATACTGTATTTATTTGCTAAATTTTTAAAACAGTCAAATCTTCATGAACCTGTCCCTAGAGAAACTCTGATGACATAATTACAGGTTATGTTTTATGTCTTGGCTACTTGTTAAAAATCGTGAGGTGATTTGTAGGTGATTAATACAGTAATATAGTAAAAGTATTAGTAAAATGTCTCATAAAATGCCTATAAGTATCTAAAGGGTGGTTTGAAGGAGGAGGAAGCCAGACTCTTTTCAGTGGTTGCCAGTGAGAGGACAAGGGGTAACGGGTATAAGTTGGAACATAGGAGGTTCCACTCAAATATGAGGAAAAACTACTTCACAGTAAGGGTGCCAGAGCCCTGGAACAGGCTGCCCAGGGAGGTCGTGGAGTCCCCTTCTTTGGAGATTTTCAAGACCCGCCTGGATGCAGTCCTGAGTAACATGCTCTAGCTCTAGGCAATCCTGCTTCAGCAGGGGAGTTGGACTAGATGACCTCTACGGTCCCTTCCAACTCTAATAATTCAGTGAAATTCAGTGAAATAGGAAATTATATCACCACATTTCTAAGCACATTTTTACAAACTGAGAGCAGGTTCCTGGTGTAGGTTGTTTCTGAGGGTACAACTACACCGATAATTTACCTTAGATCCCAGATGAGATGTGGTGTGAAATCCCTGACCAGATCTACTGGCCTTGTGCTTTTTCACATCTCAATGTGGTTTTTGGTACTGGAGAATTGCTTATGTTGGAGTAAAGGGATAATGACTGTGTCGATGGGAGATTGGGAGGGGCCTCAGCTCTTCAGCTGCACACTTTTGAAAATATATGGTTTCATTAGAAAGAAGGTATTTCAAAAAAGTATTAGCAATTTGGTAACGAGCAGCAATATCACTGTTATTTTTTTTACCCACAAGAATGGTGAGTAGGTTTTTTTAAACCAACACGATTTCAGCGGCCGTCCCCTTCTGACAGGGCTTGTTTCCTTGTCAATTCAAGAACCCAACGGCAAAGACCCTCTCTGTTTTCCGTCACAGATCCTACCACAAGGAGGAGTGCCAAAACCGGACCCACAGCTCGCAACCGCTATGCTAGCCAGTGGACCCTCAACAGACCTCACCCTACCATATCAGCTCATACCCTCACCACAGACTGGAGGCTGCCCACCCCCAGGCCAGCAGGATCAGTGGACAAGGAAAGCGACAGCTACAGCGTCAGCCCCTCGCAGGACACAGGTATGGGGCAGTAACCTTCTCAGTCCTTGAAATACTTCACTGGGTGCTTGGGAGTCATCGTTTTCTCCTTGCTAAGGTGTTTTTCTGTAGGCTATTTATAAGGGATGCCACAAATGCATATAGTGCTAATGATAACAAATATTGTGCCTGTGGTTTCTCATGCCACACATGCATACTGGAGTCCTTTGAAAGACATGGTGGTAGTTTTTCCTGTAGCTGAAGCATTGTACTTCCTATATCTGAAGGAAAAAGTTGTAGAGTTTGTTGCACAAAATGGCATTGACCAAGAATATGCCTGAGTCATAGGTGAAATAGTTTCAAAGTTTGAGCTACACTGAGGTTAGTATCTTCCTTTCCCCATTCATGTAATGTCTTCATACAGTTTGTTCTAAGCAGAAAAAATGAGAGGGAAAAATCTGGAATTGGGGTCAAATTCAAAATCCATTAATATCACTGAGTACTGCAGCAGCTAGCTCTGAGTTATTTGAGAAACAAGCATATGTTTTATTCCTCTAGATGGTAAGTGGGGAGACACTGAATACATATTCTGCCTGCAGTCTTCATCTCTCCTTGGTGTCTTCACATTATAAATGCAGTTGTAACTGAAAAAAAATAAAAGTTTTCCTCTCTGCCCTACACTGAACAAATGACAAAAAAAAAAAGGCAAATAAATGAGTAAATGATTAAGCAGGAGAATAGTCACAAAGCAAATCTAATAAAGGTTAAATATGACGAAAGGTAAAGTACTGTTCAAAGGAATGCCTGGCAGAAGCGAATCCAGGCTTACTCTGACCTCCTCAGAAGGAATTGCGTAGCTTCTATTGTGATTTTAGGGGAAAAGTGTTTGCCACATGAAAAAGCTATGCATTAGAGCTGCAAAGCACTAGGTGTGACTGGCCTTTCACCGTGAAAACCTGTATGACTGATTTTATTCTTTTTATAAGAACAAGCATCTGACTTCCCTTACATCCAGTAATTTATAGGCTAGAGTTGTCATCTTTTCACAATTCAACCTCCTAAATTTGCAGACCCCTATGTTGTCTCCATAGCGTAATGGCACTCAGTACATACCTCTAGCCATCTGACAAACTTAATTCTAATTTCTTCAGGTAGAATTATCATAAAGCTTTAAAGATTAACTCTAACAGCTATACAAATACAAATATTAATGGCAGCTGTTATCTCAAAAACCCTTTTTGTAGGCGTTCCAGATTTCAGGTTAACTTGCATATGTTCCAACATTTTGTCACCCACAGGTATTTTCCAATGCATGTGGCAAAGTGCAGAGAATTCAATTTACTGTATGGTTTAATAGACAAACTACGTACACTTTTGTAACCAGACTTCATAATCTGTGTTTTAATATCGCTACATTTGAACACACAGTGATTTATTTAGGGATAGCAACCTTTAGATCATGCTCAAGAAAGGTTTTCTTGTGCCAAAATGTAACTCTATTTTGCCACTTGGTTTCTGGGAAAAGAATAGAGTCAGTTTAATCTTGAGTACTTCAGAAGCTGAAAATTTCCAAAGCATTATAATAGGTATAGCCAAATTATATGTTCAAGAATCAATTGAACTAATGTTCACATTTCCAGTATGGAGATAAGATTTCTGAATCTAGTTGATGCAGCTGGAAGAATTTAGCACTTCTTGTCAAAATAATTTCAGGTTTACAAAGCAGTAGCTTTTAAGCTTAGGAGAAATGTGTTGCAACAGTTAATGGTTGTAACTAAGTTAAAATGTTCTAACTGGAGACCATTAGAAATTTTCTGATGAATCTAGGTTCATGAAGCTTACTCTGGGCTTGGATGAACTTTCACCACATCTAAAATAGGTGTTCAAGCAGATTCTTCCTGGAATAGTCTCCCCAGGGCACGGGCTGTGGGAAGCTGCAGGTCTTGACCTTTATGGTCCAAACTGGGACCTTCACATGACCGTGATATTTACAGACACTGCAGCTTCCAGGAATTTACAGTTGATCAGAAATTTGGAAAGACATGATTTTTGTCTGATTTACAAATCAAATGTGAAAAACAGAATGATGTTTCCTGTAGAAAAAGTAAACAAAACATAACAAAATACTTGTTTAAATTCTGGCCAGCTCAAAATCTTAAGCAACTTATGGCATATTGTAGAAGTACTTGTCATTTTAAATAATGCATGCTCCTATTTACAAGTGGCAGGAGTGTTGTTCTTTGGGCACGATGAAAACTGATGCAAGGATCCTAGCACACAATAAAAAAGATAAAGATTTGCAATAACAACACAGTTGCCTCTGGCTGCTATAGGAGCCCCATTTTTATGAATTAGCTATTACATTGTGCCTGTTTATTGAGCATCACCAACAATATCTGAAATTGTACAGATTGAAACATGACTTCTGCCCAAGGAACTTTTGACAGTCCTCTGCTCTTCCAGCCCACTGGAAATGCGATGGGTGCAACAGACCAGTCATTTCTCCCCACAGAAATGAGCGGTGCATTTCCAGAACGCTTTTTAATGTATCAGTAGCCATTTACATCTTCAATAATAGTGCTTGTTTAAGAAATATTGATATTCTCAGAAACTCATCAGCAGAGAATAACAGCCTGTAGGTCTCTGTGTCAAATATGAAGTCCCCATTAACTTCAGCAGTATTGAAAAAAAGTACCTGAATTACTGCAGACTGGTACCTATGAAACAATATTGCTTTCTTAAGACCTTTGTTCTGTAGGAAATGATTTAGTACTTTGCCTGTGTCCGAGATAGTCGGGGACAATGCCTGAGAGACTCTGCTTTTATATTTATGAGATGCAATAAAAAGATAATGTAAATAAGTTGTTCCTGATTTTGTTAAATCTATTTTGGGGGTTTCTAACATTTTTAAGGCAATTAACTTTTAGAGAAATGGGTTTTTGTAAGAAAAAAAAAAAAAGGTAACCTTTTTATGCATTAAAGGTTATTTCTTCTAAACCATGAATTTAATGCGAGGCCACAAAATGCTGCTAGAAGAATAAGACTTCAGTTTAGATTATCTGTAATTATCAAGTTACTGACTAAACTAAAAATTGTATAGATATTTGAAGTGAAGCAGACTCATTTAAATTACCTTGATAATGTCAAGGGCTCTGGATTTTATTAAGAAATACTGTCATGTTCATAGCTTTTCCAAAAAGGCTTGTGCAGATATTTTCTTTCTCCCATTATTTATACTTCTGATGTTTAGATCGAGCAAGAAGCAGCATGGTCTCCACAGAAAGTGCCTCCTCAACATATGAAGAGCTAGCGAGAGCGTATGAGCATGCAAAAATGGAAGAGCAGCTGAGACATGCCAAGTTCACCATTACAGAATGCTTCATATCAGACACATCGTCGGAGCAGCTCACGGCAGGGACTAATGACTACACGGACAGTCTGACCTCAAGCACGCCATCAGAGTCAGGGATTTGCAGGTTTACCGCATCCCCCCCCAAACCTCAGGATGGAGGGCGAGTGATGAACATGGCAGTTCCAAAGGCACATCGGCCAGGTGAGACATTAGAGGTAACATTTTGGTCCTTGGGGGTGAGCATTTCATCCCATGCTTAGGCTGGGTAACAGGAGAGTGCATATTACAAGGAAAAAAGTAGGCACACAATATATACCGTCGCTACTTACAGAGATAATTGCTTTTTATCCCAGCTAACATAGCATTTGAGTATATTCTCCCATATGCAGAAAGATGAGCAACTTGGAAATCTAGGAGCAGACAGGAACTATACTAGGCTAACAAGTGCATACTTCTACAGCTGTAGCCATCAGGCAATAGACCCTCCTGGGATAAATAAGACCATATGGGATACATATGCCCATCTCCAACTCAAAACACACACTAATAAATCATGTCTTGCAGCAATACTTTGTGCTTAAGAGCAAAGGTTTGCTATCAGAACAATTCATAAAGACAGATTGTAGAAGATGTACTATCCCTTCTGCCTTGTAGTTTGTCAAAGATGTAATAACCCTTTGGTGATGTTCTTGAGCTGTTATATTCTCTCGTTGACATCTCCTGATATTGAGCTAGGATTATCTAAAGGGGGGAGAATTAAAAATGGAGAAAATGAAGACAGGGCAACAGCCCAAGGGATATGCAGCCTTCTACCTTCATACAAGTTTAAACCCACTCCAACTTCTTACTGACTCAAAGTGCCTGAGGGACATCATCTGTTGGGCTCAATCAAATTTCCTGTTCACAAATAATTTTGTTTCTACTGATACCCTAGTGCACCATAGCACAGGTAGATTATTTGTGATGCTCTGTGCTCAAATACATGATAAAATATTCTCTGAAGATTTGTCAGTCTTTGTTACAGAATACATGATGTGACATACTGGAGGAGGATTCAAATTGGGAAAGAGCACACTTATATTTGTGTGATTTTTCTGAAAAAGTGATATAATTTATTTTATTTTATTTTATTTCATTTCATTTCATTTCATTTTTGATTAGTATATAAATTTGCTGGTGTGGGTGGGGTTACTCGTATAAAGTATAAGTTGTACACAGAGAAAGTAATTAGTAGTGCTTACTTATGTAAAAAAGACTAATGAATAAACTACAGTCTTTTGACTAATATCCACCATAAATGGAAAAGTAGTCATTGTGAGGACAGAGAAATGAAAGATAGCCAGTAGTATCAGGAAGGACCTGACACTGAAAAAAAAGCATAAAGGATTTTGCAAAAGAAAGCTAAAAGAACATGGGAAGAAAAAGACCATACATAAGGTAGGAAGTTAAAATAGACAAGGCAGGAAATTAGTGTATCATACAGATAGATAAGAGGGAAAGTAAGTAGGAAATAAAATAGTGAAATAAATGACTGATTTATATGTAGTTACAGAGTAGAAGCACAAACCCAGGAGCTGTAGAAATAGATAAAGATAGAAATAATTTTCATTTCTAGCTCAGAAAAAAAGTAAGATAAATATTTGTACTTTCTCTGCTAAAGGGAAGCATCTACATTCACAGCTAAGTCAAAATTGCAGCCCTCTTCTTCCAGTCAGTCAACAAACATTTTTTATCATTTCTTTAACAAATAGCTTGCTCTCTTCCTTTCATGTTCCAAATACATTATTTATGCATATTTAGTATTTGGAAATATTCTAATATATTCCATATAAAGCTGATTTTCTTGAGGGTGTACAGCACCAAAATTTGGTTGCTGAGCTTGAGTTAAAAGCCCCTCCAGTGAATTACAGATTTGTAGCCATTTTTAGGTCTGTTAGTTTAAATGGCTTGAATTTGTACCTGGTTTCTTGATTGACTTTAGCTTTCCTTTGCAGTAAGGAAATTAAATATATTATGAAATTAATAATTAGCTTCAGTACCTTGAAAAAATTGAATGTTCCATTGGAGCAACTTGAATGTTGGCCCTTAAATATTGACTGATATGTTATTAAAGGTTACTTTAAGAAGGGCTTTAAACAAAACGTATGGGCAAAAAGAATTTTCAGTACTAGCAGATAGACCAATATTTTTAGTGTTCAAATCAGTGAGGAAAGACTTATGGGGCATCTTTCTTTTTCACCCATCATTTCAGAAATTCTGTGGAAGTAATTAATAATTCAAATATAATTAATCAAAGTAACTCAACATTTGGGAACATGGAGAAGAAATAAAATAGTTAAGGTATTTAGATTAAGTAGATGAGAACATCTGAGAGGAAACCCTGACTGTGCTGCTTTAGTACATCTTTATTCCTCCTGTTCTCATGATGCTTTGCTTTTCTTCTCCCCCAGCTCAATTTCTTTCCTGTACTATGTCACTCTCAATAAATTATGTCTCTTCCTTCCTAATTTTTGATCTCACTTTTCAAACTGCCTGTACTGCTACCTGCTGCAACTTTTATGGTTGCAATTAAGGAGTCTGCAATAAGTAGTATTTGTTTTCCAAAATAATCCCCCACAATTTTCGACAGTCTCAAAAAGCCTGTAAGAAAAAGTTATTTGGATAAATGAGACATTTTGAAACTTACCTATCAAATGCTGCAACTTAAGAAAGGTAATGCTGGAGTTTATTGGTGAACTTTGTCAGCTAAAACTGAGCTCTTACAGCACCTACTTCTTAGTTTGTTGCTACCATAAGGGTTTGGTATGACCAAGCTAAATATTAGAACACCTGACACTTGCCTTCAGAATACCTTCTTGTGAGTTTTTGAAGGCATCCCAACTTATGTCACTGATTGTTCCCTTGCTTTTCCCAGGCTTCTCCTAGGAATCTTTTGTACCTGTGTAGTCAAGCCTGCTGATATATTTTACCCAACAGGCAGCATTTGAGAACTCAGGTTGCTCCAAACTGAGATAGTTAATAATTAGGAGTAGGGAACCTGAATGCTTTTTCATTGGAGGAGAAAAAGGGGTCATCAAGATTCAATTATTTGTATTCTGGGGGCTGACAGGACTCTGCTGTAATAATCTCAGAAACTGAATCAAAACAGTTGATCAACCCATCAGCTTGAATCATATTTGGATGGCTCATCAGATGTCTAGGCAAGCTAAGTAATTGATCATTTCTAGCACTTTAACTATAAATTAGGACTGTCTTTTCAGAACTTCTACACATTACATACAACTCTAACTCTGCAATTAGTAATGCATGATAGTTGATTGTCTTGTATTCTATGCCCACTGTGTCTTCTAATAGACCTTTTCCCTTGCAGTCAGCTGGTGCTGCAGATATACACCTAGGTCAGCAGCCAAAACTGCTTCTGACTTCTGGATTTCTACATCTATTTCCTGACATTTCATTTACAGAAACAAGAATCAGTTTCATGAAATTAGCTCAGACATGGGAGCTAAAAATGCAAGGATTTTGACATGAAACAATAACAATAATTTTATAAAGAAAAATAGAGCAATCATACCTAATGTCACTATAAATAGTAAATAAGGAAAGTGATTTTGGCATACTGAATCTGAGACATGTACTGTGACTTCAGAATGATCTGGATATTTGGCGTGGTTATTCTTTATAATTCAGACTGTCAAATGTATAACACTGTAGTATACATCTCTACATTTCAGCTGAAGTTATTGCATCACAGAATCATGGAACGGTTGAGATTGAAAGGGACATCAACCAATACCTTTTCTGTGCAGCTGCTTTCAAGCTGGGTGGCTCCCAATGTGTACTGGTGCATGGGGTTGTATCAGCCACTGCTCCCATTTTTTTGCCATCAGTAAACTTGCTGAGGGTGTGCTCTGCCCCACCAGCCAGATTGTTAATGAAGATGTT
The DNA here is from genome assembly GCA_025769975.1 of Gallinago jamesoni. Classification (NCBI taxonomy): domain Eukaryota; kingdom Metazoa; phylum Chordata; class Aves; order Charadriiformes; family Scolopacidae; genus Gallinago; species Gallinago jamesoni. The sequence goes on along the minus strand of JAOQGH010000001.1, from coordinate 113,033,771 downwards.
GAACAGGACTGGACCCAGTATACACCCTTGGGGTACATCCCTAGTTACTGGCTTCCAACTAGACTTTGTTCCACTGATCACCATCCCCTAGACCTGGCTTGTTTAGACAGTTTTCAGTTCACTTCCCTCTCTGCTCATCCAGGTAATTCATCATCCTGATGAAGATCTTACAAGAAACTGTGTCAAAAGCCTTAGTGAAGTTAAGGTAAACAATATTCACTGACTTTCACTCATGTACCAGGCCACTCATTTAATCATAGAAGGTTATCAGGTTGGTCAAGCATGACTCCTCCTTGTTGAATCCTTGCTGACTACTCCTGATTACTTTCTTTTCCTCATGTGCCTGAAAATGGTTTCCAAGATTAGCTGTTCCATCACTTTCCCACAAATGGAGATGAGGCTGAGTGGCATGTGGGTTCTTGGGTCCTCCTTTTTGTCCTCTTTGAAGTCAAGAGTCACATTTGCTTCCTTCCAGTCTTCAGGCACTTCTCCCAACCACCATGATCAATCAAAGATTATTGAGAGTGGCCTCAGAATGAGATTTGCCAGTTCCCTCAGTACTTGTAGGTGCCTCACATCAAGGGCAATGAGTTTAGATGTGCCCAGTTTGCTTAAGTATTCCCTGACCAGATCCTTGTCCACCAAGGGTAAGTTTTCCTTGCTCCAGACTCTTCCACTAATCTCTTGGACCTGACATTCCTGAAAGCTGGTCTTGCTAGTAAAGACTGAGGCAAATAAGGCTTTCAGTACCTTGACCTTTTCCATGTCTTGTGTCACTAGGTTCCCTCCTCCATTCAGCAGCAGAGCCACATTTTCCCTGGCTTTCCTTTTGTCACCTATATACTTCTATAAGTTTTTCATTGTCTTTGACATCCCCAGGGCAGATTCAACTCCAGTTGGGCTTTGACTTTGCTAATCACATTTCTACATGCTTGGACAATGTCTCTGTAGTCCCTCCAGGTTACCTGTGCCTGCTTTCACCATCTGTGGTACTCCCTTTCTGTGTTTGAGTTTTGCCAGGACCTCCTTGTTCATCCATGCAGGCCTCCTGGCATTTTTGCCTGTGCTTCTGCTCATTGAGCTTGGAGGAGACGATCCTTGAATATCAATCAGCTTTCTTAAGCATAAGGCTACATCTTGTTGTCTGTACAAGCAGCTGTAGTAGTTTTCTGCATCATTGTCTTGACACCAGGCCAAAATTTTCAAGTATATGGAGAAGATATTATTAAATATTCTTCAGCAAAAAAATATTTTAGGAGCTGCATTTTTCTTGAATTTTTCAAAAGTCATAGCTGAAGGCAATGGAACAGGAAAGTAGAAATTTTTTTTTAATTAATTCCCACATTCAGTATTTTGATAGCACGTCTTATGGATCTTTGCGTTCTGATCCTTGTGACTCCACAGACAGATTTTTGGAAAAAGATGAGATTACTGGTAGGTTTTGCTTCAGTATCCACAGTAACATCACTATTTTTCCTTTTATAATAACACATTATAAGCCATGAAGGAAACTGAAATTGCTTCTTAACAGCAGCTTCTGCATAGCTTCCAAAAAGTGAAAGAGTGGATGTAGACCTGCACATGGATTTTTGTGGACTTCACAGAGCTGGCAGACCTAATCTGCCCAGGCCTTGAAGATGACCCACTGCAGATGATGACATTTCTTAGTAAGCTATCAGAGGAGTCCTGCATCCCAGGGGACACATTAAAGGAGAAAATTGTAGCAGTAGAGTTAGCACAGCAGTATTTTAAACACATGGGACAAATCACATCCTTTAGAAAAGTGGGTCTTCAATTCCTAGCCTCTGTGCAGTGTTAATGTGCTTCATAGTATAAAAATTATGTCAGTGCATTGCTAGCATTGCATCTTTCTCAGCATCAAAGCTCTCAGAAGCTTGGGATTATGATTATTGGTCTCCACCCCACAGTTGCCAGTAACAAGAAGTTTGGTTAGCAAGTTCAAGTCCTCAAGGAACAGGTATACTGAGAAGTCATCTCAATGGTATACAGGGTCCTTCCAGATTAAAAGTGGGGCATTTTTTCCTATTTATATTCAGAAATTTCAACAATTGTTCCCCAAAGTTTGCCTCGGAGGCTGACAAATGAGTCAGTCCTTCATCCTCTAAAGTTGTCATTCAAATCTTCCATTCAGAATCTAGGTGAACAAAAATTGGGAAGAAATATACTCTCTTCCTACCTCCCACTGTAGCATTAAAGAATCTGCAATGTAAAAAAGTAGAAGATAACTGTAGAGGTTGGAAAAGTTTTATAATAATGCTTCTCTTTTCTGTTTTAAAAAATATTAACCACAAATTGAGTTATCATAACAATTTTTCTTAACTGCAATAAACATTGCAGCAGCAGTTTATTAAAAATAGATTCCCATTATTATAATTTTAAATCTCTGTAATAGCCTCAGCCAAGAAGCCTCTTGGGTTTTTTCCTCTCTGTGCTCCTAAATTATTGTGCTTGAGAACAGAACAGCTATTAACTGGGAAATATTTTTATATTTCTGGGCTTCCCAAGTGCTATTTATGTCTTTTTTTTGTGGAAAGACCACTTACTTGCATCCTTTGGCGATAGAATTCATGCTTGAAAGAAATAATATCTGACCAGTGCTTGAACGGGAAATATGTAGAAAGTTTTCAGCAGGTCTCTTACTATTTGCAGACACACACCCCCTTTCACAGGGGTACTGAAAAACTCAGACCCCTGGATTATGTTTTTCTCTGATGCTAATCGGCACTAAAAAGAACCTCTTCAAATACATGACATTATCCTCAAGGGTTAGCTTGACTTGGACCAGGCAGAAAACTTGTCTACCTGATGTCACAAAACAAGTGCAAGCTCATTTTGACAATCCCGATTCCTTGCCTCTTTGGAGATCACATTAATATATAAACCCTGAAGGGCTGACAGCATCTCAGATAGATTTGCAGAGAAAAGATACCATTCACTGGGTCTATCAGACTAGGACATTTTGAAATCCATTTAAAGCATCACAGTTTTTTATATCTCTGAATCTCCTCTACAAAGTTTCAGCTGATGAAAGGAACCAGTTTGGAAAGAAACCTGCATGTGGGTGGGGAAAAAAAGGCAGTTGCATCTAGGCATACTTGGGGGGGGGGGGGGGGGCAGTTGTTTTAGGGAATGTTTTGACAG
>JAOQGH010000001.1:112989555-113030599 GCA_025769975.1 Gallinago jamesoni | reverse complement strand
CCCCCCCCCCCCCCCCCCCCCCCCCCCCCCCCCCCCCCCCCCCCCCCCCCCCCCCCCCCCCCCCCCCAGTTCTTTTAGGGACTGATTTCACAGCCGTGGAGATGGCAAGAACACCTCATTCCTCCACAGGGAATCCGAGTGCTTTCCTGGGTCCTTACCCCTGCACAAATCAGGAGCACCAGTTTGCTAAGCCCCAGTTCTACCAGAAGCATTTTCTTCCTTCTGTCCTTGCGTTGTTGGCTGATGCGTGAGGCCAGATCTCCATCCTCTGTCTGCCAGCCCTCCTGCTCAGCCTCTCTGTCCCAGAGGAGGAGATATGGCCAGCAGCCACCGCCTTCTCACAGCAGCCAGAGGACAGCTCAGCCAAGCTCTCAGCAAGCAAGTTGGGACACTTCTTTGGTCTGGGTGTTTTACAGTTGGCCACCTAAGTCAAGCAGCTTCAGTCTAGCCCTAAGTCTCCCGCAAATTTACTGGAAAATATGTGAACACTGGTCTAACCTCTCCAGCATTGCTGAATGATCAAGTTCTTTTAGTATTTAAGATGCCTTAATTAGCATTCTTGATGCAATTCACAAATTTCTTGCTGCTTTGACTAATCCTGCAGACTTTAACGGTAAAGTCTTAGCCTGTAGACAAGCCTTAAGCTACAGAATGCAAATACTTTATTAGAGAGTTGTTTTCAAGGGTCTCTTAAAATAGTGGCTGGACATCACCTGCAGCACGTAAATGTTGTTTGAAACACCCAAGTCAAGAAACAAATCTTCTTTTCCGGTATTCAGTCACTACAGCTAAAAATAAGCTGCTTAGCACCATAAGGAAAATATGAAGTGCACAGTAATAGAAAGCACGGTATATTTCCAATGTCAGCCCCGTAACCTGAGATAAAAAGATATGAACTCTTTTCCACTGGTCAAGGGTGAAGGAGCTATTTCCCTTTTCTGCTCAATGCAGACAAGTGTGACATAGCGATGGGGTCTATTTAGAGATTTGCTTTCTGTTGAAAAGTTGCTGACAGTGCCCTCTAAACTGCAGCAGTAACTGAATCCGATATGGATTTGGCCACTGGGGATTCAGTAATGGCTGGGACGCTTGACTAAGGGCCTCCAGCTCACCTTTTGCCTCCTTTTCCCATGCCTAATATATTATTCTGCATTGACTGAAAATAGAATTGTACAGTTCCACTGTTTTCAGAGCCAAAACTGAATTTCTTGAGGGGATCTATGGTAGACCTTTTTTGGTTCAGAAATCCTACAGCAAAGTAAGAAAAGGATAACATATGGATTGTTTTCTTTTTCAGTTCCACGCTTGCACTGTCTGGTTTCAAATACAATATGATATATAGATATAAATACATGCACACAACTTACATAGTGTGTATATAGAACAAAGAAATCATCATCCTGACTTCACAACTGGTGACCAAGGTCTAGTTCTGAGAAAAATACATAAGGAGACAAATCAAAATAAGCTGGTAGGAAAACAGGAAGGTAGGCAGGACAGTTGTAAGTGGGGAAAATAACTTATTGACTATGTTTTTAACTGTAGAAAATACTCTTAATTTGTATGTTAATTTTCTTTTGTGTATACTTTCTTAACACATATGTGACATATTCTGAAATTATTTCCCTAGATGAGCATCTCTGATGTTTCCATATTAAATTCTCCTGTGCCTGCAACACATTCTTTTTATTTTCTCTTGCTCTGTTGGAAAACTAGGAACATGTCCCAGGTAGACCGACTGTGCTGTTTGCTTCTTATCATAGAAATGGCACCTTGGTGATGAGAGGAAATTGTCGTTATCCTGTCTCAGGTTTTATTTCTGTAGAGTATCAGGAGCTTTTTCTCCTGTGAAAAGCTGAACGTTCTGCAGGGATAAAAACCATTAATCCTGCATTTACTTTGATGTGACTGCATACTTGAAATCATTGGCTTGCATTATTTTTCTGGTGGATTTACAGAGAGAAAGTTTCACACTGTAAGTTTTTTTAACCTTGCCAGTACAATAAAAATGTCTAATAAAAGCAGGTTCAGATCAGAAGCTAATATGTTAAGAGATCAGAAAGGACTATAGTGGTGTGACTCATGAGGGCAGCTGTTTCTGTGCAATTGTATTGTGAAAATTCCATTTTAGGTAGGTACAAGATGTTTGAAAGCTAAATTCAATTCATTGATGAGAAAAGTAATTTTTACAACTGTCATCTATGAACCAGTGATACTGGTGTTGGGAAGATTGATTTCATTTATTTTATCCAAGGAGAAAAATAACTGGTACTAGTTCCTCAAGGACTGTACTAGGAGATGGTAGCAACACAATTTTCTTTTCCTATTGCTATCTAATTTGTTTGTTATTTTGATTTGAAAATTAACATTGTCTTTAGAAAAATATGGTTTCCCAAACTGTACTCACATGCAATACTATTGGAGGCTTTTTGCTATTTTCTGGATTAAAAATTGCATGTAAAGGGATTACCCCTTTCAAGAGAGTGCCCACTTCCTATGTTTTTATTACCAAAATATCTATTTTATTGAAAGCAAGGTTTTTAAAATTTTAAATTTAATTTATTTTTTCTAAACCTGATTATTTTCTTCATGGTCTTTTTTTCATCAGCTGCAACTATTAAAATAATTTACCCATGTTTTCTGTAGATTTGGAGGCATCAATTTCAACCCTGGTTAGTGAGGAATTTTGTGCCTCAAGCAAGGATTACATTTATCAGTAAACTTTCAGCTACTTTCATGTTCTTACAGTCATAACTGCAATGTTAAATTTCTAAAACTTCCAGGAAATGTTCCAAACCAAGCCAAATATGCTGTGTTGACTTCAATTAAAATAATACATTTTTGGAGCAGTTCTGTTAAGAGTCCATATTTTAAACCTGACTTCTACAAAAATAGATTTGGCCTGCTCATGCCATTTTAATCTTGAAAATGTCAAAGCATTTCACTGGATAGTGTTGAGACATAGTGTGGGATTTTTGCTGGGGCCCTTTAGCCAGCCCAAGGTAGCCAGAAGCACTTGTTTCTAAGCAGCCAAGAAGTGACCTAGCGTCGCTTTAAGGTGCTTGTGGTCATTTTGCAGCTGTTATTACTTTAATTGACTTCACACACAGCAGGCTCTGCTAAGTTCCCCTGTGCCACAGCACCTGAAACGTTCATTTGAGATCTATAGGCACCTGAAGATGTAAGCCAAATCTGACCCGCAAAAAAGGCCATGCTTGTGTTGTTTTTTTAAAAGCAAAGTGGCAACTGGTATCACTACAGAAACAAACATCTTTTTTAACAGTGCATTCTTAATCTGACTGTAGTGATAGTCTTTACCACCCATACAAGAGCTTCTTTTTACATTGGCCTTTAAAGAACAGCTATATGTACATGTGGATGTACTTCAGTATTGTTCACCTTTTCGTGCCAGCATCCTTAATTTAAATGTGAGAGCTGAACTTCTGGTCCCAGTGGATTAATTAACAAAAATGCAATGATGCACTTCGTCAGCGTCACTCAGGTGATTCAAACTGATGGACCTGTGGAGGCCGAGTTACAGTAACTCATCCATGAATATATCTTCAGCAGAGCAGCAAGGCAGCACTGACAGTGGCTTCCTCGTTGTAGCCTGACCTCTCCATAGCTATTAATAGAGCGTGATGCTTACCTGTCACCTTGGCATGGTCAGGTTGAGCTGTGAGTTCATGGGGATGGTGCAGAGCCTGTTGAGGTCAAGAGAGTGGCTCCCACTGATTTCAGTGAACCATAAGTATGGTTCGAACTCCTTACATCTCCAGCCTCTGTGCTGAGTCTGGGTTCCCAAGATATCCCAGGAATAAACCCGTGAAAGATGCCAGTTTCCACGGAGTTGCGATCGATTTAACCCTCAACTGAAGTGATGTATAATTGAACAGTTTCCGTTCACTGCCCCCAGGATCAGCAAACGAGTCTTAAAACTCCAGCACTGCTAACTAGAGACATCTGAGAGAGGGCTTCAGCACAGCTTTCCTAGTTCAGACAGTGGGCAGGAGAGCCCTGTCTCAGAGCATCCTTAAAAATGCATGAAGCAGCTTGCGTGACAAGGCGAAGACAGGAAGCAAGAGCTCCCATACTTTACATTTCTATCATCATTTCATTATTTATTGACAATTTTTCTGACTTCAGTTTTGGAGTGCATATTGATTTAACATGGTGAGGTCCCTTTTACAAGTTCTTATAACTTAGGCGTTGCTTAAATCAAAACAGGAAGGCCTCAGTTCTGCAGGTGCACTGGCCCTGTGAGGCTGAGCATCTACATGGCATCTCCATAGGGTCTAAAACTATCTGGCTTCTGGAGTTAATCAGTTTTTCCTTCCTTACACTGCCAGCTCAGCGGCAGAGAGGCCCTTAAAAACATGTCAGTTCTCCTTAAAGTTACTTCTGAAAGGTACAAAGCGTCTGACAGGTCTTTTAAAAGTGCAGCATTGTATGAAAGACCAAAGTTCTGCTTGAGAAATATAAACCAAAAATGTGCTTCAATTCCTGTTTCATTGACTTTCCAGAAGTAGGCAACAATTTGATAATCAAGTCTCCTGGCATTCAGTTAGACACAGTGTGTTACATTGATGGAGTACGGATGTATGATCTCAGTTAAACTATAGCAGTTTATAAACTTTTACTTTAAGCCACATTGATAAAGGACTTTTTCTTGGAATTAGAAGGCTTAAATCTAAATAATAAAATGAATGTTCCTTAAAAAAAAATAATCCACATTAGTTGGAATCCACATTTTCCACCATTTAAATCTAATCTCCAGTAAGTATAAATCAATTTGTAGTCTTGCTGAAATCAATATAGCTACTCAGATTTATACCAGTAGCAAATCTCACTGCTGAACTACGGTTTTACTGGTGTTTCTCAAAAGATAACTCCAATGATTGTAGTCAACAGCAACTGTTGGTTTTATTTTGTTGTGTGAAACGTAGCTGGTATTTTTAATGCTTTTTTAGCAGACTGCTGCATGCAACATATAACTAAGTGTTATAGATCTTCAAGTTATATATCGGGCTGCAGTTTTCATGGAGAAAGAAAAATGAAACTTGCCAATTTAAGGTACAGCCTTGCAGGGGTGATAGGGAATTCTGATTTCTCCATCTAGCAATGGCATATTTTTTTAAGGTGGTTTAGCTGTGTTCTTTCTCTGCGATCAGAAACATAAACAGCACAAAGATGTGATTTTTATGTCATCTGCCGAAACACCCGAAAGCCCAAAAGAGGCAGTGGCACAAGTGACAAATCCACAAAGGGCAGAGCTGTGGTGATTGCCCCTACAGCAAAGGGGACCTGGTGAGCAGCTGAAATGCCCCCAGACCCACCTTGCTGGCCTTGTTCAATATTATGCATTCAACCAGTTTAAACATCAAGCACATTGATCGTATGTCTTGGGCAGCTGAGCAGATGTTGAAGTTACTCTGAATAAGGGAGGAATGCCTGCCTGCCTGCTCTCACATCAGCTTCTTCTCTAGCAAGAAAGCTGTGCCCTGCTGCCTCCCACCTGCCTCTGCCCTGCTGCTGCTTGGGGGCTCGCTAAGCCCATAATCTAAGGGAGTGCTTGGAACTTTTGCCTTTTATTCTTGATTGCCTTAGACAGCTGCAGAATTATTAAATCCAATTTTTTTTAATTGAAAACATGGGTTCAGGTGGAGTCTGTGAGCTCCTGAACTTACTAATGGTATGCTGCTGTTGATCGAGAGCAAGCTGAGGTTCCAGTTCATTCAAGCAGCCAGTAATCTGCATGGGGAAATTTTACCTCTGTTTCCTCTACTGATCAGTACTGGCTCTAGAGAGTGGAGCCCTATTATTCAAAGCATCCTTCAGAAATTTTTTATTGTTCCATTGTGGCATTTTCGTGCAACATTTACAAGAAAATAATAATTATTAAATAAAGGGATTTTGGAAGACAGTTCCACACTGAACAGATCCTTGGGGAAAAAAAAAAAAAAAAAAAAAGACCAAACACAGAATCACAGAATCACCTAGGTTGGAAGTGACCTTTTAATATCATCTAGTCCAACCAATGAAAGAAAAAAACAAAACAAAACAAAAAAAAACCCAACAGGTATGAGTCAAAGCCTGTCTACTGCTTTGGTTGTCTTAATTTCATTGTCCTTCAAGTTTCCAACAAGTATCCACCTGCCCCTTCAGCTGGGTGCTGAGTGAAGAGAGGCACCATGCTGCTCCCTGCACCCATCCACCTCCCCTCTTTGGGGCAGGAATGACTCTAGATCTGCAAAGGATGCCTTTGCTTCCCTTTTCCCAGCTAACGAGGCAGGAGGGCAGAGCCAGCGCTGAACTCTTCACTCTGCCTGGCTGCACTAGACACAAGATCAAAGAGTTTGAGATGCTTTATTGCTCGTTAAGTGTCTTTATACCTGATGTTGAAGTGTGTTGTGAGCCTTGCAGGTCTGACTCTCAGCCGGCTGGTGTGGGAATGATGGTAACATGGTGCAGACTGTTCTGTTGGTTCAGTCTGTGTGTACCTATGGCATACAGGGGCAGAAGATGGACAGTGAGGGGGCACCATCTAGTTTCAAACACTGATAGCAGCAGTTGTAAGAAATGTTAGTGCTGTTATCCATCTGGCTTCAGATCAAGCTGCGCTGCCTAAGAATTGCCTGCTAGCTTTTAATGGTATGTCATTTTTGAAGTGACAAAGACCTCTGAACATCGCTTGTACTCTTTTTTTTCATCAAACCTCTCACCTTGGCTTTGGAGACCCTCCACCCTTTCCTCATTTCTAATATAAGCTGTTCCAATAGCTAGTCTTTTTCCTGAAAAAACAGCCTGTGAGTAACAGTACAGGCTTCACTGATTTATTTACTGTCCTAGTGAGCTGGAAAATCCCACTAAACTTTTTAATCCGCATAAAACTGAACTTAAAGCTCTCTGTCAGCAGCTCTGTCTCCCTTGTTTCCTTTCAAAGGAAAACACAACATCCTATCAGTGCTTCCCCTTCCCAAACTCAGGACAAGCCAGGAGACACCCAACCTAGTGGCATTCCATCTTTGCCAGCCTTTGCTCACCCCCCAGTGCTCCATAAGGTCACGAAGAGTTGTACCCTCAGGTCCCAAATCAACATAACTACGTCAGCACCGTACCCGTGCTAACAGAGCCGTATGGATTCAATTCTGGCTTGATCTGTGATCCCATGAGATCAGGCCAGAGAGATCTTTAAGAGCTTTTTCACATGCTCACCTATTGCAGTAAGCTGTGTGAATGCACTATTCACCCAGTCTTGTTCTTATCTCTGTTAAATAAAATGTTCTGTCATAGTCACCAGTCCTACTTTATAAACTTTTCCAAAATAATCTTTCAAATAGCATGGAATTTCCCTCACATAGCAACCAAAACTTGAAAATGGTCAGGCAGTCATCATCACTAAGGGTATCTGTGTTGGAGCATTGTGAAGACAAAATGCTTTTTCTTTCATTGAAGTTATGATTCATGAGAAAATGCATATAGCTGTCATGTGACAACTTGGTAACAGCATATTTTTCAGTTTGTGATGATCTTTGTATTGAATACAGCACAAATCCTTAGATTTTTCTGGAGATGAGAGCTAAAATACATGCAAGCTCTCTGGTATTTGAAAGAGGCATAAGATAAATCTTTGAGGAGAAAGGAGTGAATCTCAGCTTGGGTTAATTCTGCAAGCAAGATATGCATCCTGAATAAAATTCCCGAAAAGTTGAGCAGTGACATTTTTCCTTCCATGTAGCCTGTCAAATTCATCTCAGTCCTTGTCATACCTGGAGCTGACCTCCAGAAGATGGATAAAAACATCTATTGTTTTTGAAAAACATTTTATAGCTGCGTAGTTGTACTAAGGCTAAATAATTTTTGCCCAGTGCCACATTAACTCAGAAAATACTCACTTCGTAGTAGAATGTGTTGCTTATGGTAAATATCATAGTAAGTGACTTTTAGCATTTGTTTACAAATATTTATTGAAGCTAACATTTTCTCTAAATATATTATACTAAATAATTCATTAGAGGGTTGGCCACTCAGAAAAAAAGAAAGACTGAGATAGCTTTGCCTTAAATTGCTGCATTCAGATTTTATTCAATATTTATTATTGGTGTACAAACTCAGGGTTTCTAAATACAGGAATTTTCCCTTTTTAAAAAATGCATCAGAAAACTATAGTTTTAGAGTGTCTTTTGTACTAATTAAGCCAAAGTGCATGAATTATTAAATATGCTCATTTGCAGTGCTCATGCACTTGAAAGGTTTGCTTTCATTACTAATAAGGCACACGCACAGCTGAAAAGAGGTAATTAGAGCATCAAAGGCAATGAACCATCCTGAAACTTCGTAATGCATTGCCTGGAAAAGTTATCATTCAGCTAAATAGCAAGAAAGCAAAAAATGTCTACACTCTTGTGTCCAGAAGGATGAGAACCAGAGTCTTTCTGAGCAACTCCATGGATATGGCAAGAGGCTTTTAAACTTCTCAAAAATACCTTCAGAATTGATATAGGAATGGCAAAAGTGAACCCCTGTAGTTATATTTCAAAGACTGTGTTTTTAAGTTAGAAACACATTAGTTCTTACAAAGCAAAGACTTTTTTTCATTCTGTGAGACCTTTTCAATGCCAGCAATGAAAAAAAAAGTTATGTTCCCAAAATTTTTCTTTTCCAGTGATTTTAATAATCTGCTTTGTTTTATAAGCACCTGCAGGGAAAGATGCTTCTTGCAGATAAGAAGCAGCAGTCACACTTTTTATGACAGGAAAATGTGTACCTCATATCAAATAACAAGTTTTCTGTGTAAGCTGTGTCAGAGATTGTTCGTTGCATATCCAGCTTTGGAGAACAAGTTACACCCTCTGGTTTCTCATTACTGCAATCCTGTTGGAACTTCGCCCTCAGACATTTAGAAAATTACAGTAAAATGTAATTTTATCATGTTGTTTACACAGATTATTGACTATGCTTGCTTATGTAGATTTAGGGAGGAAAAAAAGGTCTTTTTTACATAGCCTGAAGCTGTTAAATACACATGAGAAATGTCTAGACAGCAGCTTGAAAACCAACCTTCATCTGTGTAAGGTTCAAGACTCATCTTTTTTTATAATCTGTGCATATCTATCGCTCTCTAGAAGTAGCAATATGTTGAGATACAGAAGAATCTCTCTGAGGAAACTGTGGGGGAACAGTCAATGAGCCATTCTCCAGCTCCTGCTCTACACCAGCTCCTTCTCAGAAAGCTGACTGGAAAACAGAAAATGAAGCAGCAAGAGGGAGAGGACCTGGCTGGTCTTAATAAAGCAGTGGGCATTGTGCTGCCTGGCAGCAGCCCAGCATGGCCAGTGCCAGGGTGACAGAATTCTTTGGGAAAAGGCCCATTGTTGCAGGAAATAAGGTTGGGGGTTCAGTGCAGAAAATTGGTCCTCTTCTGCCAGGGCTAAGAGACCACTATGTTGCATGGGAGCACGAGAGAGACTCCTCTTTCTGACCCTGGCAGCTTCTAAACATACCTGACAAGAAGTGAAGATGCTACTTTGGTATTTTAATCAGTCACAAAGTTTTCCAGCCCGCAGAAACTATTGCCAACTCAGAGGTGTGCATTTCTGCCCACCTTCACTGGGGCCCCATGCCCAGGGCAGCCAAACAAAGGCCCACCTTCATTAGCGGGTTTTCATTAGCAGAGATGGGTATGCAAAGGCAGCACCGCCCCCTCCTGCTTTCTGGAGGTGTTTGTCTCACTCCCTGCTGGGGAGGAGTGAGTAGCAATAGGGCTTCTTATTCAGGATCCTGCGATGTTGCAAAAGATACAGCCATAGGGAGTGAAACAAGTGTTCCCCATCCAGATTTTCTCCTCCTTGCAGCCCGCAGGGAATGGTCCTTGGAGCAAACTGCCCCCACAAATGGGTTTTGGAAGGGCTCAGTCCAAAAGAAAACCCAGAAGCAAAACGACTGGGGTGCAGCGTGGTGGCCAGAGGATCAAGGTCTGGGTGCCAAGGGGGCAGCCAAGCTGTTGGGCTGGGGATCCTGGCCACGGGCAGCTCAGGCTGATGCCCCTAGTTAAGTGGAGTGAGTCGGCTCCTACCTGTGCCTGCTGGTTCATGTGCCCGTATCCTGATGTACTTTGTCCCAGCAGCAGGTACATTGCCGTCTCAGCTGAAACAGGTCCCATATGCTGAATGTGTTTGGCGCAAAAGGTACTGTAGAAAAATAAGGTAAATGAGTAAAACCAACTATATGTTACCACAATTCATTGTTCAAGTGACAGTCAGTATGATTATAAGCACAGACCTTCCCCTCTCTCCGACCTTACATAAGTGTTGCTGTGGTGCATATGTCTATGGGGGCCAAACGCCGCGTACCACGCATCTCTGTTGGAGATGTAACTAGAACAAAACATATATTGCCAGACAGTGCCTGGGGGATCTCTGCAGGAATAAACAGTCACTCTGTCCAAATGTAACGTCTCAGCAATTCTCTGTCTGTGACCCAAAATTATGGAAAGAGCAGATGCTGTTAGTCTTTTAGGTAAGATTTGCAGTGTCTTGACTTATATGAGAAAGAAGAGGACCCGTTTTGTTTTAGATCTCTGGGAAGCTTTTAGCTTGGTTAGTAAAAAAAAAAAAAGTTATACATTGTTTTATTACAAAGAAGTGCTTTCCTAGTCTACTGTTTATGCTACTGGCACAGGTCAGCCTTAATTTCTACTGCTATAAATAGCTCACGTAGAAACAGGTGTAGTAGTGCCAAGAGTCTTCTTCTTTAAACATTCAGGATACCTCCCACCTGTAGATGAGACTGTGGTTTTCATGTCAGCCATAAAAAGGAAGCTATATAGCTGCAGAAGTCTGTAATACTCTCCTTGAATGTACCTGTAACAGCTCTTTTTTTCATATATACCTGAGGTTGCACCATCAAATATTTTTAGAAGGGAATGTCATTATGTGCCTGATTGCCTCTCATTTCCTTGAAGCAACTTGATGAATGCCTAATGGGCAGGGCTAGAATAAATAAGCCAATCTGATTTCTGTAGCAAATCTAATACATATACAGATAATGTGGAAGGATCTACCACTCACCCCTGCCTCATTCCAGACAGCAGGTCCAAGGCACCTGTTTGAACTCAGGATCTGCAAAGGCAAATCCTCTGGACTGAGTAGGCTGCCATTGTCAGATTCACATAGAAATGCCCAGGAATCAGGGAAAATAACGAATAAGAGATTTCCTCGGCGATACAGAACAGAAAGGAAGGTTGATGCAAGAGCTAGGGTGCCATCCCCAATGCAATTTTTTTGCCACAAACCAACAGCAAATTGATGGCCACAGTGGTAGAAAGTCATTAGTGGTTAAGCACAGTGATGATGGATGGCAGGTGAATGTTCTTATACTAGGAACAAGAATACTTTTCTGCTTTATTCAGAAATGTCTTTAAAACTACAGCCCTAACACTCATGCATCCATTTTAAATGATGCAATCATTCTGCTCTAGCTTGGGGGTCATTAATTGTAATTGTGAAAGTTTCATTTGAAATGGAAAATAACAAATGGAAATCTACTCAGCCTCCATATTTTTCAGGTTTTGACAAATGAAAATCAAGACCTTTTCTTTCAGGATTTTCCCAAAAACTTGTAGTCTTTTCAGTTTATCTTCTTAATGCTGTAAGTGCATGTAAAACACTGTGCTCTTCTCATTATAGTCACTCTATTATGAAAACAAATAGTGAAATAGTGAAAACAAAAGTGAATTGTTATGGATCTGCTTAGAAGGAGTTTGTTGACCCTTGACACCGTAAGATCATAGCATAGTAAATGGCCGGCAAACAATGTATCAGTTATGAATGCTGCAGCTGGATTGATTCCACTTTGGTGGCCAAATCCATCAGCTTGACTCCCCCAGCCAGTAGGTAAGTGTAACGCAGTGCATGACTGTAAGTAAGTAAGGACTTGTTTTTCCCTTTTGCCTCCCCAGGTGATCTCATGCATCTGCCACCCTACCTTAGGATGGACTTTTTATTGAACCGTGGCGTACAGGGCACGAGCAGAGACCTGGGTTTGGGGCAAGCCTGCTTGGAGCCGCAGAAAAGCCGAACCTTGAAGCGCCCCACCGTCCTGGAACCGATACCCATGGAGACATCCTCCACAAGAGAAGTACAGTCATGGCAACCTGGTGCTGTGGCAACGTTACCTCAGCGAGAAGGAGCTGAGCTAGGACAGGCAGCAAAAATGAGCAGCTCCCAAGAATCCCTGCTGGACTCCCGGGGCCACTTGAAAGGAAACAATCCCTACGCAAAATCTTACACCCTGGTATAACAAAAAGAGCATGGCTGGACAGTGGTTGTAAATATTTACACTGAAAAAAAAAATCCAATGAAAGCTACCTTTTTTTTATTGAATTCCAATATTTATAATTAAAGAAGAAGATTGCCAAAATATTTGACAAAAAAAAATAATATGAACGACAGACAGTGCAAAGACTCTCTTGCTTTTTTTCTGTCTGAGTGTGAGCTTCATCTGACTGGACATCTGAATTTTTGGGTAAAAGAGTCCAGTTTTCTGATCTTCACAAACGTTTGTGTTTTTACTGATTTTCTACGAAGTGCATGGAGACTTAACTAAAACATTTTAACTGGAAGTTCCATCAGACAAGATTTAAAAGGGAAAAAAACCACAAAAAAAAATGTTCACCCTATTTGTGAGTTCAACAAGAACATTGATTTGGAAAAACAAAAAGTCTTTTGTCATGTTTGCACTTTTTTTTTTTTAATTAGAAAATGGGTCCTTGATTGTTCTTTTTTGTTGTTAATTAGGATGAGTGATGTCAGTGGAGGGGATTGATTTGTTTTTTTTTTTAATATTAATTTAATGAGACACTCTTTGCATTTTGTCTATGCGAAATAAAAGGGTCTTCTGCCTTTATTTGTGATGTCTGCTTCCATTGCCTTCTGCTGTACTTAGTTTTCCCTAAGTTTAACAGCCATGTCTGTACGGTACTCTGAACAGTGTCGTCTTCTTCCTTGGGCAGAAAAGGAAAGCAGGGGTCATACCTTTGGAAAAAAAAATGGGAGTTCGCTTACCCACAGCTTTTTTACCACCATGGGGCAGAGCGCCAGAGCGGCACAAGTCCCAGGTGCTCTGTATCCAACTCACCTGGGACTCTGCATTCGCATCATCTGCCACCGGGAGGCTTTCGTTTGCCTTCAATATATTTTGGATCAGAAGAAATATGTTGATGTTACTTTACTTACTCCCTAGAAATGGATCTTTAGTCCATTTGGGAGCAGCACTCAAAGAAATTAGTCGCTTACATAAGGACTGGGGGAAAACAACCATCAGCTTTTGACATAATAGGAGAAAGGAGAGGAAAAAGTTGCTCCAGGTTGAAGATCAATGTGGCTTCCTTCAGAAGAAAATATCTTTTTACGGGAGAGCTGTCAGCTCATATTACTTTGTTGCTTGATTATGTGAGAAGTAATATTGCTTGTTTTATACAAAGATAAAAGGTTGAATACTACAGTCAGTGGGTTTTAACATAGGGACCCACCTTGCTAAGTGCCTCCTTGTGTGTGTCTTGGCTACCTTTTTGTGCCTTGACCAAGAGAATAATGGGGCAGAGCATCCCAGCTTAGTGCTACCACAAACACATAGTTCAGCACTGGAAGCTGGAAGCTTTAATTGGAGTCTGAAAGCAATAAAACTCAGTAAACTTGAGCAGGCTGGGAACCTCCTGCAATTTCCCTGGCGGGTGACAGTGTGGGCACTGCTAATGCAAGCATTTCTGCACCGTGCTCAACTCAAGTTCCTTTAAAATAGAAAAATGCTGTTACGTATAATTGTTTCATTACTATTATTAATGTAATTGTACTGCTATAAGGGCACTAAGTTAGCAAAGTACTTAAGTGTCTGGAAAAATGAACCAAGTTGCACTTGCATCCAAGCACAGGTGTTAAAGCTCTGGAAAGTCCTACAGAAGAAGCCAGATGAAGACATCCCTGAGGTATGTACTTCTTGCAGACCTACAGAGGTGTGCTGAGATGTCACTCAGATAAGGAATCATTTCCCATCCAGTCTGCCTATTTGACCAATGTGGTGATAAAGCACATTTAAAAATAAATAAATAAATAAATGAAACTAATTAATTAATTAATTAGATAGATAAATAAATAAGACACCACCAAAAAAACTCCAAAACAAACAAAAAAAAACCACCCAACCATCCGCCTCCATAAAAAAAAAAGTACTTATGAAGTAATTTCTAATAGAATGAAAAGAAAAAAAAACAACCGAAAATTATGTGTTGAAAAAAGTTTAAATTATTAATTTGCTTTGGTTTGTTGGGTTTTTTTCCATAGAGAAACATTTTGTTAATAAGAACCTAATTTAAACATGCAAAAAGAAATTTCTTTCACTATTTCCCACTGAAAAACTCAAAAAAAAATTAAACTTTTGTTGAAGATTTCATTTTTGGGCAATTCCTTTCCTTTTGATTTGCACAAGGCTCTTTCTGGTGTGCTCAGCTTAAGCTGGATGGGGCATTAGTACTGGGACTTCTGAGTCTCAGGCCACTTTCATCTTCCATTCAAGCTTCCTTCTTGTCCTCTGAAAAAAAATTGAAAAGCTTTGGGGCAAAACCAAGGCTTGATCTGTTTGTTCCCGTGGCCTTTGGCTGCCCTCAAGCACAGGGATGGTGGGTCCTGTGGCAGCGCTCCCTGCCAAAACTCGCCTTCAGTGACAGACGAGAATGAGCGTGTGATGGAGGGAGGAAATATTCATATTTTAAACTCCCAGTGACTGCAGATATTGGAAATATTCCAATATCTCCCTAAATCTACATTTGGCTGATAAACTGGAAAGCACCAACCATCCTTGACTTAATGAGACTTCCTCCTCATCTGTATTCAATATGCCTGGTAATATCCATCATCTTTATAAAGTGAAGACGCATTTGGGGGCCCCGTATTCAAAGAAATTCAAGGCAAGTCTCCTGCTGGTTAAAATCGGAGTGGAACTGGGCTGCTGCTTAACACACGGAGTCTGAAACCTGCAGGGTGCCTGGCTCCATGCCCTGGATCCAGCCAGCTCTTCAGTGTGTGTAACTGTAAACATGTGTATGGTCCCCTTGGCTTGGGGGTTTAATTGGCTCTTAATTTTCCAAACAGCACTGCAGCGTTAGAGCTCATTAAACGTGTAACAGAAGCTTTAAGGAAGTCCCTGTCCTACTCTCATCTAGTCAAGGTTTAGAGGTTGAAGTAATCTCTTTTCTCAGATCAATGTAGCTGGGAGCAGCCAAGTCCCCTCAGGATGCATCGGTTCTCAGGACCAAGATGAGAGAAAATGTGCAGATGTGTCTTTACCAGCACCTTTTTAAACACCTCCCTGTAAGAGAACCATCCAAATCCATGGATCCTATATGTCTGCATGCCGGCACAAGATACACTTTCCTCATTGCACCAAATGCCATCTTGGAAAATATCCATGCAGTTGAAAAAAACCCACTTGGCATCAGCATGAGACCTCAAAAGACAAGCTCTAAAAGTACTGGGACATCAAGGAAGCACATCTTGCAAAACACGGCAACTCTATCTTAGTCCTGAGGGTGACAAGAGACTTTACTTCAAAAGGTGAATCTAAGAGCTAAAATTCTTCCCTCTCTTCTGTCTACTGAAAATCATACCTCCTTAGAGAGACTCATTCTTTTTCACATTATACTTTTCCCCGTGCCCCAACTGCAGCTAACCCTTTAATGATTCACAGATAGTAATTAACTCTCCTTTTTTGTCTCAAATGAGTTCGCAACTCCCTCACTCCTGCCTTTTATAAGAATGCTTTTATCCTTCTTTATTCCATTACTGTTTCACTTAAATTGTCTGATTAACACAATTACATTAAACTCAGTGCAGTTTTTCCCTCTCCTTTTTTTTTCTTTAAGATTGGAGCTTGCCTTTCCTATTGAGAACCAAAGAAATTTTGACCATTTAAAAGTCTGTCTTTTTATCAATTACTTTTTTTAAACCAGGTGAGCTCCATAGCAGAGTTACTGTAGCTAAGAGGAGTTCGGATTTGTAAGCAAGGTGAGGTATTATTACACCAAATAACATAGTTGAAAAATAAACAAAAGCAACCCTGAGCTACTCTATGGGACAAATGGAGAGTTCAGAAGAGCTTTGTACAACCAGGTTTTACACTTTCCCAGGCAGCTGGGGGCATGAAACCCATCCCTGGCTTGCAGGTGAGTAAATGGCAATAGGTCTCTACTTGATTCCTTGCATTAAGTAATTTGAGGTAAATATCTTCAGGCTTTCACACCCAACATCCCTTGCCTGCACAGCGAGGTATGGATGAAGAGGGATTTTTTAGTCGGTTGGCCTTGGTTTGGTTTTTTTGAGGGGAAGTGGTGTCTTTTTTTTTCTTTTTTTTTTTTTTTTCTGAAGACAAGAACAGCGAAGAGGTGGGGTAAAGGGATGCAGCTGGAAAGTCAAAATCCTCCAGCACACCATTTTCCCTGGTAGGCTGAAAAACTCTCCCAGAGAGGGAGCTCTTTTTAAAAAGAAAGGAAAAGTGAAAAAAAAAACAAAAAACATACAGTTTGGACAGCCAAGTTTTAGTGTTAGTCAGTTTATTTTAGGTCACAGCAGCTGCTTAATGGACTCTTGCAGTTGACTATGAGGCATTCCAGCAGGGAAAAGAAAGTGCTTTTCACCATTAATTTTCTCTGGGCTTGCCTGAGCCTCCCAAGGGGAACCTCACCACCCCCCCAAGAAAGAAAATGCCTCTGTAGGAAGTGCAACAGCCCAGCACATGCAGCTAACATTCCTGGGGGTTCATACAGGGCACTTCCCTGGGGTTTTTTTCATACTTTCTGCACTATTCATTCCTCCTTTTTTTCACAATGAATATTACTCCTTTGTATCAGGGCAGGAAGGTGCTAGAATTGACACAAAAGGGATCTTTAGCTTTCCTCAGGGTTGACAAGGGCCCTGTAAACTTTCCATCAGGTCTTCAGCACAGGAGCATTTGGTACACCTGCTGCCCACCCTGCAGCAACCTCCTCCTGGCTCTGCTTTAAGCCCCTCTGCCCTCCAAGGCACCCACTTGAATGTTTTCAGTTCTTTTCAGTTCTTTTCAGGCCTGATGGCAAGAGAGTGGCAGGAGAGAGGGGCAAGCCTGAGAGATGAGCCTGAGCACAAAGCTGGCTGGATACAGGCACTTTGAGAGGTGACAGCTTTCCTGCCTGCTGGAGCAATCATTTGCGCTTAAAATGAAGAACCATCTCTCTGCAATGTGCTTGTGAGGAAGCAAGTTGTTGCAAGTATTTGTTCTGATGCTGTCGGATGAGGAACAAACACAGAATTTCTAACCGGTGACTTTTGGTTTTTTTTAATAGGACAAACATACACAGACAAGATTTTGAAATTTCTGTGACCAAGTGTGAACGAAACTGACGTCTTCCTTACCCATGGAAAAGTAATGCAAAAGCCAATTTCTCAGATTACTGAAACAAACAAAAAAAATCTGCTTTGAGATTAATTGTGGAAGTTACTAGTTTTACGTTGAACTGCCAAGTGTTCATTCTCTGAGTCTGTCAGAAAGCATAAACAGCCCCCCTGACCCCAGCTCAAACCTTTGGACTCTTTTATTTAATTGAAAGCAAGTAAGAGATGTTTCATAAAAGGACATAACATAATCAAGAGATAATATAGAAGTCCGCAACATAATGGAAAGAGAAGGTAGAAAACCCTGAGAAATGTAGTCACTAAGGAAACTTGTCATCAAAACTAACAAAAAGTAATACGATTTTGGAATATTGCTCCAGTTAAGCTAAACTACATCTTTGTACCTAAATTTTTTCCAGTATGCTTTCTTAGGAGTTCCAGTCCTGGTGGGATAACAAAATCAACTTGAATCAACAGTTTAATACAGAAAGGAGTGGTTTCAGTGCTGATTTTATTGCAATAGAGGCCTTAGGTAGCATGGGAAGAGATGGGAGCACTGCAGCCAGGGGCTTGGAAATACCAAGTGTATTGCTATATATTGAACTGTATTGCGACAGATCTTCCACCAGCTAGAGCCTGGTTACGGATGATCCTGCAGCTTTTCCCTAATGAAAACATGCCAGGGGAGCTTGAAAATCTTCTCTTGTCCCATCCCCTTGCAAGCCTCATCCTTTCTTCCTCTCCTCATGCCATTGATTTTCAGAGGCTGCAGAAACTCAGTGTTGCTGCTTCTGGATCCTAGGGCACATCTTGTCCTCCCTTCATCTCTGCTGGCAGAATGTCCAAGCGCCTACCATGCTGCAGTTCCCACACTGGCCCAACTATGACTGCTGCCACATGCCAGGCTCTTGCACCCCTGTGGGATGTGCCCCTTCCTGAGGGGGCCACTGCCTTTTTTCTATAAAGCCAAAAAGTGGGACTAGGGACTCCCCTGTGTCCAAGGCAGGTCACAGTACATGCCATTACCAAACATCTCAGTGCCTCAAGGACATAGATCTCAGCTCAAATGGATAAGAAGCTTGAAATGGAACAGTTGTCCTGCCTATGGCACCTGGCATGCTTGCCTTCCTAAGGGCTGCAGGTCCAAGCACTCCTGGGGGGCTCACATCGCACCTGTGTCAAGAAAAGAGCTCCTGTCATACTGGAGAAGATAAACAGGCTTGTAGCATTAAGGACCTCATCTCTTTTCCCAGTGGAGGGGCAGATCTGCTGGAGCCCATCCACACCTTTGCACGCCAGTGTGCTGGTCCCTGATGTCACCTCCTGTCTTCCTGGGCGGCCAGAGACTTTCAGGACAGTGGGAGCTCATTGGGACTTAGTTGGATTTAAATAACATTATCCCAAAAGCAAAAGTTGGGCATACTTTTTTGCTTGTGAAGAAAAGCATTGAAGGGCTATAAGGCTCAGCTCTGTACCAGCTTCTTCACCTCTTTGTAATTGCTCCAACATTAGTAATAGTAAAATTATATGCTTCCATAAGGAATTTTAAATTAAATGTAACCTAAATCAATTTGAACTTTAAAACACTGAGCTTGTACCAGCTGCCTTTCCTATAGAACAAATTATATTTAAGCCCCAAGGTCAGGAGCAAAGGGAAAGCTTAATTAAAGTTGATAGCAGACTACATAATCGCACCTGAACCTACATACAAACAGATTAAGCACCAAAAGCCATTTATTTTATTCTGCTCTCCTTGCCTGGACTCTAATAAGATTTTCCTTTTAAAATGGCAACAGCTTCAGTTGCATTTCATCTTACGTGTACAGAAACGAATGGATACCTTGGCAAGCTGCTCTCCACCAACCACAAAAGCTTGTTCATTAGTCTCTGACATGTTGGGCTGTAGCTCTTTGCGCTTCTAATTAAATCGTCATCCTTGAAGGTGAACCCTTTACAGTATTTATAAGCAGAATCACTTCCAGTGGAGGAGCCGTGAACCAAAGCAATAGACAACACAGAATTGATGAGGTGCTGTTAAAAATAACTCTGTGCTTTTCCCGTCATTTCAACGAGAGCCAAGACAAAATTCCAGAGAGAGAGTGAAGCTACTTTAAGGGCAGACTTCATTTGGGGAAGATTTGGGATTTAGCACCTAAAAAAAGGAGCAGATATGACCATTTAAATGTGCGTTTGCTCCCATGGATGGCTTGCAATGTCTGGGATTTAAGGCTGCTCTTCACTGGCCAGGGGCAGGAGTACTACATAGCTGAACATGGTTTGCCAGACCAAGCAGAGGGAGTTGGTGCACTGGGAATAGGTGGGATTGCAGGTTATTTCTGGTCAATCTGGCATTACAGAGCCAGCTGTCACCTGTGCCATGAGCAGATTATCCGAGACTACAGCGTGTAGACATGCACGTGCACACCCATACACACACACACACACACACACTCTCTTTGTCATCTGCACAGAGAACACCAAAATCAATATGAAAGCTCTCATCGCCACCCTTTCCCTGCCACTGCATTGCACTTGGTGGAAAGGAGTGGGGAAAGATGCTGTAGCACCATGAAACCACAGCAATCAGCCACTTCCAGTCACATCACTCTCCAGCATTTGTCTTAGCTGTGCATGGGTGCATAGGCAGATCTTAACTATTTATGGCCCACCCTTTAGCAAATATTGCCCCATTTAGGAGACGACAACATCTGGTTATAAAAATAACCTTATGTTTTATTTTTTTTACTCACAGAAAGTAGCTGAGCTTCTTACTGCATTCAGTACAAGAATACAAGTCAGAGACTTTTAGGGGCTCAGGTCAAGGTGAAGGATGTCATTTACACTGACTAGGACTAGAAGAAAAAGAATTGGAGGAAATCTGAGTGCTAGAAAGTGCTCTGCATCAATCTTGAAAGTACAGCAAGCCCATGATCCCCGTTTACAGTTGTAAAACACTTTTCAGAGACTCACGCACAGGAGGTCCCTGGGAGCTGTATTCAGATCTGTCCCACCTCCTCCTAACACAGCACAGCAAAACCCTATCCATTTCTGTAGGTGGCACCTAGAGCAGCTATGGAGATGGTCAGTGTTTGCCTCTTCAGGAACATGCAGAAAGCTTTATGCCAAAGATGACAATGATGTCATGAAGAATATGTTTGTTCAAAAGACTACTGTTACTTATTTTGATTATTCTCAACAGAGTTATTTCAGCATAGCCTTATGATTAAGGTTCTCACTGGAAAAGACCACTCATTTTCATGACAGTCTGTCATTTTCAGTAACATCCAGCATAAAACCAGCCTGGTCTCCTGCCAGTTCAATCAGTTGGCCTACATAAATGAGAGTTACCTGAATCTGAGGCCAACAAACCATCTACTAAATCAGGCCTGGGCATCCCATGGCATCTGCTTGCTGGTAGCCTCTGGTCTAGCAGAGGCTTGTGGGAATTCAGCTTCTACGAGGAGCTTAAGGAGTCTCTTCCCAACACGAGGGAAGATCCACTCCCTTTGGGTGACCTTGGCAGCTTACCTCAATTGCCTGGAAGCAGCCCAAGCCACCATCTACAACCACAGCAGGCTGAAAACAGAAAGCAAACATTGGGATTTATTTTTTTCCTTATAAAATAAAGGCAACCTTCAGAGTTTCCATTCTGAGGCTACACATGCCCCTTGTCTACCCCGGGAAGGAAATGAAAGCTTTTCCAACACTCACACTATCGGAAGAACAGAGAGCATTTTTTGCCATACCCAGTGGTTATCACATTGACATCTTTTGCCCATGCTGCATTGTCTGAAAAACAGGAAAAACTGAAAAACAAGGCTGGACAAGGACTGTGTCTCAGCAGGGTTGATGAAATTAGCCAATAATGAGCCCAGGGTAAAATACACACGCCTAATGCTTCAGTGAGGGTTCCCGTGCAGCACTTCTTTAGCTGTGTGTGCTGCGCCTGAAAGAGGCTTGAAACTTTGCCATGCCAATTAGTGATTGCTCAACTGACTAGGCAGCTGAACCAGCAGAGCAATCAGCTGGTGCTGGCATGTTTGAACTTATCAAAGAGCTCAAGATCCATGGAAACCAGGGTATATCACAGTCCCTGAGGCAACTTACAAACACACTAAAAAAAACCAAACTACAGCTCCTGAAGGAAAATAGGACGTTACCTGTATGCGAATGAAACAATTTCCAGCACGTGAGCTCTGAAGCAGTCTTTAGAGCTTAATAAAGAACACATAAGAAAGGAGCAAATCTTGCCCATTTACCTAGCAATATATTGACTTGTTTCTTACATGGTTTGATAACAGAACCTTATCTCCAAAGTCTGCATAGTCCTGGTAAAATACACACCCAGGTCTGACAGGGCAAACACTTTCCTATTTTTACAGTCATCAAAGTCCCAAAGACTTTAGTAGGGGTTTAGGACGAGAGAAGCAGGCAGGTAAGTGTATAATAAAGTGAGTGACCTGCTCAGAGAAAAAAAAGACAGAGACCAAGAGCTAAGACCTTGGCAAAATTTGCCACAACTTTAAATTTACCAGGTCTTGCCATGTAGACAAAGTCATGCACAGCTGATGTCTGTGCCAAGATGATACTTGACAGCAGAGTTTCCACCTTTTGCAATTTTAATCAAAATTGAAAACTTCAGCATTTAGTAACAGTGGCAGTGTCACATATTATTTTGGCTTTGACAGTGACACAACGTCACCTCAAAGATGGCAGAATATTAAGGTCAGATGTCTCTAAGCTTTCCCTTTAATCTTGTCCACACTAAGAAGATCGGCCTCTCCCCTCTGAATAGAGTAAAGGAATATTCCTTGTACTAAAGACTCGTGTGCTCTGAATCTCATGGTGGGGAAAGCTGCTGGTATAGTCTTTCATTGGCACTTCTACAGGACATATCAGGAGTGTAACTGAGTAACTTAGAAGTCTCAAAGCTTTATCTGCACCCTGTCGTACCTACAAAGAAGCGAAGGCTACAGGGATCGGATGCTCCCTTCAAGGTCATTCTGTAGACACAAGACTTCAGCCTTCATTGGTTTTCACACAGGCCTTGATTCTGCTCAACTGAGCTCAGCAGCAGGTTGCCCAGAGAAGTTGTGGGGTTTCCATCCTTGAAGGATGGAAAATATTTGTAAAATACTCCAAACTTAAGCAGACAAGCCCTGAGTCACCTGAGCTATGGTAGCCGTGCTCTGAACAAGGGAAGGATAATCTCTGAGGTCTCCTCTGGACTAGATTATTCTGTGGTTTCAAAACAGAATTTTCTGTGGGAGCAGAATAGCATCTGGAATGCCTCAGCTGTAAGGACCCACTTTCTACTTTGTTGTTAATATCAAAACACTGAAGTTTTTCTCTCCTGACCCGTGAGAAGGTGACAAATGTTTCCACATTTGAAAAATAAATCCCTTTTCCCCAGTTCTTCAGTTGTACAACTTGCTGGGGGCCATAAGGATATTTCTGGCTTTAGGTTTGACACATGCTACTCTCCAGCTACCTACCAAGTTTCACCTCAGCTTTGCATATATATAACGCTATAAATATTTTCCATTATGGTCATAATGTCGGGTCCCAAAAATCAGGTGAAAGTTTATCCTCCATCTCCCTATACCTTAGTCTCCTGTGCAAAAGGGTTCAGTAATTCCTGCTTCATCTCACCATGACCTCATGAAGAGAAACTCAGAAATGTTTGTGCACCCCTTGGACATTGGTGACAGCGTTCATGAAATGAAATTAGAATCATGAAATCCCCAGGGAGCCAAGGAGTAATTTTATGTTCATTCAGCCTCTGAACAGTTCTAAATAAACAATTCTAAACAAAATACAGGTAATATAAGAGAAAATAAAGAGTAATTTCCCATTCATAAAAATAGGACAAGGCTAAGGAAGGGGGTGATATAGGCTTATGAAGTCAAAACCCATGTCATAACACATTTCATCACGGAAGAGCAAGTACCATTAGTACTGCAGGGGTATCTAATTCTGGCATTTCCAACTTCAGATGGTTGACTTTGCAACCTAGTTATTTTTGATGTGCTATATAGTGTGCAGAAACTTTCTGGTGTTTGCTAACCAATGACCTTGTTTGAAAAAAGCATCTATGGTGTCTTAATGACTTTCAGACAACTTTTATAACTGATGTTTTCAAGCAGCAGGATACTCTTGGGTCCAAACCTAAATATATTCTGTCTGAAGAAGTGTTGATTTAAAAAAAAAAATCTTCTACAGGTTTACAATGAAGGATGTCAATTACATCTCAACATTCCCCAGAGTGCTTGAAAAAATCTGCTAAATCAATTTATATATCATAGAATCATAGAACAGTTTGGGTTGGAGAGGACCTTCAAAAGTCAGCTAGTCCAACCCTCCTTGCAATGAACAGGGACATCTTCATCTAGGTCTGGTTGCACATACATATTTGTTTAAAAAAAAAAATTTAAAAGGCAATACTTATAACACAGTATGTTACTCCGGAGAAAAACTTGCTAAGCTGACTAATTTATAAAAAATTCAAATATTTCCTATACTTTTAGCAAAAGCTTGCTATTTATACCTCTTTTTCTTCTATGGTACTTACTACATGATTTGTACAGACATTATATTACTTATGCAGGTAATTTCTTATGCTTCCTGAATATCTCCAGAATGTCAGTAGGTTTTTACTGCAAGATACCTTTATTCCAACACTCTTCATTCTCAAAATATCATTTTCACGTATACAGAAAAGATCCTAGGATTTTTACAAAGAGTATTGGCCACATCAGAAGATGTAAGCTACAACTTTAATTCTTCAAACAGTTGAGCAATCCCCTTAAAAAAAGATGCAAAGGACAAACTCAGAAATTTCTTTGACATGTGCAGCCAAAATGGTTTCTAGTCACAAAGACGAAACTGTATTTCTGGTGCTCTTCTACCATTAAACACCAATGGTGTGGCCATGCTGCTAGCTGACCAGTTTGGGGTGGGCTGTGCTGGCTTTTCCTGTGTGCCATGCACCAAAGATGGTAGCAAGGGCAAATCCGCTCCTGGTGGCACCCACTGGTCTCTTCTGGGGACACTCCAGGAGGCACCCTGCACACGTGGGCTCCCAAGGTCAGATACTGCTACAGAGCATCATCAGGACTGCGGGCTGCAGTGGCAAAGTCACTGAAGGCTGAAAACACTGCTGCGGGCTGGTACATGCACATGAGTTTGTGCTGGGTTTGGGGTCTTTTTTTTTTTTTTAAATGCACATACATTTTAAAGGTTACGATCTTTTGTGACATTTCCATTTCTCTTTTCTTGCGTGTGGTGGTGCAGCTGACAAATTGAAGCCAAAGGGTAATCCAAATAACTGTTTATTGAAGTCCTCTGTTTTCTCTTCTTGGCGACTTCTGAGACCTGGGCAGCGTCCATGTGCCTGCTCATAAATGCTTCTGAATGCTGAATTTGGCCCCAGTCAACCCAGACAGTATCTGTCAGGTGGCAAAAGCCAGCTCCAGACTGACAAATAAAAGAGTAGTATGACTATAAAAATAAGGATGTTAGGTACAGCTTTTAAAGCTATTTGATCATATATCATGAGAGAATACCCCATTAGACTAATCCTAATGGACATTAATTCCCATGTTTTATGAAACCTTCTTAAATTTTCTTTATACATTGGGGGGGGAGGGGGGCTGTTCAGAGCTTGTCTGTCCTAGAGTTAACCTCCAAAGAAGCTACAACTTTTGCAAGAGGGCTCTTTTACCAAACAGCTCTTGCAGAGAGAGATCCCTGCTTCCCTTCCCTGGGTCCCATGTAATGGGAACTCATGCTACAGGCCTCATCCCTAGCTAGTAAAATTGAATAGCACTCCTTTTCCAGCTAATGGCATTGTATTGATGTACATTACTAATACCAGTCTCTTTTTTTGGGGTGGGGTGTGGGACCCTGTCTACAGATACAAACATGGTTTCACGTCTGTATATGTAACACAGACTGTTTAAGTTACAGGCAGCTGTATGTGCACATACATCTAAATTATTATATGCTTGTATTATAACCAGCGTGTCTTCAATTCAAATGCAGGTATTAGTTGATATATTACTTTATACATAAACATAATTGAGATAAGTTGTATGGGGAATAACTTTTGTTAGACCAAAAGCTGGAAAAACAGACTGATTCCAGGCAGATGAGTGGTGATTCTCAAGGCTCATGTACCCCAACCTTGTCTTTCTTCCCTTTTTCATATCAGGTATGCTAACAAATAACTGCGCCCTTCCCTGCAAACCTTATTTCCCCTAGTAGCCTTAGCTCATGACAACTACAACAGCGCTAGTGTTAGCTGAACACAAACTGCTGCTTTCTTGAAGCTTTCCCTCGGACATATGCCTCTCAGGCCTGAAGCAGCCCCCAGTTCCCCTCTGTGGAAAACCACTGTTGTTTTTCTGGGGTGTGCTTAGGTTCTTTGTCCTTTCACGATCCCAAGCACTGCAATGCATAACATTGTCTCTCTTCGGTGAGTACATGGGGGCTTGAGATCTGCTACTGTTTGTGGTTACTGAGAAGAGAAGGCTTAATTAAACCTGTCCTTCAGTAGGTGAAAGGCCTTCCCTTTTTTTTTTTTTAAATGGGAAGATACACAGGTAATTTCTTTTCGATTTATCACCTCCTGTAAGAGGGCTGCTGGCACAAGGCTTGAAGGTATTGTCGTCTGGGTGTCAGGAGGAAGAGGAAGGGAAGATGCGGGGGACTTTTATCTGGCAGTCCAGTTGGAGGACCATCTGGGCAGCAGCCTGGGAGCAATTTATCAGCTCTGCAAGATGAAGCTCAGAAGCCGAACGCCTTTTTTCTTCTGTAAGAGCTAGCTAAAAGTAAACCAGATTCTGCTGCAATGAATTATTAAAAGGAGTTCATTTAACATCACTGTGCTCTGGCTTAAGTACAGACAGGACAAAGTGGTTTCCCAAATCTTACTGACTTCCCTAAGTGTCCTATCAGACGACAAAAATGTGAGTTTGTCAGCAAAAATATCTACTGGAAGAAACCTAACACAAATCAAAATGAAGAGGAAAACTAAAGCATTGTTGTTTTGGGGGTTTTTTGTTTTGTTTTTTTTCATCAGGAGCTCCCATTTAAGTGGCTAAACGCAGAAAGATGTGCTCTGACAGCTCTGTGGTACACAGATGTTTGTGGGTCTGCATCTGCATAAGAGTCTGCATCTGGGATCACATATATGTTCTATATATAAGGTAAAAATACATATGTAGGTATGTGGCAACATAAGTACATGTGTATAGCCAACCCCCATAGGTCATCTATGCATTCTGGAGTTAGGAGAGGTGATTCACCCTCTCCTTTGCCCCTCTTCTGCTCTGGTCAGTATTACAATGAGTCATGTTTCAGCACGTGCCTTAAGAGCTGACTGTGCAATAATGCGCTTGGTAGAATTCATAGAATCGTAGAATAGTTTGGGTTGGAAAGGACCTCTAAAGATCATCTAGTCCAACTCCACTGTAATTATCAGGGACATTGATAACCAGATCAGGTTGCTCAGAGCTCCATCCAAGCAGACTTTGAATGTTTCAAGGGAAGGAGCATCTACCACCTTTCTGGGCAACCTGCTCCAGTGTTTCACCATCTTCATCGTAAAAAAATTCTTCTTTAAATCTAGTCTAAATCTACCTTCTTCTAGCTTCAAACCATTACCCCTCGTCCTATTGCAACAGGCCCTGATAAAAAGTTTATCCCCATCTTTTTAATAAACTCCCTTTAAGTATTGAAAGGCCACAATAAGGTCTTCCTGGAGCCTTGCCTTCTCCAGGCTGAACAACCCCAACTGTCTCAGCCTGTCCTCGTAGGAGAGGTGCTCCATCCTTCTGACCATTTTTGTGGCCCTCCTCCAGCCGTGTTCCAACAGGCCCATGTCCTTCCTGTGCTGAGGGCTCCAGAGTTGGACACAGTACTCCAGGTGAGGTCTCACAGTGTGGAGCAGAGGGTCAGAATCACCTCCCGTGACCTGCTGGCCACACTGCTTTTGATGCAGTCCAGGATGCAGTTGGCTTTCTGGGCTGCAACAGCACATTGCCACCTCATGTCCAGTTTTTCATCCACCAATACCTGCAAGTCCTCTGCAGGGCTGCTCTCAGTCCCTTCATCCTTCAGCCTGTATGGATACCTGGGGTTGCTCTGACCCAGATGCAGGAATGTGCATTTGGCCTTGTTGAACTTTATGAAGTTCACATGGGCTCACTTCTTGAGCTTGTCCAGGTCCTTCTGGATGGCATCCTGTCCCTCAGGCATGTCAACAGCACCACTTACTTGGGTGGGTACACAGCAGCTGGAAAGCATCGAGCATGCTGTTCACGGGTTTCAGCATAAATATATTCAATAACCCAGGATTCTGAGTATTCATCAATTGTTTCACTAAAGACCAAGAGAAACATTTACATACAATTGTTTTCTGAATGTAGCAGCTAAAAAGACAATAGATGAAAACATGAGAAGGCAGCAAAGGAAGACAATAGAAGTTAACATATCAGTCCTGCAAATGTTACACCAATTTCTCTCAGTTCTTCCAGCAGAATTTTTATTTTCTCCAATTGTTCCTCTGTGCAATGCTGTGTAATTCAATTTCTCACAGCCTTATTAGCTTTGTCAGCAAGGCTTTTAACTTCTAGTTTTTGCAACTACGAGTCCCAGATCACCAGGCAAAATGAGGGTATGCCTAAAGCCCAGGCTGTGAAGTTCACTCTCTAAGGCAAAGCTCCCGTTAATTCAGTATGACCGGTAGCATACACTCTTAAGTGCTTTAGTAAATGGATAATGATGTAGAAGTGCTTTAGGCTTCCCCTTTTCTTTCCCTTCCTTTTTTTTTATTCTTTAATAAATGACAGCAAATAGCTACCTCTAAA
Organism: Gallinago jamesoni; assembly: GCA_025769975.1. NCBI lineage: Eukaryota > Metazoa > Chordata > Aves > Charadriiformes > Scolopacidae > Gallinago > Gallinago jamesoni. Next base: position 113,002,308 of record JAOQGH010000001.1, on the reverse strand, counting down.
ACAATAAGGTGGAGAAAAATATATCTGTAAACACATTTTATTACTGAACCTTTTAATAGACAAAATTTAAAAACAGATAAGACAGCTCCAATATGTTTTGCATTACTGATACTTCTAGGAAACAAATAAAACATGCAAACAACCAGTTCAAATCTGAGTAAAAATTTAAAAGGCTCCGTCAAAAACTGTTACCACAAACATTTGTTAAACTCCTTTTTTCTTTATTTTTCCAGCAGGACAGTCCAAAAAATGTCAGTGGAAAACTGTTACAGTCAGTGTTGGCATTGGCCTGGCCTCTGTAATTGCAGAATTTGGGAACATGAAATTTATGATAAGTTTGTTCTAAAAGAGCTTCAGGAGGTAACAAAAAGAAGTGTTTGGTGGGCATCTGCATGTGCACGTGTCAGTTACCAAGTATGAGGATGTTCCTCTTTAATGTGAACTGTTGACTTCAGTAAGTCTAGTGATGAAAACGGTTCTGAGTTTGTATGAATTATGACACTTCCCGTCAGTTGAGTGAGAATACCTGCTTAAATTCTCTGCTTTCATTTCTTTTCTCCCTCTTTTTTCCTTATACCTTAATACTATTTTGTATAGCATTAAGTAGTGGATCTGCAGTGACTGCTTTGCTTGTATGTGCATTTCTAAAGAAAGACGGGCAGTCAGTTTTTTTTAAATTTATAAGCAGGAAGATTCTTGAAAAGCACTACAGCTGTAAACCGTATGTACCAGAGCTAGGACAGGTAGATGAAAGCATACGGTGTTTTTAATTTCCCTAATGAACATGGTAGTTTTCTCAATCTCATCAAGAATCAGTGTAAATTAGTTTCCTAAAAGAACTGCATTTTGCAGCTAATCAGAGTGCTTGGTTCCCACACAGTTATTTTCTAAATGGAAAAAATGCACATTAGCATGAATATTCAAATAAGACTCTGAACCATTAAAGACCCATTTGTTCTACAAATAGAACTGTGGTGACTTTTTGAGTAAGTTCTTCCTGAAAAGCAGTTTTCTACAGATGTGAGAGACCCGAAATTATATACTTTAAAAAATGGAGCAATACCTGTTGTCTTGAAGGAGAGCAACTAAGCGAACCTAGGAGATCAATATGTCTTTCTGGTAAGATTTTCAGGATTCCTGTTCTTTGCCAGTTTCAAAAGAATAATCAAATCCCCAAATGAACTTGAATAAAATTGCTGCTCTTTTGAGTTTGATGGACTAGTTATTTTTAGTCAGGTTTAGTCACTAAAAGCGAGTTCTTTTTTTTTTTTTTTTTTAGAGAAAATTTGTACAGATCCTTAAGGATTTTTATAACACTTTAGAAGCACGGGAAAAGCACTCTACAGCACTTCTACTGCTTTCAAAGTATTTTAAATGCTCTAATGAAAAACTCCAAAAAATCTCACCAGGAAACAATGTTAGGTGTGTAAAAATACTAACACTTGTATTTTAGCCCCATTACTGAAATGAGGTTTTGTTGCTGTTTTATCTAAAATCTGTTACTTCACTTTAATACAATACAAATAGTTTAGCCGATTTTTATTGTGTGTCAGTAGTTGTCAATTTGGGCATACATAAGGAAAAACAAGTACAGTTTTTTTCTTGTCTTTATTTTTTTATTTTATTTTCCAATAAGGCTTTTAATGGCTAATGATGTTCCTAACAGCTTTTTCATCTTTTGTAGACATCTTACTCCCCTCAGTAAGAAGATGCAGAAAGACAGTGATGGAGAAGCATATAATGAGTCAAGTAACTTTATATATAAGAGAGACTCTCCCCCTTACTACTAACATGCTCACCCCACGTGTAACTTGCACCAGGACTAAGAGATCAGACCACAAAGAAACTGATCTTCCATCCGGAATCATGCCAGTGAGGCAAATGCCTTCATTTTCTCCACAGTAAAGTCAAGGAAGGAAAAAAAAAGTAAATGGGTAGACCATGAATTTGTGAGTCTGATCCATCTTCAGCCTTCTTTTTGCTCTATCTAAAAATTGAACCCTAAGCCCTTGATACTGCTCAGGAAAGGAGCAGAGCTTTTTTGGTGTATGTATATACAAAACATACCTGTCTATACACATATGTGTATATATTCTTGTGTATGTGTACTTTAATAGATAAATGTATACTTAAACAAGAGAAGAACATCAGAGGCACAGGTCAGCAAGTTCAGAGTGGTTCATAGAATTTGGGCCTGCAAAAATGATCCATCTGGGTTGATACCTTGCATTTTAAACAAGCCTAATGCTTGTTTACAGCCTAACGCTATAGGAGCTGGCATTTCTAAACCACAGCTCTAGCAAATAAACATTGCTCATAGATTTCTGCTATACCCTGACCCACAAATTTTCCTTCTTATTTCCTTCTTATTTTCTGTCTTATTTTTTTTTCCCTGAGGAAATTTACACACGGAGGCTTAAGTACTGAAATTTGAGGTTTGCTCTTTCTTTCACACAGGCAGCCTGAAAGTGCATGTTTTTCTCATTAGATGGCTTTTATAACTTGGAAAATGGATATTGCAATCTCAGTATGCAATTGATGCATGGTGCACAGATGCAATGCCTTGGAAAACATTTGCATTGACTATCATGATGTTTTCCTAATTAGACGCCTCTGAATACAGATCTATTTCCAGCATGGTTTTTACGTCGAACCGCACAACAAATTCAGTTCAACTGGCAGTTTAACTTACTCAAATGCCATCAACAGAAGTTAGCTGAAATAAATTAAAGAGGCAGTAATGTGCTCGTAGCATTAACATTAGCATTTCATGGCCTTTAGCTGGCTCAGGCAATAAACAAACCTGAATTGTGAAAAGTTTCCTGCTTATGCGGACAGAAGGCCATCTGATGGCTGAAGGCTGATTGCTGCATCTCATCAGACACCACAACTTGCCTTTCCTGACAGGGTTCTGAGAACCTTAACCATGGTCATAAAGTATCCAAGAGGGAGTTAAATGTGGGAAGTAGAACAAAGGAAGGTAAAATGGGGGAGGGACAATCAAAAAAACCCTTGCTTTGAATAAGTTGAGGGAAGGAGTAGCTCGATAGCTGGGGATGCAGCATCTCTCCCTCCTAGGTTACTGATTGAAGTGATGGGAGTCTGCTGATTGAAAACCAGCCAGTGTGGATTGTGATTAAAGGTTTTTTCCCTCCAGTCATCCTTCAACAAACAGCTCATGTGAAGCAGGGGCTGGAGAGAGGGCGAGATAATCTCTGTCAGGATTTCTGGTGAAATTCAGAAGTACCACCTTTGTTTCCTTATATCATCCTACTCTTCCCACCACCACTGGAAGCAAAAATGCTTTTCAGTACCTGGAGCTGCATATATAAAATCTGGCTGAAATATGATTTTAACCACTGCCTCAAACTTATTTCCTAGAGCCACAGACAGGCAGGGACATAAGTGGTTACACTTTAGGAAGTGCTGAGCACCCAGCAACCCTCCCCACAGAAGACTATTTGGTACTGATTGAAAGTGTTTCTTCTAGAAATGATCGATAATGGTGAGAAACATGATTTCACCCAGCGATTAATGCCGTGACTTTATCGAGTGACTGCACAGGAAGAAAAGAAACAGTGCAGAGCCGGCAGCAGGAACACAAGTGATGGGGGAGCTGCTCCGGTAGGACAAAATGGTGCCAAAAGCTGAGCTGAGATAGAGTCTGATGAGGGGAGACGGAGAAAAAGAAAAATGTCACCTTTCTGCAAGTCCAAACTGTGTTGAATTGCTGTCATTTTGTATCAAATTGCCCTTTTTTGGTTTTTTTTTTTTTTTCTCTTTGAGGAACATTGATTGCTTCAAGTATTAGGACTAAAGAAGTATTGTGTCAGGATAAAACCTCAAAATGTAGTTATTTAAATCATGTTGGAGCCCCACACTGGGGTAATGAAGGAAGGGAGCTGCTTTCTGCCCTGGTTGAAGCAGATTTCTTGCCCCGGATTTGATTTCAGATGAATAGGAGATGCTTTTGACAAGAAATCCTCTAGTGAAAGGGAGCAGGTGACAGGTTGTGGGGTTTATGGATCTCTCTTGCCTGTGAGTGGCACATCTGACAAAAGAAAAAATTGTCCAAGGTGGGAAAATACTTCTAGTTAACAGAAGTTCCTCAAAAGAAAAAAAAGCAAACACCAGTCAAAATCTGGATCCTTTCCAGAAGCACTGTATGGAGTCACTACATCCACCTTGCTTTAAAGGACCACCCTGTATTTTATTCATATGCCACCTGAGTGAGGGGCAAGGAGCCAAATCAACCGTGAACTCCCTGCTGCAAGGGCTTCACCTATCGTATATGAGAAGAGCTGGGCTTTCAGGCATAGTGTCATCCTTCTGGTGGGCTCCTCAGCAAAGATTCAGCCAGAGCTTTGCAGACTGCCACCCAGGCTCCATTACCCCGAAGAGCAGAGACCAAGCTGCCAGGGCCTCTTCCACACCCTACTGCTGAGGCTGTAGCTGACGGAAGACTGGAAGACCAGCCAGAGAGGGGCAGAGATCTGGGACTACCCAGAGAGTGATGGTGAGAGCTTCCCCTGCCTGCCACCTTCTTCTGAGTGGCTTAGCTGGCTACCACAAGATGCTTAATTTCCCCCAAACGATGTCATTGCTTGAGAGTAAATACTAAAATAGTATCACAAAAACTTTATACCCTGCCACCAAAGGGTCTTCAGTTTTTCACTTCATTTCTGTGATTGTGCCTTCAGCTACCACAGGAGCTGCAACTCCAAAGAGCAAAAATGTTAATTCTGTTCCAGAAGATTGCAGATTACTTAAACACCTGCTAGCTTTATCCTGGCAGGGTAGGCAGGATTGCTCTGGTGTTTTACTATAGCTTAGTGTTTGATGATCAGCATAGTCCAGGAGGTTTTTTCAGGCAATAAATATTATCTGTATGTGGCAAAGCATCTGGAGCCATTTGTTAGTCCAACACACAAGGGAAGCAGAATAGTCAGCACAACCATGGTCTAATTTTGAGGCTAGGATTTATTTATGTCAGCTGGTCAAACTACATCCTTTCATGCACTGTGACTATAAAAGTAACTGCAGCAGAACTGGTCTATCAATAAGGCAAATTGCACCTCCAGAAGGAAGAAAAGGCATTGCACTTTCTGCAACGAGTACGTGGATAATTTTGCGTGGCAGAGGAGAGAATAGACATGAGATTTAGTACAGCTGAAGCCATTTCCAGTTTCTTGGCATGGTACTGAGCCATAGGGGCTAATTGCAAGGCAGCCTGCAGAGCAGTTCATCAAGTCTAGTGTAGCTTGTGAGAAGAACAATTTAAATACCGTTTTTGTTGCTTAGAAATGTGTGAATACGGAAGGCAGTATGAGTGCTGTAGCATAAAAATACAGCATGGTATAGTCCATGCTTACTGTCATCAGTAATCAGACAATTATAAAAGGTTATTTTTCAAGGCTTTTCATACCTTAAAAAGACAGACCTTGATAGCAAGAGCATTTCATGCATTATCAGCAATGTATCTGCCTCTTTTTCGGACGAGGAAGTAAGCAAAGACTTGAAAAGAGCAGAGCTTGTTTTTCTGTGTCCACTGATGACTCAAACTAAAGCAATATCAAAATGCTTCTAAAGTTTGTCTCTTGGTATACAATTAGTTGAAAGGGGAACAGGTCTGCATAAACATTGAAGCAAATCGTTAGCAGTGCTAGTAAATATAAACAGCATACTACCATAAAGCTGTCTGTACTTGGACAATATATCATGATGTTGCGGCTGGTAACATTAAAGTAAACTTTTGAAGAACTCACACTGCCTTCAAAGTAATAGAAAAGGGAATTACTGAATGCTCATTTAGCTCATACACTGCAGAAACGGTAAGCGTGCTCTAAGACATCAGTTTAATGTCTATAGGACAGTCACATTTCCCCCTCTGCCAGCAGATTGCTCGTGTCAGCCTTAACAACCGTGACTTTTTGAGGCCCAGATTACTCAGCTCTGCACAGGAAACCACAAAGAAACTTAAAATGTTCTGCAGATATAGCAAATGACTTTTTATATTAGTTTATATCTGCTAAGTTGTAATTCTTAAGCCTCTTAAAGATAGTGAAGATGCAGATGGGTGAATGCTGCTTTTTAAATACTAAAAACTATGACAATCTTAAAATTAGGACAGTCTCATCCTGTATGTGCCTATGGTTTGACATAATGCATTAGTCAAAGGTTAAATTACAACAAAGAACAAATGAGAGATTACTTGTTCATTAGAGTAACTCTTCTCTAAAAAAAATATGCAAAATAATTTAATTCACTTCCACACATTTGTTCTCAAATAGCTGAATTCACATTCTGATTTCTGAGAAGAAAAATTTTATTCACTGTTTGAACTACTTTTTCCAAAGGAAGGAAAAAGGTGACTTTGAAAACTGTAGATGTTTGCAAAAGAGAAAAACTTCTGATTGATTTATGTTTGTTTGTACCATGTATGATTGGAACTGAAATATTCAGTAAAGAGTGTATGTATGTTGGGGAGGGCATCAGGAATCCTGTATCAGAGAAGGTCATGTTCTATTTTCAAATGTCTTAATTTTTCAGAATTCTAGCTTTCTCTCACACTTAATAGTTATGGCATTTGCTCTATAAATTCCTAACTCAAATATATCAGCAGAAAGACGACCTTGCCAGATTGCAGAAATATGCTAAATATTAAATCCCTTAAGGCTTAGGCTTCGCTCACACATGCAAAGAAGTTTCAAGAAATTATTATGAAATACAAATATGCATTACAGTTACACTGAACTTACATAATATCTTAAACAAGTAATTAACATTTAAAATAACTGAATTTTATATGTCACAGCAATAGGAAAATTCAGGGAAAAAAGTGATCTTGGGATTCTAAGAGAAACATGCTTCTCTAAAAGATCGCCTGTTTTTCACGTTGTCCCTTATTTTCACCCAAGAAAGGTAGTATCTCTCTTACTAAAGACCTCTGTCACTAATTTCTCCTTAGCCAGATGCCAAGGCAAACAGATCAGTCACAGTTCCTCTAGCTATTCCTCTCCAGAAATTCAATTAGAGAAAATGACTGCTTGGTGAATATACTTGCCATTAGCTTCCCCTGGACCCTGAACTAAGCTTCATTTGTAAAGCAGAAATAACCCACTCAGGAGGGTTCTCCAAAGAATAATTTCTTTTAAAGGTCATACACACACTTTTGAAAGAACTGAACACTTGTGCATGAGGAATTATTAGAGCTCTTACGTGAAGTGCAGGTTTTGTATGCGTCAAAATATCGAATCTAAATGCTTTTGTCTTCCAGAATTTTTAAAGTGTACATGTGTTTGTACCCACATGGGCAACATGTATAGCTAAACACAACAGTTGGATGTGCTGGCCAGAAACTCACCCCATAATCTAAATATTTTACATCTAGCGTCTTTCTAAATTGATTGTTCATCCACAGAGGAGAGCTGAAAATAACCTGTTCTCTGACTGACAGTTTAGTTAATGAATTTAGCAAGATAATCCCATAAAGTCTGAAGTTAAATACCATAGCTAAGAAAAGGTATTACCCCTGTTTTTCTCCTCACTCTGACTTTACTAAATGTTAACATTTTCAAGAAAATAGACAAGGGCTATAACCCAGCACCCAGAAAAATCCCAACTAGTTAAATTGTTCCATTACTGGAATACAAAGACGATCATCCATCAACATGTCAACAAAGTTTTAAAAGGTGGCTCCTCATTTTTTTCAGGAGAAATAGTGCTTTCTACATGACTCTGGAAACTACACTTCTAAAAAAGAAAAAAAATAAAAAAGAACGTTTAACCCCAGACACCAAGATTTGCTCCTTATTTTAGCAATGCAGCTGTTACCAAGGGGCAGAGAAGCAGTACACTTTTCTCAAACTTGAGTTGAATGTAAAGCCTCTCTTGTTAAACTGAGAAAATAATATGGTTATTCTGCTGAACAGGGTATTTAGAAAGAACTCTCTCTTAGATCAATTAATTTGGTTGATTGTATGTAGGCGAGAAACAGATTTCTTTAAAGTATTCAGTCCTGGTTAATCAGAGAAGCCCAGTGCCAGGCTGCAGCAATGAGCTCTTTTTCTTTCTTTCTTTTCAGGTCAGAAAAGAAAAAGAAAAATATTTTACAAAAATTACTGATTTCTCACTGATGATTTCCAACAGATTTTTTACTGTAGAATGAAAATCCCTAAATTGCTGGGAAATGAAGTCATAAATATCCAGGGTTATATAATAACAGCCTCATCTCATTAGAAGTGATGTCTTCAGTATCGTTTGCTAATTTCTCATTTTTTCCAAGTTTGGTGAAAACTGGTTTGCAAGTAGTCCACCTCCAATGCCTGGCCTCTGTTGTTGAGGGATTTATTAGATGTGTTTCCAAGTCTCCACTAACTGTGGCTTTCCAGTCTATTAACTATTTACATCTGGTATCACATAAGCATTTCTAACATAAGCACTGCTGTAGTGAATGTAGATGCTATATAAATAATGAAGGAGTAATGGATTGGATCAACTCCATCTGGAAATGGGATAAATTTTTCTCTGTCTCAGACAGGAGCTCTTTCCATAGGTCCAAACTGAGGTGAGCTTCTAGCTGGAGGAAGAGACTGGATACTTTCAAGGCTGTGCTGGAAGACAGCTTACTGCAGCCGCTGAAGCCTGCAGCAGGACCTAAATAGGCAATGGGTTAGCTTGGTTTGCCCTCCTGAAGAGGGAACTTCTGCGCCAGTAAAAGGTCCTGTTCCCCAGCTTTAAAGCTGACCTTGACTGAGCAGATGCATCCAGTGTGACTGCAGAAGCTGAGAAGGATGCGTTCCCTCCCCGGGCTCAGCTGTTTCTAATACAGCAGAGACGGCAGCGAGGAGCTCTTAGGAGCACATTCCGAGGCGTGGAGATTACCAGGCTGCTGTACCCTTTCCCTGATGAATGCAGACACCTGACACTCACCTTCTACTTTGCAGCCCCAGAAAGATGTCTGCAGTAGCTGTACCTCAGCAATTCTATTGCACCTGCCGGGAATTACAGGCACCGCTGCTCTGAGCTTTCAAGACAAGGAACACGTCTGAGATTTATTCAAAAAGTAGTGAGGAAAATACCTGTTCCATCCTACTGGGTCTTCCTCAAAACTCTCCTTGCAGGCAAGGCTTGCACAACTGCTAATAGATGTAGACATATAACAAGGCAGAATTTGTTTGGTTTTATTTTTGATGGAACAGACATATCAAAAATACAATCAGATGTCACTGCGGCAATGTTTATAAACGGATGGCTAATAACTGGAAGCTGGTGCAAATTAAGTCAGATTTATTTTGCTTTAGGTGAGAGCTTGTTAATAACAGTGAAATACACTACGAAGAGAGGCGCTGCTAAACCTTCCTGCTTGGCAGAAACCTCATCCATCATGGAATTGCTGTGGTTGAATATAGCACATTTACACAGTCTGTGAAAGATTTGCAAAAGCACCCAAGAGATTAAAGTGCCTAAGTGCCAATGACTTTAAATGGTACTTGCTTCTGCAAATTTCATCCCCTGGGACTTCAGTAAACCTGGTAACATACAAAAAAACAGTCTGAAGTGTGATCCAGCTTTATATAAGCTTGGCAAGTCTTGCTTTTGTTTTAATTTGACTGATGTTGTAAGTAGAAAACAAAAATGACTGCTTTTTCAGAAATTATCAGACTAGAAAGTAGCATTTGTAATAATGCTTCACTTGATAGACTCACTAATACAAGTGTTCCTGAATGCCAACAGATGCGATGTTTTTCAGTGGAAATCAACAAGTTACTTTATGTCAGAGAAGAGACAAGCAAAGGGAATTAACTGGCCTTGACTAATCATCTCACCTAAAGAATACTGCTGCTGATAGAGCATGTGAAAATGGATTCACAAGAGGGAATAACACAATCTAAAGCCTGCAAACAAAAGGAACCTTTTAAAGTTGATTTGCATCAGAGGCCTCAGCCTGTTGTCTAAAAATAATAATGTTGACTCCAGCAAACCAATCAAGCCTTGTCTAAAGTGTATCAACAGAAAAGCTATTCATCTGAAAGTATTTTAGCAAGAAGCAGGAGGAAAATCAAGAGAGAGTGATATTTGGTTGCTAGGACAAAGAAAAAGCAACACAAATGTGTGCCTGTTTGTGCCACAATAGCCAAGGCACTCCCTGAAAGTGTCACACCAGCTGAGAAATCAAGTTTCTGTGTAAATGTGTTTTCCTTGGCCATGTGGGTTTGTATTCCTGAGACGCAAAACATTTTTCAGTGATGTTTTGCAAGTCTTAGATCCATCACCTACATATTGTCAGCTATTTCCAAGGCAGAGACTTAGAAGGACACTCCAGAAGTGGCGAGCAGGCTGCTGCAATGTGAGTTGCAAAGGGCACCGGGTGATGTCTTCAAGGGTTTCTGATGAATATCATTTTGAACGTAGCAATCACTTCCTCCCACACACACTTTGCAACCTGTTATGGTTATCATTTAAGTCTTGCCGTGTGGGAACACCTCACCAAAGCTGCCCGTGGGCTGCCCACCCATACCTGCAGGAACGCTGCATCCACCTGCAAGAGCAGGCTGAGTTGTAGGAGACTCTCAGATGGACATGGAGTGGTAAATTTTGAGGTGATAAAACTTTCAGTACCGGCAGCAGGGAAGCAGGTTCGGAGTTTTATCTCACCTTTTTGCAGCAGAGCATCCTCGCTTGTGCTGCAGTCCCGCAGCCCAGCCTCCACGCTGCTGGGCTGCTTGCACAGGGAGGAGGCACACAGTGCAAATTCAAGGGCAGAAACAAAGCCTAAGTCGTGCTGGTGCACCCAGGGCTGTTCTCCAGTTCCTGCTTTCCTGTGTAGCAGCTGCGCATCATCGGTGTACATTTGAGCCAGAGCTCTGACTGTGCATTGGCACCGAAGGAATGCTGTGCAGACGACAAAGGGATGTTTATAATTTGGTGTTTGTTTCCTCAAAGGAGAATTGTCTGCTTCTATGCAGACAAAAAAATGTCATCAAGAGAATTCCCCTTCTCACTGGATACTTTCAGGATTTCCTTTACTCTTTGTGCCTTTACTCTTTTAATTTTTTCTGTGCTGCTAGTCCCAACCTTGAAGCTTTGGCAGCTACAAGCTATAAATACTATTGAAAATTACTTATTTAAATTAGTCTTGTTGACTACAAAGCTTGCAGGATTACAATTTCAATGTGCAGCACAGAATCAAGATAATGGGCTCTTAATTCAGATGATGGGCATTAACATGTGTGCATATTTAAAAATGGAGCAAATGTAGGTAGCTTTCTAGTGCCAAGAAAAACTTACATTAATAGAAAGTGCTTCTTTAACTATGAAACAACCATTTGCTTCTTTTGTATAAAAGTATACAGAATATGATGCATAATGCATGCTTTTCCCTTGTGTGGATCTGCACAGCAATATTGAAAAAGAGCAGAAAGAGGAGAGCAAATCATCCATCTTCTTGCTATGCAGCAGATGTCAATAAACTGGAGTTTGTGTTCCATGCTATTAAAATCCCAATGTCCCAGACAATAACCTATCTTTCAATAAATGCAGGTCTAATGTCCATTGAGATGTGAGCTAATGCTGAGTGGAAAATGACTTCTGTGTTTACCTACTTCCAAATTGTATTTTCTCCATTTTCATTTACCAGACAAAAACAATTGATTGCTCTAACTTATCCTTTGTAAAGAAAAAGGCTCTATGATCAGGGGAATATTGATGGCAGAAGAATTCTAGTGGAATAAAATTTCTCTCCCTCTGCACAATGATTTTAATTTCTCCAAACATGATGTCGCCCAATTCAGTTTTTCAGCCCAAGATGCAAGAGATGTTTCGTGCATTCTCCGGAGCCTGTAGGTACCATATGTCAGGGGAAAGTCCAGAGGGCAAACTGCAGGATGACTGATCAAATACTGAGATTTTTATTTTTAACTCAAAGACAGAATTTACACAACACAGCTGTGATCCCTAAATGCCTGCCAGTTGCCTTGCATAACTTGAGCACATTGCAATGCCTCAGCGCTTGCAAAGTTGCCCAGGTATCCCCTAAAGACAACACTATACTGTTTAGTTTTACATAACTGAAGGGGAAATATCTAAGCAATTCATTATATCAGCAAAAAGAGTGAGTGGGAAATGAAACGCTCCAGCTCTTCAACATCAGGCAATCACCTCCCACTCCCACCACCATTCCCCCTCCACCCACCCTTCCTGCTGTAATTCTCTACCCACACCCAATGCCATCTCCTTAAGGCACTGTCATTACATATGTCCCCTTCACCTTTCCCATAAGCCTTCTCTTTCCACTACAGTAATCACCTTCACTCACCCCGGCTCCCATGCTTTGCTGCCATCTCCCACCACTTTGTCCTCTTCCCTGGTTGTTGAGGCCTGACAAGCTGTGCCCGATGCTGGGACCACTCTGGACTTCAGGGGAGTGTGCTGACTCCACAGCCCTGTGGCTGAGAAACTAAGAGGTCTAATGCTGGTGCTTATTTTTGGAATGCCTGGTGTTTTAGCCATGATGGCCAGCCAGGCTGGCAGATGTGTTCTCCCCTCAGCTAACAAGCACGTCCCACCTCAAGGCTATGCAGGAGCGGGCTGAGTTTTGTCTAAATATCTCATAACCAGAGATTCACACACCTATGGATGTGACCTATGGATGTGATCTATCCGGACTTCTGTAAGACCTTTGACACGGTCCCCCATGACATCCTGCTTGCCAAATTGGAGAGATATGGATTTGATGGGTGGACTGTTCAGTGG
>JAOQGH010000001.1:112940714-112989455 GCA_025769975.1 Gallinago jamesoni | reverse complement strand
GTTCAGCCTGGAGAAGAGGAGGCTCCGGGGAGACCTAATAGCGGCCTTCCAGTACCTGAGGGGGGCCTACAGGAAGGTTGGGGAGAGTCTGTTCACAAAGGCCTGCAGGGACAGGATGAAGGGTAATGGGTTTAAACTGAAGAAAAGCAGATTTAGATCAGATATTAGGAATAAGTTCTTTACAATGAGGGTGGTGGAGCGCTGGAACAGGTTGTCCAGGGAGGTGGTTGAGGCCCCTTCCCTGGAGACATTCAAGGTGAGACTCGATGAGGCCCTGGGCAACCTGGTCTAGTTGGGGGTGTCCCTGCTGACTACAGGGGGGTCAGACTACATGGCCTTTGGAGGTCCTTTCCGGCCCAGATGATTCTATGACTCTATGATTAAAACAAACAAACGAAACATAGTCCTACAAGGGGGACCTCCATGTGATATTAAAGCAGGGACCAGACACATTTCCCACATCTGGCTTGTGGGCAGCACGGCACCCACCTGTGCAGAAGCAGGGGAAGTGGGACCTCACCAACCCTGGGCGCAGCAAAGCTGGGACGCAACCAGCAATGTCCCTGCTGCTGAGAGGAGCCAGCCTGCTGTCACCACAACAGCTGAGTTTGGCCCCACCAGGAGGAGGGTTATAGGTATGCCCATGCCACACCAAGAAATGTGTCACTGTGGCTTGTGCATGTGATCTGAACTATTTCAGTGTATTTGAAAGAGATGCCAGTCTTCTACGGGTGTATCAATTTTCCCCTTGCTGTAGTTATTATTGCTGCTGCTGTTGTTGTTGTTGTTATTAATCATTGCCACCATCTTGTGGTTATTTTTTTATCTCATCCCCTATATTAAATGTGGACTTGGCTCCCAAGAAGAAATGACAATGGTTAAAGAAAAACAGTGATATCGTTTTGCCAAAAGCTGGAAAGTACAGAAAGTCACTATACTTCGTGTACTTGATGAGGTGAACACATCATCCCCTCACGCACCCTCCCTCTGTCACATTAGTCCTGAAGACTTCAGCGGGAATATTTATGGTGGAAACTACCATTGAATGTGAGTAATAGTATCAGTTTGGCCTTTGTGAAAGAGCATTAAATCATAAGACACTGAGAAGGGGCAAGAGTCCTCAGACTTATTTCAAGAGCTATTTTTAGGTATGGATATTCAGTGAAATAATTATTCATCACAAGTAAAGGCAAGATAACTGTTAAGAATAAAATAGGAAGTCATTTAAACCTTTTCTGAGCTTCCAAAAAAGGCTGATTTAGAGATCATTGACGCTTCTGCACCTGACTGTAATAATTTAGTAATGGGAAAGAGGCAAGCACAAAAAAGTCTGAACCAATTACAGTTTCTTTCAGTTTTCAGGCCAAAGAACTGAAGATAAAGACATTTACCTGGATTTCTGTATTATCTCGGTATTGCAGAGGTGCAGTGGGACTATAAAATTAAGAAAGGTGTTTTAAAGCCAATATAGTCTCTTGTAGAAAAGAAGAGGAAAACCCGGGCTAGAGAGACAGCAGAGGCTCCATATTCGCGGGAAATATGTTCTGACTATAAGCCAACAAAATAATGCTGTCACAAAAAATGCCAAAAGCCATTCAAATTTGTGGTAAGGGAATCGTCACTTGTAAAATAGTCAAGATAATTATGCTGCTGTGCTTGGCACTGGTTACGTTTCATTTGGATGGCTGCATTTCATTTCAGGCACACAAACAAATTGGCAGAGTTCGAAGGAGAATAACAAAAAATAATGAAAAGTGTTGGAAAAGGAGACCTACGTGATAAGGTTAGGGAAACTGGGTGTATCTGGTCTGGAACAAATTAATCTAAATGGAAGGAGAGTGGATTTAGGTTAAGTACAAACCAACCTTTATAGCTTTAAGAAGAGTTCAGCCATGGAACAAGCTGCCAAGGAAGGTTTTAGCCTCACCATCACTAGAGATACTAAAAGGCAAGAGACCATCTGTCAGGAAGAGTTTAGGGATTAAAAAAATGAAAAGCAAAAAAAAAGCACTGCCACAGTTTAAGAGTTGAGCTAAATAACCCATTCGTGACTAGACTTTAATGAACCAGAAGTGGCATGGCTTCTTTTTTTTGGGAAAGTCCCTAGATCTATTCACTGTGAAGATTGTCTTGATCATATAAACCAACACAAGTCAATTCTCCAGATTTCAGATTGGGAAGGATGTCTGCATTTAAGTATTTACAGAATATAGATCTCTAAATACTAATTTACTGATACTGATAATACACTCTCCTTTTTTTCCCATCAGCTTTGAACGTGTGTATAGAACTGGTATTGAAAAAAGAATATTTCATTTAGGTTAAACCATAATTAAAATCTGATGTTTATCATATCCCTTATTATTGCAAGTAAATAATGGGCCAGCACAGGCCCATCCAGTGACCTGGGGCTTGTGATAACCACATTCAAAAAGACTTCAGATCAGGTCAAAAATAAGGTGAGTGGTAAATGGTCAGCAATGGATATAAAAGCATTTCTGCACTGCCATACAATTATGGCAGACACCATAGTCTGAGCAACTCTGCAGTCTCATGGCAACATGCTGACTGTCAGGAGGGTCCTTAGAAGCCTCCTCTTGATGCTAGCCATTTGCTAGCTTGTGGGTCTGAAGGGAACATTGAGCAACTTAGCCCAAACAGCCTTCAGTGGTGATTCAGCTGAACCACTGGGACTTTATTTTGGAAGTTTCCACAATCAGCTGCCAGGTCTAAAATGGAAGCTGGCAGGTAATGACTGAGGGTAGCAGAGGACACCTAAGATGCCTCTCAGATACAGAGACCTCTGGTTACAGCTACACGAGAGTCCCAACACTGAGGGCTAAATGTGCATCCCCACCATGTCCCAAGCATGGGCTATTATACCACCTGAGTGAGTATCATGTCCTCCCTCCTCCACACCCTCCTCAAGCTTTGGCTTTCATGAAGGTTAAACGGTGACACACTCCAGCTGGTCTTCTGAGGTGGGGGAGCAGGGACCGTGGCCATTGTCAATGCTTGCTGTCTCATGCCAGAATGTTCCCATTCTTCTGCCCAGCTCCTCAGGTTCCAGTAGGCTTTGGACTGGCATTTGGGATGTGTCAGGTGGCAGGCAGGGATTCACCAGTCTGCCTAAACACCTTCTGGCAGTGGCTGGCTTCATGTCAGAGCTCCTTAGAGGTGTGAGCCCTGAAACAGGCTGGACATGAGTAGTCAATTACCTGAGCTGAAATCACCTTTGGATGGCTCAGTAAGTTTTGGCAGTGCTTGCTCTTTTCTTATTTCCCAGCTGTGCTCCTCAGTTCCTCAGAGGGTTCCCTTCCACCTGTCCGCCTCCATCCCATACTCCAGCAGATGCTTTCACTGACATATTTGGCCTGCCGTTGTGGGTCAAGGTATTTGGGAGCAATTCCAAAGAGGCTGAGGGGTTGCACCAGGTCAGGAGCATGGAGTGGAGCCGCCTGTTTCAGTAAGCAGTCTGGTGGGCTTGGTCTGCCACAAGGAACCTGGCAGGGACTCTGAGGCACCCGCTCTGGACCTGCCTGGGGGATCCTCCCAGTTTCCTCGGCTCCAAGCACGGCAGCGCAGCTCGGGTGACTGATGGCAAATAAGCCAGGGGAGGGAAATGTCACTTGTTTCCATGAAGCCTCTGGCCTTCATACATACAACCAAAAGAAGCTATCTGCATCTCTCTATCTTCCCTGGGAGGCCAGCATGAGTAATGGGTTGAACAAGGCAGCTGCTGTGTATCTTAACTCCTTTACAAGACATAGGGGAACCTCACCCAGTCCTGTCAGTCTGTTCTTACTAATTTTGCCAGGTTACTCCAAACTCTCTTCTACTGGCATTTCAGTTTGACAATGAATTCCTCAGGTTGATGTATTACAGAAAAGAACCCCGTACCCCTACTGTGGGAGCCTCTGCTCTGAGCATTAACACAAGATGGATTGCTACTTTCTGTGAGACCTCTGCTTCCCCACATCCCCACAATTGTCCAGTAGGCCACCAGACAGAGCAGTGTTTGAAAAAAAGTTTCATTTATAACTCTGTACCTTCAGCAAGCCACAGGTCGGCTTTGGCTTGCCTTTCTGTGTTTCACTCGATAGAATTCACCTCCTTTGCTGTTTTCCTCATTTGGGCATTCTTGTGCTTTCTGGTGGCGTTTCTTTACTTCTGATAGTCTCCTTTGCTATTTACTTCTAAAGGTTATTTTACGGTCCAGGCAACAATGTGAACAAAGGCTTTCTAAGGCTCAGGCAATTGTTCTGGTTGTTCAACTGTAGGTTATTCTCTTTTGGGACAATCTGACAGTAATTTGGAACAGAAGCAGTATGGATGTGTCTGAGGAGAGTGTGGGTGTATATGGTGGGAGTGATAACCCTGTTTCCTGCAAAATCTACTGCTCTGAATAATCTTCCGTGCTACCTAAATGAACTTTTGGTTTATCAGTGCAGATATCCACCTAATTTCAATTTTTCTTTCCATGATTTGGTTACCCCTAGCTAGGTAGTGCCAGTTAACTAGAGAGCTCAGTGAGCGTCTGGAATTTAAAAGGTACATACAATATCTGGAATGTTCAAGCGTCCTCTTTCACCCATCTTTGCAAAGTTCCTGGCTGAATCAAACTCCTTTCCTCACCTCAGCAATATCCAGATAGGTCTTTGAAAAGTATGAGTTAATGGTAAGAAAGGAAATTAAAAACTGCCACCTTGGATATGATCAAAGGATCAATGACAAGCGAGACTTGGTGTGAGAAAGCTTTCCTCTCCTGGGAACAAGAACTGAATCTGTGATGCAAACACATTTTTATAAAAAGGAAATTGTCTGATGGGGCAGCGACAATTGATCCAAATTCCATGCCAGTTCACTATTTCCTCATTATGTTTCACTGTATATTAAGACTGTATTTGTAAGATCCACTCTGAACTTCACATTAAAGTATAGCCCTGCTGCTAAAAGAGCCATAATTCATTTACCAACAGCCCTTGTTGCTGTGCTTCAATAACATAATCGTTTTCTCCATGTCCCAACCATATGATTATTCCTGTTGTGTAGGAAATTTAAGTCCAAGGAATGTCAGATCAGATATAAAAGCCTAGTGCTTACCCATAGTTTTTATTCAATTAAGTAGCCATTACAGAGCTCATGCTATTTCAAATGACATAATGCAGAATGCAAATGCAGTCTTTTATTACAGATATATGTTCATCTAAACAAAATGGCACCAACACAATCCAAACCCATTACAATTTTTAAATTATTATGCTAAGGTGATTATTATATGATGAGCAGTCTCTGTGAAAGACAAGTGGGGAATCCGTGGCCTCCACAAACCACATTCAGAGCACAGCAGCAGCGTTATTTGAGGTTTGTTTGTGAAATTCCTAAATGCAGAGAAACAGTGCTGCTAAAATATGCTCCTAGAGAGAAAGCACTGAGCTGCAGCTTGGAGCACTCTTGACTTGGCAGGTGATGTATCACGCATAGGGCTAGACCTGACACAGACAGAGGTGCCTAAGGCAGGGTCTAGGCAGCACTTAGATGTTTATCCCCAAACTAAGATATAAAAAACCATGTCCATTCCCACCCAGTCTTGCTGTGCTTATTAAGCACTTCACACATCATCTCTGCACAGGCCTTCTACCTTGCCCCCAGGACCATAAGGCTTCCTCTGCTCAGCATCTCAGAGGGCTCCACCTAATCAGCATGGTCTCAGAACTCCTATCACCCACCACATGGTTTGGACTCCTCACTACATTGTTGCCCAGCACCATAAATGCCTTAACCTGCAAAAGGCTGAGGGCCTTCCCTTTGCAGCCTTGCAGCCCCCTTTAAACACCGCTCTGCACCCCTTCAGTATTGCTGCGATGGCGGGCCCTCACGGAAAATGATTGCCATCCATGTGAGATCCTTCCTTTCCCTCTATTCCTACCCTTTGGATGTAGCTTTCCATTTACATCAGGGGCCTGATGATTTATGTGTCCTCTGCCCTGGTGATCAGAATATTCCTGTGGGAGGTGGGAGAGGAAGAAATGAATCTCTCTAGGCAGAACTGGGAATTATACCTTAATCTCTCACACCTGAAGCAGTCCCATCTCCGGGCTGTTCAGTCGAAGGCAGGCAGGCTGTCACCACTCACCGCAACTGCCTTTGTCAGTCTGGAGGGGAGGCTCATGCTGCCTTTTCGGAGAACCACTGCAAACACCAGTCCTTCAGAAAACGCTTCTGTCCCTGATTTCCCTAGAGACAGTGATGCCTACTGGAGCCCCTAAATCTGCTGATGAAGCCAAGAAAAGGATGAGACTTTTTTACAAATCTCTGTGTAATGCATTTCCCGCTTGCTCAATCTAAATAGCTTCTTTTTCTTAGTACAAGGAATGTGTTTAAACCTTTTCTCAGCTTTCCTCCTGTGCTATGGGCAGCCATTTCCTGATCAGGTCAGAAGCCAGGCAAGATCCTTGCTTAGATCCAGCCTGAAACTGGTCTGTTACTGTTTTACAACAGGGAGAAAAACACAAGCACTTCCCAGTTTAAGACAGACACTGCTGTGGCTGGGTTTTGTTAATCAAAAACTGGGCTAGTACGGTGATAAAGTAAGGGGGTCATATAAAGTGCAATGCAGAACAGTGCAAATGGAAACCAGAGAGTCTGTTATAATTTACTCATCAAATACCGAAAATAATATGAAAAGAAAGAGAGACGGCATAGAAATAATTACTGATTATATAGAGAGTGAAAAGCTGCATCAAAAAGAGATTTTAGAGGGTTAGTTTCTATTTTTACAAACAACAACAAAAAAAAAACCCACCAAAACTTCCAAAGGTTTCTGGGATTTTTTTTCTATTTTGTGACTGATACACTATTTTTTTCCATAATAGTCAATGTGGTCCAAGCTGGGTAATTCTGAACATTACCATGCACAAGAGGAAGGACAGGGACAATTTCCCCCGTTAAGCCACTTTATTGTCATAATTGCAAGACAAAAATAAACTGCTCGCTGCTTTCTACACCTCTTCCCCTCATGCCAGCTTCTCTCTGCAACTTTTTACTCTCAGCTCATTACAAGAAAGTAATTTTATTGTCACATTTGGCTGGCAGCTGGAATTCTCCAAATGAGGTAAGCAGGGCTGAGATGAGCGCTCTCATCCCGCAGCAAAAACCTTGTAACATACGGTGCTCTTATGTCTCCAAGCTTTACGTCAGGAGAAAAGCAGGCATCTGGGCTAGGTTCATTTGTAACGCTGTGGTAATATGAATAGACAGATGAAGGCAGACACTTTAATTACTTCACCCTAACTTTTTATTACAACATCAAGTAAACTGGTGAGTTACAGAGGATAATGGGCGTGAAACATCTGGAATGAAGTCACACACAAGCTCATGGGTTGTTATCTGCCAATGGGGTTTTAAATATCGATAATTTCTGTACATGCATCTTTGTGTTATTTCTGATTTTCTTGATAAATCATTTCAGGATTACTTTGTTTTAAGCCATGAGGTAGCTACTAAGACTGGGAGCCCGCTTTTTTCTTCTGGAATTTTCTGAACTGGGACTGTATCGCCACAGCCGCCCGCTCTGTCTCTGGCGCATCCATGTCTATGTCAAATTCCTCTTGAACCTTCTTCTGCCCATCTGCTCAAAGAAAACAAAACAAAACAAAACATCAACAGTTTTTTCAAACAGTGATAATCACTGGACAGCACAGGTGAAAAACACTGCCCCTCTCTCATTCACAGACACAGCCATGACAATGATAAACATATTCAGAAAAAAATATGGGACCAGCTTTAGCAAACACAGCTGATAAATCCCTCCCTCCCTCCCAATGGCAGAGTCTGTGACAGCTTGCTGGTAGCTAGGCACCAAGGAGTGACACCCAAATGATGCTCAGCAGTCACTGAGCATCACCCTGACGCTGGAGTAAGTCCCCATGTTTACACTAAAATGAAAGCACCTTAAAATATTTTAAAGTATAGATTAAGACCCTGTTCCTATCACATCTCCTGCATTAGAGGAAGACATAATACTTCCTAAGGCAAATTTCTATCCTTTTCACTTGTTTCTTGCCTCAACCTTTTCAACATGTACCGCTCTTCCCCTTTGAATCATTTATGTTCAATCTCACTGCCACTGTGCTGCTTCCCTCACTTCTCCTTGGGCTCTGTTTTTGCCTTTCAGCCTCAATCCTTGGCTCTTTGCCTTCCTTTATTCCCAGTCCTCAGCTTTTGGTTCAACTGCATTCGTCCGCTGACTTTGCTGAATTTTGCTCCATCCACCTACATGTTAGCAGTGCAGCGCTGGGAAAAATCCTGCCCTCTTTGCAAAGATAATCCTAATCTGCCTGGACTAAAAAAGTGAGAACGCATATTCCCTCCACTAACCTCATCAAACCACTGAGTTTCTCTTCTCTAGGAACTTCTTTGTTAAACTCACTTATGTAATTGCTGTATCCCAGTCCTGCAGTGAACGCCATGCCAGTATTCTGCAGACAGCTCTACTTACCACAGCTGTGGGAATCCACCCATTTTGAACCACTTTGCTTTTTATTTATGAGGTTAATACCTCCAGGATGCTCAACTCGAAGTACCGTTAATGCAAATCAAGGGAAACACTGTCAAGGTACTATTAAAATGAAAAGAAACTTATTCCCCACTGTCTCTTTTCTTCCCAGTAGAGAACAGGGATACCATTTCGTGATTTTTAGCATGTATTTCTTGCTATTACTTCTCACACTTATTCAGAAGTCAATTTTTGTGTTCATGACCAGATTCCACTCTATATTAGGCAAATACTTAAAGGGAATGTTTTGGCATATTCCATACTGATTTTATTTTAACTACAGTAACCAAATCAATGCAGCTATGTTAACATAAAAGAAATGTTCACTTACTATTTTGTTTTACATTTAAGAAGAAAGACGAAAATGTAAGAAGAGAAAGTCTGGAGAGAAAAAGCAGCTTGAGAGCTTTCCAAAATTTTGATTATTCAGTATAATGAAAATTTAGGCTATCAAAACAAAGATTTTATGAGGCAAAATGAATCATACCAACATTACATCACACTTTTACAGCCATTAATCTAAGAATCAGCATGGTTTGTATTACTTTTCAAGCAACACAGCCACCTTAAGCACAGAAATACAATTATTGCATTATTTTTCATAGGAAAAGGGAGGTGAAGATTGGATGTGACTTCCTTGTGCTCACATTAAAGCCATGTTATATACAGAAACTTAAAGTAGCTTGTTAAAGAAAGAGAAATGTCTGTAGCAGCTCCTAAACTAGTAACTATAAGATAGCGCTTTGTGAAAATTTTCCTATTGCCAGCTACCACCTCCTCCACATTGCTGTGTAACCAGCAGAGAAATGGAGATTATTTTATTAATCAAACTTCAAAAGGAATTATCATTTTCACAATGACTTAGTACCTTTTGTTGGTATTTTGGGGGGGTTGATTTGGTATTTATGGGTTAAAGGGAAATAAGAAAAGAAATCAAAACATTTTAGATGGAAACAAATGAAAAAAAAGACTTTAAACAATACTGTAAAAAACTAAGAATTTTCAATCAGAACATGTAAATATAGACTTTTCATTTGAAATTTTTGAGTGAAAAAAAATCAATAGCCTAGTCAGCTAGCTCTAAAAGTAACCACTTTGTGATATTAGTAAAAAGAAAATGAAAACTGTTTAACTTGTCCACATCAGAAACTTTTCTCTATTAATAGGGTCCTATTAACTTATTCTAAAGAGAAGAGTACCACTTATGGAGTGGAGTTTATGCATCAATTTTAGTTTTTCAGTACATAAATTACTGTCCCTTGGAAATGTCAACAGGGAAAGCTAGATGGATGGACAAGTCGACACAATTGGTTTCATACCTCTTGATGAAATCTGGCTTGTAAAACTCATTTCCTGTTACAGCCAAGTCTTAGCAGTATGTTCAGTTGCAGCAGTGACTCAGCAATCTTAACTTTAAGATTTTATAGATTTTAAAAAACAGAATTGAGTACAATTTTTCTCTAGAATTTACAGGCCAGTTAATCTTTGCTTGATGCGAATCATCATCACTGCCTTAAAATCCACTCTACTACATCAGTTTCCCATACCTTCAGATCTACAATAATTTACCATGTCTCAAGATCTATCTGACTTCCTATTATTTTTTGACCCATATTTGTTGAAATTGAAATCAAAATTCCTACTAACTCTTTCTGTATTTCTCCTTTTCCCATTACTAAGGAGAAAGGGTAGGAGGAGAAGTTTTTAGACATAATTTAGACTTGTAGATTAGGAAATCAGAAGTGTTCAAAAGGGTCAAGACATTTATATGGGTAATGAAGAAATTAATTGTTAGCGTACAGATGGTATAGATATATATAGTGATTACATATATATGCATAATATACATTATAAAAAACCATGCATATCATCTATATATAAAATATCTGACATACCTGTATTTTCTTTCTCCCTATGCTCATCTTTCTCTTTCTATATACATGTATGGTATATCCACATTTGAATATATAGAGAGAAGCTATATGAGTAAATATAGAAATACACAGACATATATGCTCGAAGAGTTTTAAGTCCTGTGTTAAACTGAAAAGAGCTGGATGGGGTATTTCCTAAATTTTGGGAGTAGATCTTGGAGTTTTCCCCAAAACATTTTCTATTCATGACTGTCACAACACAGATCCTTTAATCAATCTGGAGAAAGAATTAAGTGGTGTGCCTTCTTTGGCTTTGCCTATGCTAAGGGAAAAGATTTTAATTTTTATGTTGAGTTGCTTTACTAAAAGTACCCTAACGATCTACAATAGATCACACCCCGCTAAATACATTGGATTTGTTTTACTAGTTAGTTAAGAGCCTAAGTTCCAAGCCCCCATGGCAAGGGGGCTGGAACTAGATGATCTTTAAGGTTCTTTCCAACCCAAACCATTTGATGATTCTACAATTCTATGAATTAAGAATTGACCCACTTAATTACAGTGAAAGCCCAGCCTGTCCTTGGGACCTGCAAAAACTAGAGATGACCTCACTGTACCAATATGAGTAACTGAAAGCCTTTTGGGACACTGTCTACTCTATATGCACCACACTAGCTTTTCCCTGTCAGCAGTTGTTCATATATCTCAAACATGCAGGCTATTGAGTTTGAATGCTCAAATCATGTAACTTATGCAGAGAACTGAAAGCAAGTCCATATTTATTTCCCTCTTTCATTCATTGTCGCCTACCCCTAGCTTTCCTATCACAAGGAATCACGAGCTTGGAAGTGATCTGAAAACCCAGAAAATGTTACTGTCGGCAGACTTTACTCTTGGAGTTGCTTTTTTATTATTTTTTTTTCCTGCTGGTAGGGGCCAATGGTTCTGTCTGATAATAATCCACCTTTTTCTAAGGTGTAGCAATAAAGGTAGATCTGGATTCCCTCCCCATCGTCAGTCACACATGAACACTTTTGTTGATATCTACACTTTCTAGACTACGCACAGATTTCTTCGATATGGATATCTGAGGATCCCTGGACTAACACAGGCCCACATGAGGAAACTAGGAGAAACAAGACTGTTGTCAGTAGACTTTGATTCACAAGCTACTTGTGATTTTGAGGGACTGAGAAATCAAAAAGCGTAAGATAAGCACTGGCCTCCACTTTTGGCTTTCTGTGGGGATTTGGTTTCATTAGCACCATAAAAAAACCCAACTCCCTAACCTTTCTCACTACACTCTGCTATTTCAAGGCTTTCCCTGAAAGATTTCTTCATACTTAGTCCAAATTCCCTCTTCTAGCTAGTGACTCCCACTCTTCTTCTGAACATGCCATGACAAGCCAGGGCAGCCAGTATGTGTCCCTGCTGGGTTCTGATCACTGCCAACAGGGGAGGTGAACAGAACAATCCCACACCAACAGTCATGGGTTGGCCATAACAAAATTCTAGTATCTGATGAGTTTTTCAAAATAATGTGTTTAATGTGGACTGACTCTGGCCATGTGTGAAATCAGGCAAAACTGAGTTGTGGTGGAACAAACTCCTTGAAGTGGAACATCAACTGCTTGGTGAGTCCCACCATCATAAGGAGTATTCCACACCTGGAGTACACCACTCCTCCACCAATCTGGAGCTACAGACTACTTTGCAGGACTAAGACTAAGACAATTTGCAGGGTGCACGTTTTACTTCAGTATATGCAACAGTTATCCCAGCAGGAGAGCCTGCAACAACATCTAATGAGCTGTTTTCCAAATCTAACATCCTGAAAGCTCATTTCACATTGTTGCAATTGAAAAAGATCTATTTATTCCATTTCCAGATGAAACATTAGAATGCTGTCTCTGTAATCTGCTACACTGCCTCATAATCCATTGCAAACACTGGATGGATAATGAAGCTGCCTGTAACAAGGAAAACAATCAAATCTTACACAAAAGTCTACCCAGCAAACTCTCAAGAAATATGGTGCAAGTGTAATTATTCACAAATATGCCTTCAGCTATTTCTTTCATTTACTTTTCAACTATAAAGTACAATGAATTGTGACAACACTGGAAAAAGAAAACACTGCTTATTCCATATGGGCCAAAAGCCTAAAGCAGTCTTTTGTGATCTTTGAATGCAGGCTAAACAGACTAGTCTTTCCCAAAAGTGTTCATGGAAGGCCAAAAGCTGGTGCAATGGACTCGGGGGGAAAGAGGACTCATTCTTTATTCTCAGAATTTCTCCATCCTCCAGATGAAACAGAGATTACTTGTCACCTTCTGGAAAAATATTCAGCATGAAAAACTGCATGGGCTGGAGCCTCTAACTGACATTTCATGTCTTAAGTGATATCCTCCGCCCCTGCTCACCCAGCCCACATCCAACAGGAATTATGGGACTATACTGAAGATGGAATATACTCATAAAAATACGGCATTTTTCAGGGGCTAAACTGCAGCATTTGGAAAAAGACTAAGTGAAGTGTGGGACAGAAACACAGTATCCCATAACATGCCAGAAGCGGTATTTTGCCTCAGGCAGGATCATTACCTCCTACTGCTCAAAAGATCATTCAAGCTGTGACAATCTTTATGCTTCTCTGATTCCAAGCTATTACACCAGTCTGTCCAATGAGGCAGAACAGTCCCTAATTAAAGAGGACCAAAATGGGTAGGAATCTCACGGATGCTGACATTCATGTGGAGCATTATCTTTATGTGATGGGAAGAGTCATTTTATCTGACTAGACTCCACAAAGCAACCAGTCAGCTAGAGAAAACATATGGTTGCTTAGGTGTATGGAGGCCAGACTTAACTCTTTTGCAAGTACCAGTTTTGAACGGCAAGAACTGATGTGACCATTCTTCCCACTCTGTATTCAATTGAGGGGTGAGGAAGTGAAAGACAGGGTCTCATCTTCTTCTAGGGCAGTCAAATCTAAGCTTTTCCTCCTGTGCAAGAGGAGGAAAATTAACACCATATCTGACTTTACAGCTGAAGAAAGGAGACAATCTACTTCTCAACAATAAAAACTCTCCAGTCAGTTCCTAGGGCCACATTACCCAATAGGCTGGCTCTGAGCCTTTGTTTTAGTCACCCTGCTGCTCCCCAGCAGACTCGCTTCACAAAGCAGCTGGAAAGATAGCAATGTTGGGACAACGGATGTTGCCCAAGCTCAAGAGAAGAAAGGAAGTAGTACTGACATGCAGAAGACAACCTGAATCTGACCTTGCCTCCTTTTATTTATTTCCTAGCTTTTTCTTTTGCTGAATGAAATGCAAAGAAGAGGCCTCTCTGTCATCATCAGCTCAGCAACTACAGTTTGTTGCTCTTTGTGGTACCAGGAACAAACATGTCCCAGAGCCTTGAGCATTGCACTGCTTTTGCAGCCTCACTAGCTTAGTGTGTACAGCTTGCAGCTATGGTCTGTGGAAACAGGCTGCTGTGAGGACTTTACCTCAGCACTCTCCAGCGATGGGCTGACTCAAAAATAATTATTTATATGAAGAAATTGTTACAGCACAGTGGGATGATGAAAACTCATTAGCTCAGTACCTATGCCTTTTGAGGGACAGACTCCATGATACTGCTGGTATGATGCAATATTCCCATTGTCTAGAATGACCTTACTGCATGAGGATATTACTGGCCTTTCTGTTAGCTCTGTCTGTCTCCTGTGCTAGCGTCTAGGCACAAAACTCTCAGAGATTTTTTTTTTCACATGTATGTTCCGATGTCACAAAACAAAACTCTATGAAATTTTGGTCTAGCTTTCCTAGATAGATGCAGTAATTCAAAATGACTGGTTCTTGTGATATTACTGGCTCATCTCTGGTTTGGTGGTCATTTGCAATAGACCTGAATCCCTGTGAGCCTTGTAATTACTTGCTTTACCAACACACTAGCATAATGCTAATGGAGAATCAGGCCTCTGTGGAGTCACCCCAGTGCAACAGTCTTATGGTCCCACAACCTTCTCAGCCACAAAAGGCATAATCCTTTCAGTCTTCTGAGCAGCAACCACAGGACTATGCAAGACAGAAATTCTGTCTTCTTCCCATTCCTATCCATATCTGCACAATGGAGTATCATTATCTGACTGTTATAAAGATAACCCAACTCAAATGTCTAGCTACTTCATTTTTAAGGACAGAAATTTTGTCTAATTAGCTAGGAATAACACATAGCTTTTCTTCCTCCTCATTAAAAATGCTGCAGTGTGAGATACTCATTTTGTGACAAGGACTACATCACTACATTTGTTCTTGTATCTTCATTCCATAATGAATTCAGACATTTAAGTGCCACCTTCCAAAGTCAAGCGCTGCTGGTTCCGTTTGTCATTAGGTAGGCATTCGACAGTGAAGGAGGTTATGGGTTTATACAATGGTGTTAATTTTCCATGGTCAGTTATTTGAGGGTGGTAGGTGCTGGAGAAATGTAATGCCCATACTCTCTGAAACTGAAGAGCAAACCCTGGAGCTCAGCAGTATCCTGTGACTTCAAAAGCACAGTGTGAAGGGAAGTAAAGGTTATCATTAGTGATCAGACTAAATGTAACAGCTATTTTTATCTGAACCACACCAACTGGCCACATAATATCACTCAAAGCAAGCCCCAAAAGAATTAACATCATTCGATTCAACTGTAAATTACAATTTGGTATAAAGAAGAGGACTTCATTAGGGAACTAGACTCTTTTCTTCTTCAAATTGACCTTTACTTTTGTAATGCAGTGTTGTTATCTCAAATTTGAAAGATTAGTTTTGCTGTAGAAAATAGTGGTTGCTCTTTTATTATTTTAAAAATGTTGTTTCAGCATGAGGCTTTTGAAGTATCTGACTGATTTTTTTTCCCAGTTGTAATAATGTTGGAAAGCAGCAATACTATTTCTGACATAAGAGAAATGAAGTAGCACAAAATTGTCTATGTATGTATACTAGGGTACCATAATGAAACAGAAAGAAACAGTAATAAATTTCAGTTTACAAAAAATTATATTTTCAACTAATTTTCAGCTACAGATGAATTGATTTTGCTCAACAATTAACAGAGATAAACATTGGTTTTATTTAAATGCTAATATTATTTAAGCAATTATTCATCATCTTCAAAATAATTAATCACAGTATTTTAAAATGGCTTACAAATGCATAACTGATGCATAGACAGGTACATAAGTGCTAATGGGGATCTACAAGGTATTCTGGGGGTGAAACTAGAGACCATAATTCACATCCTCATATGGAGACCAAACTTCATGGAAGTTTAACTAGGAACATAGCAAATTAAACTGGTGATTTCAGCTGTATAATCTCATCTCTTACTAGCTAATGCTGCATCTGAGGAGCACTGGACTGACTGGCAAATGCAATGGAAGTCTCCGGAAGCTAAAACTAAGTGGTGCTGGGGCTCAAGTGCTGGCACAGTCAGGTCCCTCTGTCACAGTAGAACAATGTCGCACCAGCAGGGATAATACACTTAGCCATTAAGTCCTCTCCTTCAGGAGAGAGTGCCATGATCCTCCTCACAAATTCAGTCCAAAGTTATGGGAGTCTCTTTCTGCAGCTGCATGCATGTGATCCCCAATGTCCCAGCCAAGTTTTAAATGGGAATTGTTACGATTTGGTTTTAATTTCCTGTGCAATTTCCAGTTCTCACTTCCTCAGTAAACACTGTGCCTTTAAACAGCTTTGCTGTTTGACTGTGGAAAGAGCTGCATTTCAGCGGTGCATGAAGCAAGCTGCCCTCTTGCCTCGCGAGTCAGCTGCTTGATTAATATATGATCAGTGACTTTCCTATTATGGTAGCATTTGGGTGCTCCAAGTCATAGCTGGGAACCCTAATGTGGTTACAAATGCAGAACAATAAATTCTCCCCCCTCCGCTACCCCTCAGTACTGTGACCTTTGCGAAAGTGTCTTCAGCAATAAAGTTTAAAATAACAACAGGAGAACTTCCTCAAGGCTGCCTCCTAGGCTATGGCTACACCAGCCCACTACGCAAGGCCACAGTATGACTCAGGCACCATCCACAGCTTGTCTAGAGCACGTAGCACTCGGCGCAGCCTCTGGCACATCTGGGACTGTTCCTGCCTGGCTGCTGTGGCCACAAAGCATGGCCAGGACCCTACCGTGCAGGCAGGGTGAATGAGAATACCCTGGGGTTTTGAGGGAGAGAGTTTAGCCCCGTTGATGCAAGCCATGCTGTGCCACTTTGCATCAAAGTCAAAGGGTTCACTTCATTTTATTTTCTAATAAAGATGTAGCTGCCTGCACTTCAAAACACTTTGTAGCTCTAGACTGCTAGGGGACTGACTCAAAATGAGTTGGCACTTGCTATTAATTGTGTGATGACCAATAGCACCTGAGAACCCTTACAAGAAAAATGTGGAATCTTCCAATGTGGTACTGCCTTCCTGGTGTTGCATAAGAGCCTTGCTTTCCAGGAATGCTTCCCCCCCACACCCCGTTGCAGTTTATAAGAGTAGCTAGGGAATAAGCTCAGAGAAATGGCAGTGATCACAATATGCCACACAGAAGTAGCAGAATAGGGTGCTCAAATTCATGCACTGCCAAAGTGAGATGAGCTGGGGAAGATGGCATAGGTTACAGAGGAAAACTTGTCAATCAGAAAAAGGAGGGGAGTCAATCAAAAGAACCGTGGTGTGGAGTCAGAAAGTGTTTCTCTTCGTGCACAAAATGAAGAAAATGAAGAGTGAGATTTTGCCCTGCTTAGCTCCAAAGTGGAAAGTAAAGGCAGTTTCTAGATGTCACTGTATACAGGCAGATCTCTGTTAGCAACTAATGAGAGAGCTATTTTAAGTTTTCACAGTAACTTTAATAAAAACTGTTACATGAGAGCTTGGAAAGTCACAGTGAGAAGATACTCTCCTTTTGTAAAATCCATCATCAGGTTTTAATTACAGAGTATTTAACCACACACTCGGCAGTGGACAGCGTATGGTATAGGAACAGAGCTTCGCTGTTCAACGTTGCACTCTTAAGCAAAGGAGTAGTTTATCTACTATGCCTTATCACACAGTGTCAAAAAATGTCTTGTAAATAAGATTACCTGTGAGAGTCATTTACTTTACTGCATAGATTAAATGCAAGAAGCAAACTTCTTAAATTATGTCTAAATACTGCAACTTTTATTTGCACAAACATGGGCACTGTGCTGTGTTGGTAATAAGATAATTACTCAATCTGACCATGAAAAAGCCACTGCTTTAATACAGGTAAGTACAGTGGGTTTTTTTTAACATCTTGTACTACATGCCACCTTGGGGCAGTTGGACCATTCTCACAGTCTTGCAGATAGAAGTGGAGCTTGGAAGGTTAAAAATGCCCAAGGAAGCACCTGGAGTCCTTTGGAGACAGAAGAAAATTGTTGCAGGGTACCCGATCCAGCCTGCAGACTGAGTTGAACAATTGTGCTCTAAGAGATTCTTTTGGGAGTGTATTTGGCAAAAGAAAGTTTGTCATCCCTACATAAAACCAAACACATCCCATAGGTAGAGCCCCAGAGGTGTGATGGATGCAGATCCTAAGCTTCTGGAGCAGCTCCAAGGTAGTTCAGTCACAGCCTGGGCAAATACCAGCATACTCTGATAGATATTGATTGAGTCTTTGCCTGCCAGTAGATCTTACATTTTCCTGCATCAATTGGCTTTGTAACTTCTGCTCCAGCATCCAAAAGTGCAACTAAATGTAGTGCTGGATTGATGCAGACTGGTCAGTAGTCTTACTGAATGTTCTGTATAGTCAAAGTTTCTCACAAAAGGTACAAAATTTTAATGTCTCTCACTCCTGAAAGCAGTTACTGAGTTGTAGTTTTCCACCATAAAGCAAAGAAATTCTGTTGCAGGACAGTTTTAGGAAATTTCCACTGTTTCCTTTTGCTTGGACTGTTACCCAAACAGAATCATTAATTTGAGTTTACCATGTGTCCATTAAAAAGCCACATTATACGTTTATTTCCCCTGCAGGCTGGTTTGCTTAGCTTTCTTAGGAAGAGAGAGGCACCTCAGGAGAATGCATGATAGCACTGAAATAGCAGTAAGGGGGAGACAATGAATCTCACCCTGGAATCTCCTTCCTATATTGACTAGTACACTATTACCGATAAAGGGAGCTCAGGGTGACTAGTTCAAATGTAGATACTGATACTTAATTAAATTAATAACATTCCCTGAGCCTAAATGGTGCCTAAACTACACATTGTAGAATTTCATATGTGAACACACTTATCTGCTATTTCCTGTGAAATTCTTTCTCATCAAATAAATTATTTAGCCCTTATGAAAGGTACTACATTGAAACTGTAGCAGCTAAGAAATCTTATTTGCTTCAGGAAGACAATAAAAAAAAGAGAGGCATACCTTCTCACACTACAGCCATCTGCGTGCTTCCACCATATTGCTAGCAAGAAGAGAACAGCTCACCTTCAACAGAGGGTCAAAATGAACATTTGTTGCCTCTGCTGAGATTGCCATTGAACCTGCCAGTTGTGCAGCTGACCTGGATCCTCTCATGTTCCCTCAAGAGCGGACTGAACAGTCTGCATATATTTCTCTTTTAATAGATATATAAATGAACAGACAAAAAACCTGTATCAGCACCTCTTGCTAACCTTTCAATTTATTTCAAGAATGGTGAAATTTTGTGTATGTATGTGTGTTTGTGTGCTATGGAGAGACTATTTCATGCTCAAAAGCCTTTTAAGTGTATGTCATTAACACTTCTTATATTTCCCTAATAAGGGATTACAGTTAACACCAGGACAAGCAAAATCAAACGCTCCATGTGAAAAAGAAGCCAAATGACAGTTACTGTGAGAACTACTATTGAATTTGCAAGCTACTGCAAACACCAAATCTCTGCTCTGCTATTTAGCTAATAATGAGCCAGGTGATGACTGCTGCCATTCTGCTGAAGAGTGGAGATGCTCAAAGAAACCTTGTTGCACCTAGCATGTGTCAAAGGCAGCCATTGCTCCACTGCATGACTGAGACTACATTAAAGGAGAAGAAATAAAATGAACGAGTCAGGTGTACTGCATGTGCTAGAGAAGACAAGTACTTTCTAAAAAGTATTGCTAGCCTTGCTTCTCATTGCTAATCCAAGCCAAGGAAGGTCCCCACTGACTTTAGACTATAGCCTTCATGAATTGCACAGAAAAAACATAGTGACCACCTCCTAGCACAGTTCCCCAATACGAATTCCCTCTCCTTCCTTCCTTCCTGGGTCCTGTGCAGCACCTGTGAGTAAGGAGCAGGCATGGCTCCTGCACTGAAATCTTTGCTGATGTTCACTCAATAGAGAATTCTCATTTTACAGGACAAGTATACACATATGTTCTTTAAATGCCAAAGCACACAAGTTACTGCTTCATCACTCCTTAATGGAAGAAATATAAACCCCCCCATACATCCTTGTCTTTTTTTTTTTCTTTCCCCTCCCCTACTGTAGACACTGATAATAAGGTTAATATGATTATTGGCTCTGAGACAGAACATGAGCATAGCTCAGGTCTTCCACATATTTCCTCTCACAGTAATAGAACAGACCTTATTGTCACATAGGACAATTTACTATTTGGCATAAGGGAACAAAAAATGGCAATGAATAGATTCTCTAAAAGAGTGGGGAATGAATCCAGAAGGGCAAGGTGTCCTTCACAGCAGCTTGTTCATTACTTATATACAGTTACTGTATTGTGAGGCTAAAGCTTAGAATTCTAACAAGTCAATACCAAAGCTCTGTGGGATTTCTTGTCCCTGACTTTAGTGTCTGTATTTATTGAGTGAGGACTGATGGTATAGGGTAATGTAATTTTCCAAGCCTTTTCAAAGTAGCAGAGATTAATGAGCAAGGTCAGCCACCAAAGGCACTAGACAGTACTTCAAACCCTGCTTCTACTTTTTTTTTAACTTTTCCCTATCTCATATAAAAATAAAATTCCAAAGCTTCTAAATCCCAGGCCCTGACTCAGCAGCATCCTCTTTTGAACTTGATGCTATTTCAGATAAAGGATGGAGGGGTTGTTGAATGCAGTTATATGTTCTGACAAGCATCTGACTAAATTGTAGATCATTAAGGCTGGGTTGCAGTGGGCTTATTCTCAGGTGTGTAGCAAGGAGAAGCAGCATCCACCTTTTTATAGCCTATGTATTGATTAATCACACCTACACATCTCTTCTTTTTTAAATGTTGGTAAAAGCAGCATGGTTTTCCAATACAGTCCCAGTGAAGGGAGAGGGTAGGCCCATATTCCTAGCTCTTTATATATATATCGGGAGGTTATGGAGCAGGGAAAGGAAAATTGTCTCATTATCCTGACAGATGGTGCACTTAACAAACCCACACAGTACACCGAGAACACAGAGAAAGGTTGTACATGCTTGAAGCCCAGTGCATTTCTGAGCTGCCAATGAAAGTGGTGACTATGAAGTACCACATTGGTCTACTACCCAAGCTGCCTTCTAGCCCTGAGTGGTAACAAATCTCTTTCGTCACCTGGAGAATTCCCTGCTTCCTTGTTCTCCAGAAGGGACTATCCTCCCTTTTCTCCCTCCCACCTTGGTCCAGCAGCACCTCTTTTTGCTTGGGGATCCCACCTTACAGGGTTCATGCACAACCACCCCTTGGTGCAGCCCCATGCACCTTTAGAATACACATAGCCTCAAGATGGAGGAATAGGAAGGTGAAAGTGCAACAGTGGATTTGTATGCAACATGTTCCCCTGTATGTCTGTGACTGGCTTTGTCCTCCCTGTAGATCTCCACCTTGTGCTGAAAAGACTTATAGTGACAGTGAAAAAGAGAGAAATAGCATTAAGCTTTGCAGGGATTTTGGCAGGTGGTCACTGCAAACGCTAACTCATTTGTGGGTTGTTTTTTTTGTTTTGTTTTTTCAATTAAAATTATGGGTGTGTGTTGATCCTTTATCTCAAGCATAATCACAAAAAAAACCCTACACAACTTCCAGGCAACAAACTGGGAAGTGCTAGCACGGTAAACTTTCACAAGGTTCAAATATAAATTATTTGCTAAAAATATATAGTAAATGTTTCGTATCCTTGCAGATTCACAAGGCCTCTCTGAAACTCAGAAAGTGATAGAATGGTTTGCTTTTAAGCATAAAACATTTTAAATACAAAAAAAAAAATGTAAAAACATTTTAAAACAAGACAAACAAACCAACTTTATTGATATGAGGTTGTCTGGAAGAAAAGGAGGTTTCCTATTCATTCTATCTTTGTTTTCACCTCACTACATTTTCACCTGGCACCTTTTAACAACAGCTATTTAAAAACAATTTTATCAGGAAGGGTGGGCATTGATTTAGCAAAGTGCTGCAATTGCAATTAGAGAGTTGTAAAACCCAGTGCCAAATAGTCTAATTGACGTGAAAATCTAAGTGAGGGCAGGGAATAAAGGTTTCCCTCCTGCTCAAGTTGTATGTTTATTGCACACATAAAGCTATCTTAAAAGAATATTAAGATTGCAAAGTTGAGCATGAAAAAGTTAGCAAACAACAAGCTACATCACTACCATCATGCAATTAATTCAGTTCATTTTGCACTGACAACTTTAATTCTGGAAAATCCTATTTCACATTCTTAACTTTGCAACCTTCATAGCCTTCAGAGCATATCCTGTTTCCTAGATTTAAAGAAAAAAAAATATTCTGCTGCAACATACGGACACCCACACGGTTTCTCAGCACGACTCCTTGGAACTGTTAGATCCACCACATAGACTTCCCGTTTTAATGAAGTAACTGACGGTGGTAGTAGGCTGTTGTCTACTACTTGAATCAGCAGGAAATGGGATGAGTTGCATATTTTGCAAGTGGGTTTCACAAAACTGACAGGAAAGGAACAATGAGCAACCGAAGCTATGGACTCAGGGACTTCACTGCTCAGTGATGCCTTCAGATGCAGTGGCCATTTCTGTTCCACCTCATCTGTACAAACTCAGGGCTAGCCCCATCTCTTCCCCAGTCTAGATCCTCATCATGATTCCCAGTAGGCCTCAACAATCCTACTTCTTTATTTGGCTAGTCCTAGTGCCCAAAACTGTACCAGGGTATCCCCTAACCTCAGAACTCCACGCCAGCCCCTTCACAACAAGCTGGCTCCTGGCATCCTCCAGTTCTCACATCCCAATTCATATTCCTCCCTCCCAGTCCAGTTTTCATTCAAAAGTATCAAACCCTCATTAATACTCTGGGGTTCTAGTTTCCTGATGAGAGTTACTGAATTCCTTTATCATTCCACCCTTTGACTTTCCAGCTCCAGCTTGACCATCTAGTTCCAAGAAAGAAGGTATATTTCCTTCTAAGCAACTGTGGTGTCCTGGAAACACAGAAGGGGCACTGCCATGCTCTTAGTGCCTTGCCAAAGTGTAGCTTACAGAAGCATGCGGCAACAATTAAGAAAAACTATAATTTCCTTAAGCCTTGCAAAGACAGTGTTGGTTTAGTTGTTTTAGGGTGCTTACTATTTGGCTCAGTGATGTTGAGTTTTTATTAAAAAAAAATAATTAAGTGCTTCACTGAACACATGCAAATGTAAGACTTGTCCTTCTAAACATTTATAACTTGGCCCATTTTGAAGCTAGAAAAGTCACATCCCAGATGGCGAATCTAACGTTTCTGTTCAAAATGACAAAGGCTCAGAACAGTCAAAAAGAAGGCCACCAGAAAGTGTTTTTAATTGCTAGACATACTAGGATTTTGTTCAAGCCTCATTTTTGGGAACAACTGGAATGACTTTGCCAAACCCTTCCAAAATACTTCTGCTTGAGGCAAGCAATCAACATGACAAGTCTCAGCCTAAGCAATTGGATTTTGGCAAGGCTGTGTACAACTCAAAAGGGAGCTTTTAACCAGCAGAGTTCAGCAGCTATGTTAATTGGCCTTGCCACCAGTCCCAATTGTAATAAACAAAATAAGTGTATGTGAGTAAAGGAATGTAAACTAAATGAAATCAAAATAAAATTTATGGATAGCTGGAAAATCTTTCCAAGGGGTTAAAAAAGAAGTATGAATATTCCTATGCTGGTCTTTTGAGAGTTGCCAATTATTTCTTCAAGTTTTAACCTCATAAAATAAAAAAAGAAAATAGTTGAGTCACTTACAATGATTACATGGAAAACAAAAATTAATCAAAGCTCTCTCATATACATTCTGTGCTTGACGATTTCTCTTTCACTTAACTCTGCTAATCATTGAAAACTTCCCTAGAAAACATCTTCCCTTGTGTGAATTTAAGCTTTGGCAGGCACGTTTTGAGTTCTGTTTGGATTTACAGACATGTCGGGTTGTCAATAAAGATGATCAGAAACAGCATCTTAGCTGACACATGTGGCTGACCAACCTCAGATCATTACTCCAGTCCATGTTTTCTAATCTATATAGATTCATTTTTCCTTCGCTATTTCTGAAGATTACAAGTCCCATGAGCTTACAAGGTTAGGATGCAGAAGGAGGACTAGAAATTTCATGCATTTCCTCTGCATCAGGAAACACAAGCCGAGTTAGTGCAATGAAGGATTTAAGGTAGGACTTAAATCCCTAACATAGCAAGTGTTGTCATATGCAAAATGCACAGTACACAGCACACCCCAGAACTAGTCCCTGTTACACCAAAACCCACCTCGTTTTCTTGACTGCTAAAAATTCATACCTGTATGTTAACAGAACTAATTAAATATTCTGTTCTTCTCTTTTGCTTAAGAAACCCATATTTACTCCTTCCTTCCCAAGTTAATAGGGCAAATAGAGACAATTAAAAGTCTTTTTGTTTCCAGTCCTGCTATTTTAAAGACTGCTTTGCCTCTTTCTTAAACATGGTGCTTTTCTGCCAGATGTTTCTTTGCTGCCTACTCATCTGGCCCTTGACTAAATCTGATCTGGGAAACAGTAAACATTTTGTGAGACTGGAGAGAAATAAGACTTTGGTGGAGGGTCACCCATGACTCCAAATTAAAGTATCAGACAATAACCTTCTTTTGGTGAATGTATACCCTTTACTAAAGATGACACTCTTTACTAAAGATGACCCAGCCAAATGCCAGGTCCTGCATTTCGGTCACAACAACCCCGGGCAGCGCTACAGGCTTGGGGCAGAGTGGCTGAAAAGCTACCCAGCAGAAAAGGACCTGGGAGTGTTAGTGGACAGACAGCTGAACATGAGCCAGCAGTGTGCCCAGGTGGCCAAGAAAGCCAACAGCATCCTGGCCTGTGTCAGGAACAGCATGCTCAGAAGGACTAGGGAAGTCATTGTGCCTCTGTATTCGGCACTGGTGAGGCCTCGCATTGAGTACTGCGTTCAGTTTTGGGCCCCTCACTACAGGAAGGATATTGAACTGCTGGAGCGTGTCCAGAGAAGAGCCACCAAGCTGGTGAGGGATCTGGAGAACAAGTCCTATGAGGAGAGGCTGAGGGAACCGGGCATGTTTAGTTTGGAGAAAAGGAGGCTGAGGGGAGACCTCATTGCCCTCTACAACTACCTGAAAGAAGGGTGTAGAGAGATGGGAGTTAGCCTCTTCTCCCAAGGGAATTATGACAGGACCAGAGGAAATGGTCTGAAGTTTCGGCAGGGGAGGTTTAGATTAGATATAAGGAAGAATTACTTTACTGAAAGAGTGGTCAGGCATTGGAACAGCCTGCCCAGGGAGGTGGTGGAGTCGCCATCCCTGAAGGCACTTAGGAAACGTGTAGACGTGGCTATTCAGGGCGTGCTCTAGTGCCCAAGATTATTGGGGTGTGGTGGAGTGTTGTGTGTGGGGTTGTTGGTGTGGGGTTTGGTTGGTGGGTGCTTTTTTTTGTGTGTTTTGTGTTTGGTTGTTTGTTTGTGGGTTGCTTGTTTGTTTGTTTTGTGTTTTTTTTGTTGGTTTTTTTTGTTTGGTTGGTTTTTTTTTATGTGGTTGGACTCTATGATCTCAGAGGTCCCTTCCAACCACGGAGATTCTGTGATTCTGTAAAAAAGACCCAGACCAGAACTTTGCCTGGCAAAATAACAGGAAGGAAGAAAACTAGACAGTTAGTGGGAGAAGTAGCACTTGACCTAGATGTGCCAAAGAGACATGAAATTTTCTGGGGGAGGAGAAAGAATGAGGAGCAAGACAAAAACACAGAGGGAAACAGTGAGAAAGCAAGCCAGAGAAGATACAGCTTGAAAAAAAGATGAAAGGAAAACATCAGACTTTATAAAGGTGGGAAGAAAGTAAGAAATATCTTGACCCATCACAACAGCCTCACCTGCGTGGCAGAGAGGACCAGTAGCTTGGAATCACCCCAGAACATTCCACTGCATCACATGCTTCATCCTACTCTCATGGGCACACTCGCATGTTGCCTGTGATAATAAGGGGTCTCACTGTCAGAAAACTGTCTACTTATACAAGACAATGACTGCTGAAAAGCTTCAGTATAGTGAATGACTCTTGGGCCTTGCATAAACCAGCAGAAAACACTGCCAGCATAGCTACGGCAATGTTCACCAACTGAGGAGCCAAGTCTGTTTTCTGTTGCTTACCTCAGTCTGTACAACCTCTTCTGACTAGCAATAACCAGAGCAATTTTATTTAATTATTTTTTTTAACCAAATCGATCA
Organism: Gallinago jamesoni; assembly: GCA_025769975.1. Classification (NCBI taxonomy): domain Eukaryota; kingdom Metazoa; phylum Chordata; class Aves; order Charadriiformes; family Scolopacidae; genus Gallinago; species Gallinago jamesoni. The sequence goes on along the minus strand of JAOQGH010000001.1, from coordinate 112,963,344 downwards.
GACTTTCTCCTGAAACAAGCCACTGAGGGGTGGAACACCTTTTTTTTTTAAACTGCCTGAACTGAATGTCTACATTGCTTTTTGGTTTGTTTTCTGGCACCCCTGGTCAAACTTATCAACTGTTTTGTCACATTCAGGCAGAATCACTTACAACAACAAAAGGTATCACTGACACTGGAAGAGGAGGCTGGCAGCTGTAGGCTGGATCACTCACATTCTCAGCAATTCTGAGCAAAAAATACCAAAATGCTAAGCTGTGATGAACAAAAGTGGAAGCTCCACTCTGCCTCTTGCTGCTAGGCAAGAAACCTCACAAACACACAGGAGCATAGAAACTCTCTATCAGCTCAGGTTAATTAGATGCTAGTTTCTATTCTGCAAGTGCAGTCAAGAGATCTGCACCTAAATATGCTTCATGATACTACATAATCCTGGAGAAAACTACTTACAGGCATAGAAAAATCATCATGATATCCTAAGAGTGGTATGAAGCCAGAAACTAGGGTCAGATTTATGGCAGTTATACAATCTTTCCATGCCAAGCTTCAAGTAAATTTGGATCTATTTATACTTTGGAGAGGAAAACAATAACTTCTTAGTGATCTTGCATAGATCACTCCAAAAATAACAGCAGTTGTGGATATGCTTACATTGAGGTTCATTAAAACCTGAAACTTAGAACCAAACAGAGTATGAATTACAAGCTCACACAAACAGATATAAGGGGGAAAAACCACAAAGAAGGACTAGTATCCCTTGGTGCAGCTTGCTTCGCTGATTTTGTGCGTGTGTGTGTATGCAGCATCTTCTACTGCAAGAAGAAAAAAAAACTAATAAAGAAAATAAGTATTCTAATTCGAACTCACTCTGGACCTTTGCCAGTCCACCATGTAATAGAGAAAATGCTAATGTAAAGCAGCAGTAGTTGTCCTAAGATGATGAATAAAGACCAAAAATCTACACTAATTCTGCTGCAACTGAGAACAGCCTCTAGATTGTGTTGTTCACAAGGTCCGATTGTGGCATGAGCATAATGAAGAGAATAGCCAAAAATTACAGTTTCTTTTTGATGTTCTTCCATAACGGAATGGTTTTTAGCTGAGAGACCTCCAGAGGAATCCATCTTATGACTCAGTCTCTTGCTTTTTATTTATATGGTCCCTCATTCAAAACCCATAAATACTTAAATAACAGTTGTGACACTTTCATCTGCCATAGAGCCACAGTTTCAAAGAGGTCCAAAATCAGCACAAACTAGGTCCATCAAACCTCCAGGACATGGGCAGCTCCAAGTCTTCCACCTGTTCCCACCAGGCATATAACATGGGCCTGTCTGCCAGTTTACTAAGCATATACAATATTGTTTATGGATCCTTAATTTCTAGATTTCTTTCCACTGGAGTTTAGCAGAACTATTTCTTTCTCTTGAATTTGTCAGAGAAAGGAACTTAAACCAAAGGCTTAAGTTTGTCTGAGATGAGACAAAGTGGTGCTGATGGATAGAAAGATGACTCATGACTGTTTGGCGAAGGCTGTGTCTCTGCCCTCCACTGACAGCATCTATCACCCGTTGATAAAAAAGCCCCAAACCACATCTTCTATTTTTCTTCTTACTTTCTTGGCTAAAAGAAACCAGAAATGCTTTTATCCAGCTTCTCCTAGGCAGTACAACATGTCTTTGCCTCACAGAGGCAGACCTCACAAGAGATACACAGAGCTCAGTTACGAATAGATTCATTGTAAAGGTCACCAAGATTTTTTTGCTAGTGAAAAATACAGCTGTCTGCTTTATGAACAAAATCATTAGATGAGATCATAATACACCTGTGCTTTGCGCTGTCGGCTAGTAATTAGCCTGCTGGCTGCTAGACCAAGAGGTAGCTGCTTTAGGATGCCAAACAGCCTTGAATCTAGCTGCTTCAACTTTGTCTAGACATCCTTCCCTATGAGGGTTCTGGCCCCTGATTATTCGAGGTGAAAAGAAGGGGGGGGAGGGGTATCTGCTTCTTATCTGCGCTGTATGAACAGCCATCTGTATAGGGCAGGATGGGGGCATGCACACTCCCATCACACCCCAATATGGAACCTAAACATAATGCTGGAGGTCTGGTATTACATGTGCATCTACATCTTTTCTTAAAGGTACACCACCTGATAACCTACATTCAACTCAGTGAAACCAGTCTAAGGCCAGAAGAATAAACACGTCTTCAAGCTTTATTAATCTCTCCCCTCCTACCCTTCTGTTTAGCTCTAGCCACAAAACAGAAAATCCAGCCCAGAACTTTCACCGTAACTAATCCTTTCCTGTCAGAAACTTGGGATAGAAACTCTCTGCAGTGTCAATAGGGACCTCAGTCCGAAATTCTCCAAGTGCTACCAATTTCGATGAGAATTAAATTATTTTATGAACACTGAAATAGAAAAATTATTAGTAAAACACATTTACATACAATCGTGCAGCATTGTTTAGCTGGAGAAGACAGTACCTATATCAAGCAGCAGAATGAACAGAACAAGCCCTTCAAAAACTTACAGAAGTAAAGAAAAGGACTGATCAAGGCTAATCTAAGCCTCAAACTACAGAACACTGAAGTCACGATATATAGGAAGGTAATGCACCATCACTGTGCAATAAAACTAAAGATGTTCAGGTGAGGGACTCTGTCCTACACTTTTTTTTTTGAAAGAGAGAGTTGTTGCAACACATTCTCAGAAAAGAATCTACCTAGGAAAGTAGAGAAGTCTATTAGCAATCCAAAAGGCTAATTCCTGGTTGTCTGGCTATCAGTATGAGATCTGTAACTTAGATGAGAAACGGTGGAGCCAGGACAGTTACTGTTGGATTAGTACAAGCACATAATGAAGTAAAAAAATCCTACAATAATGTATTGTTTTTCTGGCTATTAGCCTGGACTTTAATTAGTTTGTGCTAATGAATACATTTGTACATGTCCATGTTTTATTGGCAGCTTTTAGAGGAGCTAGTAAATTGGTCACTGTGGACTGCCAGTGTTTCACTAAAACCTAACAAATAATTAATGCTTTCCCTACCTAGAGTCAACCAGCAGTCTCAAGGGGTTTTAAGTAAAAATTAGAATGAAAGATGAGATACTCATAATACAGTTAGAGTACTCATTCATCAACCATGATTAAATAACATTACTGTAAGACCCTTGAGAAGTGCTGAGAGCTGAGTTCCAGTCTCCAGACTACCCATGATATCTCAGGAGCTGCCAGAGCACCCTGCACTCTTTTCCACTGTGACTCCTGAAATGCCTTTTCCATATCCAGTGCTAACCAAGTTTCTTCTTTTCTTGAGAATGCCTCCTTGGAAAATATGCATTTTTCTCAGTCCTTCCTATTCATAACCCACTGTGGTCTGGGGAAAAAATGAACCAATAACAAGTGTGCTTGATCAAAGCAAATGCTTTCACCAGACCCAGTATCCTAGCTAACAAAGACCTCAAGCCAGGAAACATTTGGAGGTTTTCACATCCAGATTTCCATAGAGAAGATGGCTGGAAGCACTGACATGAGGTAGCCAGGATGAGCTAGATCTAAATAAGGATGGAGTTGCCTGAGACAGGATTAAGGAGAAATTAAATGCTCAGGTCCAAAAGTGACATTCTGAAAAACTCTCTTGAGCATCCACTTAGCTCCACAGATATTACAGGCTCTATAGGACTTTTATTTTAGTATTACATGCAGATTCCTCAACCTTGACAGAGCTGAGCGAATCAGACCCATTTTATACCTAAATCAAATTAGCATCTATAAATATCAGGCTCTCCAGAGAAGCTCATTCTAATAAGTATTGTGTCACAACACAATATGTGTCTCTCTGTTGACAATAAATGGAGCTTCAGGTCTCTCACATACATGTACACCAATACAGCCAGGTAAGAGGAATTTCACCCCTAACCTAATAGAGAGGGCCAGAATTTACAATTGTTAATTCTGAGAGCTCCTGTTCAGCACAGGAACTCCAGATACATGTGGGCTGAAGTGCCATTTTGAGACACCCTTCTCTTGCATTGTATGGGCAACCTAGGCACTTTGTATGAGGTCCTAAAATCCACTCTGAGCATCAAGTCTGAATGTGCAGTATTGTGCTGGTTCATGCTGTAGCATCTAATTCCTTTTTGCAGTCTCAAATGGTCTTTGTTCTGGTCACTAGCTCAACTAAGAACCAATTTTAATCATGTCTGTAACACTCCTGCTGTTCTAAATTCTGATGCCTGCTTACACAAGGGAGCCTGATAACACCAAATTACAAGCTAATTTTGGAGCAGCTAGCTAAGTGCATTAAGACAGCTGTGTGCTATAAATTAAAATCTTAAAAACTTTCAGAAAAAAAGATTAATCATTTACTGAATTACTAACAGACAAGGAAATCATAAGTGGAAAAGCATTTTCATTTCATTTACAAATTCAAGTCTTCTGGAAAAGAAACAGAACAAAAGCCCATCATATGAAGTAAGGCAGATAGTGTGTACAGTCAAAAAGAAAAGTGATGTTTCTGCAGCAGTAAATCCTGGTAACCACTGTTGTGCATTGATTGTGTTCTTTTTTCATTTTTTCACTTCCACTAAATTAAAAAAAAAAACAAAACATGCTGCTGAGCTACATCCAACTCTTGTAGTCTTTTAATCTTCTGTTGTTAGAGTCTGGGAACATGTAGAGATAAATGCAAGTCAGCCCAGCTCCATAGACTTCCAGTGTAAATAGGCTAGCTTACATATGTCATTGACTAGAGTCATGATACAGACTCAAACCATCCTTGATGAAGTAGGAAAAGATTCATTTCAGAGGTAACGTTATTGGTTTTACTAGGGTTATCTATGGACTGGATTGACCCAGGTCCTTCATTAGGGTTCCTACTAGCAGCAAAGCAGAACTAAATGTTCAGAGTATTGATGATAGCAAAGTTTCAAATGAGTGCACATTTGTGGAAGCAAGCCAGCGCATGTCAGCTATGTGCCAGTCATGGAAAGAAGTCTCGTTCTCCCTGGTGCATAGTCAGGCAGCACACTGATAATTACAGACTGATTTCCAAAAGAAATATGGCACTTGTCAAAGGCATAATTTCAGTTCTGCCTTTCCTCATTAGCACCTGACGGGAACTCCAGCATATTTATGAGTCATCTAAAATGCAAAAACCACCAGCTTCACCAAAGCTTTATCTTTTCCTTAATTTACAACTGACTTTTTTTTTTTTTCCTAGTGACTTATGCTGATCTTTACAGACCAGATTCTCAGAAAGAACTGGGGCATCCACCACCTTTAAGGTGCTCCAACACCCACTGAATTAGGCACCTCCTAAGTGCCAGGAACCCAGTGCTGCAGGAGGCTGGATCCAAGTCACACTGTCGTTACTGACTGGACAAAGAAACTGAAACAAAATCTTACCAAACAGGGAAGTAGTGGCTGTCAGCTAAGGGCAGAAACTAGGAGTCAGAAAGGCCAAACCCAGAATGTAGCAGGCCACAGTCAATACAAATATCAGAAAACCTAGGGACAAAGGAACACGTCGAGGTCCTTGTGGGTACCCTGAAGACGCTTGGGCCTCTGAATTAAACGGTGATCTTTCTACCTTTAATTTTAAAAAATTCATTCTTTCAGGCAGTTTCATTGCGCCTCCATGTTCTCACTGAAGTTGGTTTGCCTGACAACACAGTAAGCTCTTTTTTAGAGGAAAGGGGAGAGGTGAGGAGAAGGAGGAACGGGGAGGAGATAGGCATGCACCATCTAACACAAGAGGTCTATGACCCTCATGTTGAATAAAGTTAAAAGTGAGCATAATTCATGATGATTCCCTTGGGCTGCTTCTAATCTCAATGCTGCAGCTCTATTAATTTCTACCTCGTACAAAGGTGGAAAGGAGCAGATTGTATGAGTGACCATATGTAAGTATATGTACTTATATACAGGTATTTATTTCTCACATTTTTAGAAATGCAGCTGAGCTCTCGGTTTGTGAGCACCACATATAAGCAGGTACACAAGATTCCCAAGTTGTATGCAGACACTACAAAACAAAGATCCCATAAATTAATCAAGTTATTCTCGTAGCAAGCTGGAAAGAGATAGACTGAGGCAAAAATTGTTATTGTTATCTCTATTTTTAAATACTTGGAAGACACTCAGTTACTATGGTGGTGAGGCCCATATAAGTACCTAGACAGATTCATTTGTAGCAGGAACGTTAAGTGTGAGGGCTTTTCCATCTCAAAGGTGACAGCTAGCTAAGACCTTTTTCTCTAAGGAGGAAAAAAAAAAAAGGAGGGAGAAATATATTTTGAAGTAATTTCATATTTTTTAAAATACTTAAAAACTGAAACTGTTCTTCTATGAATGTATGATTCTGCCTTTTTTTTTCCCTATGGGATTTCTGCATTTAATTTGCTCTCCTGGTACCCTTTCATCAGGTAGAAAAAACATTCTTTTCCTCTCCAGGGCAGTCCAAGGGAGGGACAAAAAACCAACCAAACACCACACAGAAAAAGCTGAAGAATTAACATTATATATCAACATGCACATAGACACACTTCAGGTGCGTATGCTATATTCTATGTGACAGTAGATGGACTTAGTACTTGTAAGAGTAGTTATAAATGACACAAAATTAAAAAAAAACATATTAAAAGTTTCACCAATTAGCTGAGCCAACAGTGTTCATATAGTCTGGCCAATGTCCTGTCTTTGGAATCCCCTGCAAGTTTTAAAGATGCTTCTGCCTAAACATTTCAAAGTGAAAGCTTCTCCCTACCAGATGAAATGCAGTAGTAATGCACAGTGTCAAACCCAACTTGTCAGATAAGAGAAAAATAAGAACACTATCTGCTCTCTTACAAGTATTACTTAAGATTAAATTAAGTATATTCATTACTTTAAACTCCACCAGAGTATCTTCTCCATGAAACCATGGCCATTTCATGCATACAGATGCGTGAGGGTAGGTGAAGTTTCAGTAGAGAAGGTGTCTACTTTATCTCAAGCACCGACAAAAATTGTTGCTTTACAAGTTTTTGTTGCTAGATAAGCATCAAAAGTTGTTGATATGAGAATTTTTGTGATCTATCCTTCATTGTCATCATTGCCCCAAGTAAATAAACACAAGGTATTCCTCTGGAGAGGTCTTATACATATCCCTGGCCTCAAGAAACGGAAATTCACCTAGGAGAGGAAATGAAGTTCATGTACAATTCTCCTCTCTTCCTTTCAGCATCCTCTCTAGGGAAGACCTGTGAACAAGTTGAGAGCCTTGTTATTAAAGGCTCGACCTGTCTTTAGGTGAGACATGTTGGCTGCCTAAAAAGATGAACAGACTCCTTGATAAACAGACCAGTCTAGGCAAAGAAAGAGATATAGGCCCATGAGAGGCTGAGGCATATTTGGTTTGGTTCTGGGTAAACTTTTTATGTGTAGCTGTGCCCAAGAAAGCACCTGAAATGAAACTCAGCAGATAAGGTTGACTGCAATGTTTTTGCCATGTATAGATATGCCTTGAGATGAGATTTATCTAGAACTGTTTGCTTTGAATTTTTCTCCTAGCTCATCTGAAACACTGTCAGCTACAGATCACGGTGTTGAGTTCACACAGGATTTTTACACCTTCCTCTGAGCCTGGGCAAACTGTACATGACCAAATACAACTTATGTAACTATGCTGAGTGTTCAAACACTTTTGTATTTAGACTTTGTGAAGGTGTTACATTATTTGATGGTTGCATATACATCTAGGAATGTTGCCGAGACAGAGATTTCCTATTTTAAGAGATGGGGGTTGAGGTAGAGCAAACAATTCTCATCTCACTTCCTAAGTTCCCACTAGTACCAGCTAGGCTGTATAACATAGGACATTTCAGAATTTGACTCTGGACACAGATGAAAAAAGTGGAACAGAGGGACTGCATTACTGACTGAGAGATCGTATCATGTGAAGCACCTCTTCCAAGTGACAAGAAAATTTTAATAGAACACCGTAGTGAAAAGAGACAAGCAAGCAAGGTCATCTTCCTCCCAACATTCAATCTAATATCCAGGAAAACTCAGTATTAATTAGTTTCATACAACGCTCTCCATTCTAACTTTCAATTAGTGCTGTGGGACTGAAATAACTGAAAGAAGCAGTCTGAAATACTTGGTTTGTTTTGTGGTTGGGGTTTTTCCTTTTTTTTTTTTTGTTTGTTTTACATTGATTCAGCAGTTGCTTGCAAGACCCGTTTCATCTTTTGCTATCTTTTATGGGAAAGACAATGTGCAGAAGGCATTGCAAGGCTCAGTCATTGTCCTTCCCTGTGACTAAAGAACGTGACCTCTAGACTTGAACAGATACAGCAAACCATGCTCCATGAGATCCTTTAAATATTTTTACAAATTAGCCTCATATGTTCCTTCTTCTGTCAAAAATCTTTTTTCCACAAGTAAGTTTATTTGTAGGGCTGTTCCCAAAACCAGTACATTTTTTTCATAGTCATTGGAGAATATTAGTGGAAAATTAATTTTAAGTTCTTAAACAGATATTTATATTAGACCATCCTACAATAATGATCCTGACCTTTAGCCAGGAATTAAAGCTCTATTAAGCTAAGCACCCTGCATAAATAACTATGAAGATGATTATTCACTCTGTCGAACCTAGCAAGATTCTTTATTCCTCAGTGCAGAGTGTGAAGAATTTCCCAAATCCCTTGAGTAGATAAAATGGGTGAATGGACTGTTGACTGCACTACAAGATGCATATCCATCAACCAGGAAAGCATACTAGAGACATCTCTATTATACCATGCATGAATGTCCTACAATTCTTTACCATTACTGCCGATGTTTTCTAGAAACATTCATATTTAGGTGAGTTTAGATATAAAAGATAAGAATTTACATTATTAACTCTACTGTTCCTTTATCCTTATGTAGAGGCATCCCATGGTGTACTGTACAGAGAGAAAGAAATGCAAAGCATTTATTCATTTATAGTTTCCTGACCATCCCCAAACAGATATCATATACAGACAAGACAAATGCTTGAGAATGAGTAGAAACTGAAAAAAAAAAGGCTTCAACTTTTTCAATACAACTGACCACCTTGCCATGATTGTGTATGCCTAACCCACCATGACACGTTAAGTTCATGCAATATCTATTCATTTTCATTTCAGTCAGACCCAGGAAAGTATAGAATTCATCATAGGAAGATATGTATTTTGTTATAACAAGAATTCACATTGCTGAATGATAAGTCTGATTTTCTGAGAAAATTATTAACAAATATCAATTAAGAATCACATGGCCTTATGTACTTTCAGAAAAAAGGGTGAGGTCTATTAATAGGAAAAAGAGTGATTCTAAATTTGAAGATAGAAATAATTGGTTCTGATGCAATTATTTCTCTGCCAGTTGCACTAGGCTGTAAAGTAGCTTCTACAATAACAGCTTGCAAATTACATAGCAAAAAAATACAGGGTAACGTGAAATAGAATGAGAACTTTGTGACATTGCCAAGGTAGCAAGAACAGTAAGGTAGGAACATCCTATTTTCATTTAGGATCCATTTGAAAATATAATAGACAAGATTAATCAAATTTGGTGAGCAAAAAGAAAATTACAGCTTCTTATTCCACAATGATTCTATTCGACCAAGTCAGATTCATACTGGAGAGGGTGCATGGGGATAGTACTGCTCTCTTCCCTTTGGATTTTCTACCATACTGAACAGCACAATATAATAGAGTTTACAAGTTCCTCACAGCATACACAAGTATGTGTTGGCTTTCAGACAGACTGAGGTCCTTCAAGACCCAATGACTTATGGCAGCTACAGTTACGTGGTTCTGTACAAGTTGTTTTTATACAGGTGCTTCTGTATGCATAGTATTACTGCTAATTACAAGGGTGGTGTTTCTTTAAAAATAGTCCTTTGACCAGTTTTCATGCAGGAAAACTAGTTTATGTAATTTACTCCCAATAATATTTTTGTTCTTTCCACTCTGACAATAGAATGAAATTACATAGACTTCCCTGACAGCAATATAGTGTGTTTTGGATGCAAAAGCCACTCAGCATTATGCAGTACCCACTGAAGCCACCAGGGGCTCTTCCATTGACTTCACTAGCCACTGATGTACCATAAGATCACATTGTAATGCAACAGTCACTCTTCCTTAGGAAGACATGAATCGCCACCTGATTTTTATCATAACCTGTCGAAGGACAAGTTACAACTTGTTTAAAAGGTCAAGATAGACAAATGTCATTTAGAGCTTCACCAGCATCCAGTGAGGTCACTGAAGGCTAACAGGAAAACTCTCAGTAAATAAAAGTTTCTCCAGTATGAGTGATTATTCAGTATTTATAATAATGAAGCAGCTTCAAGAACTACCAGGCTTGTTGCTGCATAAAACCCAAGAAGATGTGGTCATATATATTATACAAAATATAGTGGAAGCTCTGAAAGAGGAGAAGCTTCATCCCCTACACCTTACAACCTAGCAGGTTGGAAGACTACTGAAGAAGGCAGCTGAGAGAAGGTAACTGCTGATAAATGAAGGTCACATCTAGGTACAAAAGTCCATTCACCAACATGACAACCAGTATAGTTTGTGTGGGCATATCACTGCTCCACATTACTGTCTTTTCTCAAGCTCAGCCTTTTCCAGTGCTCATCCCCCTGAGCCAACAAGCAAGGCTGCTAGAACTAGGCAGTGCCAGTTCAGTAGAAATTGGGACTGAGCCTGCGTTGTGTGATAAAATTCCCTGCCACTGCAAGGGAGGCTAGCTAAGAGAGACCACTGCTGTGGTGGTAAGAACTAAATACAACTAAGGATATGATGTTGCTATCTAACAAATGTCGAACAAGAACACACATACAGAAGTGTTCACCAAAAGTATCACTACTTTAAAAGGAATATTCAGAGATTTAATTTTACCTGAATGTTTTACAGTGATAGCAGTGCCACACATTATCTTCAAAGAGGGAGAATGTTTTTCACCATGGTCATTAGTTTTATTTATTTACTAGGTTTTTTTTTTAGTTTTATTTTCTTCAGTTTTGAGCCACCCTAGAGATAGGCCCAAAATTCATTTTCTACAAACAATGCTTATAAACTTGTCCCATAGCATTGTCTCCACTGTCTGAATCAAAAACACTGAACACAGCTAATAGTCTTTATTTGTTGTTAAGGCTAGTTTTCAGCAACTTTTCCTGATCTTGTAATCAAGAGCAAGGACCAGACTAGTTTGCCTTTGTAAGAGTTTTCATAGCATGACTTTTTTTTCCTTTTTAACAAGATTAAAGGGGTTTGGGTTTCTCCTCCCTCTCCTATTTTCAGGAAGATGGAAAGCTTCCTTTTGACAGGAAAACAAACATATGAAGAGGCTGGTAACAGCCGCAATGAAAATTTAAGACATGGACATATTGCAGACTTCTGGCCAAAAACCACAATAAATCCTGTTACGTGTACGTAGGGTTACAGCACACCCCAGTTTTCAGAGGAATAAATCACTTCTACTTGAGTTGTAACTACAAAGAGCCATACATTTCTGCTTCTTTGATTTAGAATTCAAGCTCAGATTCAAAGTTCAGATTCTGCTTTATTTTCATGCAAGCATGTGAACTGGGGAGATCAGAGGACTCTATTCCATGTCCCCTGCTGCTCCTCTGTTTTATGTAGGTGACAGGGTTTTTGTTATAATTTCATTACAAAAAATAATTGGTATCTATTGGTCTAAGATTAATTGCACATCAATCTGTTTATATTATATAAAAAACTATCTACAACTAGAATCATATATATTTGTTAATCAATGATGCAGACCTTTCTCTGTCAAAATTCCCTTTGAGAAAATAAACAATTTTCTTTTAAGAGGCTGCAGGATCAGTAAATCTAAGCTAAACTTGACAACAGGAAAATTTTATTTGTGAAGAAATTCAAGGCAAATGAGCTCAGTTCATAATATGCTCAAACAGTAAACAGAAAAACATGCTTCCCATGCTGCGCAAATGGCTGACATAATTTTGCTTGCTTTCCTTTCCTGTTAACTTGAGAACGCAAATAGCTTTGCTGTCAGGGTACATTTGTTCCCACTAATTCAGGACACTATAACAAGCCAAAATATTTATTTCGTTTTTCCACTCTAATTTGTGGTTTTATCATATTGGGAACATCATCTATGGATTTCATTTACTGTAACATTATGCAAACAGCCATTATGGGAAAGTCACCTCTCTGTAATAGGAAAACTAAGCATAAAGAAGTCTTTTAATGTTTTAGGATGTGTTGCCTCAAAGGGCCCAAACATTCTATTCAGACCAACACGTAAAAACCAAAATGCATATCTAAAATAACTGCTTAAATATCCCATCTGTGAAAACCCTCTTTTCAGAGAAGTTACTTACATTCTTTCTGCTGTTCAGTACACAGGACAGACTACCAAAATGTATTATTTTAATTAGAACTGCATGATCAAACAGAACCAGAGGGCATATTTGTATAGTTCAAATCCTTATCCTTTTCATGAATGTCTACTAACTGATGCTGCCTCATGTACAGCTGGGTATATAATTAAAGCTGATCAAAATTACAGAATCACAGAATCATCATGGTTGGAAGGGACCTCTGAGATCGAGTCCAACCACAAAAAAAAAAAACCCAACCAAAAAAAACCCTTACAACACCCCACCACATCACACAGGTGTAATGTGGGACACCCACCCACAAACCAATAATCTTGGGCACTAGAACATGCCCTGAAGAGCTATGTCTACACGTTTCTTAAATACCTCCAGGGATGGTGACTCCACCACCTTCCTGGTCAGGCTGTTCCAGTGCCTGACCACTCTCTCAGTAAAAAAAAAAATAAAAAATTTTCCTTTCAATAATGTTTCTGATGGTCACTAGATTTTAATCATGTCATCATTTGTGCATAAAGCACTTCTGCCTCACATAGGAAATAAAAGGAGATTTCAGCTAAAAAACAATTGTCATTTTCACTGAAAATTCAGTTTAACTTCCTTCAGTTAAAAAAAAAAATCAACATTTTCCTGTTAGAATTGTTTGTGTCACTGAAGAGGCAGAGATTTGTTCCTGCCAGTCCCTTTGTAGAAGTCCAAAAAAAAAAAAACAACTCACCCCTTAGAGCAGTGGAGCATGTATAAAGATTTGCCCATGTAGAGTGCCAAAGGTAAGAGTCTATTTGCCATATGGTCCTTCCATGTGAACTGCTCCATTCACAGCCTATTTCCAGCAACACTCAAATGAGCTCTATACAAGTGGCTTCTAACTTTGGTATCTTAGTTATAAGCCTAAAATTAGGTGAGATGAATCAGACCACAGAAATTATGTTTATGAGCAAGCCCTTTGTAATTAGTTTACTTTAGTTCACATTCCCCACTGGCATAGAAGCTGTTCCTAATGCTTAACCATGTCCGTTGGTGTACTTTTCACATATATTTAACACTGTCTTTTTCTACCCTCATTTGTATCTGCACTGCCTTTTACAGAGTCCTTTACCGTAGTACAAGCTCAGAATCAGGTTTCTACCCGATGATGATTTGAACATACAAATATAAAGAAAACAATCCCACTGAAGCCCATCCAGTTTTTAACACACATACAAAAGATAAGATATGAAAACATGGCAGTTGCTACCTGCCATTTATCATTCCAGTAAAAATACTTTGGCTCAGTTTGACTCAATATTCTCCATCAAGAAATACAGTCTATCCTTACCATTCTCACCAGATGTCTTGTCTTTTCCATTTGTAGCTCCGGTTCCTTGTCTCTGTTAGGGGAAAAAAAAAAACAAAAAACACAAACAAATGGTTAGAACAAACTTGATTGTGAATTTTACCCTTGGAATTACTGGCACTTACAGCCTGATTTCTCCTTGATACCTTGGATAGTCATTCACCCTCAAGCAATATTGCTGTGAAACACTATCAATTAGAACAGGAATGCTTAGTACCATGATTTAGATAGAGCTGTATAACTATGTGTGCAACTGCATATAATTATCGCGTTAGTGATGGGACATGTAATCAGGTTTCCAGCAGTGCAAGGGTATGAGCTACAGTAGGACATGTCTTCAGCTCCATGCTATGCCTCCATTTCCACCATTCTTCTGACCTGACTTTGGCCAGAAGATTCATCTTTCCACTTTGGCCACAAGTGGGCATGAAACTTCCCACTTCAGTCCACTCTGTTCAAGGAACAGCCTCATGACTTTCCATGAAACAAACTGATTTAAATCACTCTACTAAGCAACAAATATCAAACACCAGTGCAGGCCAAATAAATATTCACAGTGGCAGAGCTGTATTAGTGTAATATATTATGCTACTAGGTAATTTTCTAGCTTAGGAATAGTCACTCTGTGAAAATTATGCTCCATCCCCCAGAGAAAGCATCTCACAGGTGTAATTCAGGTACTTACTTTAGCAAGTATGGCAAAACTTGCATTTGTCAGGCAAAATTATTCATACTTGTGTGTATTACTGAAATCGATTAATTCATTATCTAGGGTGGCACATGTAAAAAACTAGGAGTATTAAAGTGAATAAATTCAGCTATATTCAGCCATCAGAGGCAACCCACCTTCATACCCTCATGCATCAGGAAAGTTAACAGCTGCAGTAGCACAGAACTGCAAACCAAATGGTTTGTACCAAAATATGGCCAGACATATCAATTCTCTTATGGAAATCCATACAGGCATACTTATCTCCCACAGTGCTGGTATTTTCAGGGTATTCTGTGTATAGGGAGCTAATCACAACATAAGTACAAAACCTTCATGTGTAGTCTTAGCTCTTATTATAGAAGCCAAAGGGGGAAAGAAAGCTCTTCAAACCCCTCAAGAGAATACAAAAGAGCTACATATGGTCTATTGTGCATCCACATGCCAGCGGTGGAGTTACTTATCTTCTCCATGGCAGACTTCAGTGCATATATCTCTGCTCTACTGGCTCTGCCTCATCTCTCTCTGTGCAATGAGACAGAGCATCCCTAGAGAAGACAACTCTGAGTCTATAACCACAGTTACAGTTTCCCCATACAGTGGAAATATATTTGTTTCTCCCTGGAGCCTCAGAGCTAAGAGCAGAGAGAAAACATGGCCAATAACAAAAAATGGGATTCAAAAGGGATAAACATCTTTTACAAAAGCATAAGTGACCAACAGAAAAATCAATAAATCTACCCAAAAATCAGTCTTGCTAAAGGTGTTAACCTTTATGCCTTTAAATAAAGTTTGGTTACTATTTCCATATTTCAATCTACGTTTGAAACAAGATTTTAGTGTTAATTTACTGGGGCCTCCCAAAAAAACAAGATACTGGATTCTTCCTATCTATATGGCAGCTATATTGCTTTTTCCTTCCCTGTTTCTAAAGGCTTTTTCAAGTTGTCTTATTTCATGTTTCAGGCTGTGCTACCTAGCCTTTATGAAGGCTTCTCTTTCCTCCCTAGGCTATACCTGTCAGGTTTGGTCTGCTACTGATGGAGTGCTGGAATATGGATCCACACATTTATTATGTCAGGATCTCCCTCCAGGGAAAAGAGAAAATTGTCAAAAAAACCCCAAATGAATAAAAACTTGGCTTTAGTCAATAGAAGTTTTTTCTGTTCCTAGGGTCAACATTTTTCTTTAAATCTGAAATCAGCCTAAGTATTCTACAGCCATTCCTTTTTATGGTGACCACTACACATATACAGAATGAAAGTCTGCCAAACAAGCTTGTGATGCTTTTCTTTCAGTTATAAACATATTAGTTATAAACATAGGCTGTGTTCCAAGTGAGTGCAATGGATTTGAAAGTGAAAAATCTCTCTCGCATTAAAAAGGCATTGAAACTTATGAAAAAAACATATATAGTGTGATCATCTCTTTAGCCTTTTATTTCGATACATTCAGTGGACTTATTTTTAAAAACATTTTCAAGATATCGGTGTTATTAGCAGCTGGAGCTTCTTGCTTTTTTCATCACATTTCATGATGCTACAAAAAAACCCAAAGCTTTAGTGTCCTTCAGAGCACAAAAGGATTAAACATGAGGAGTTACTAGGGTTATTTTCAAGAAGCAATAAATGAAAGCCCTCCAAAAGCTCATATTACAGATATTGTCCTCAGATACAATAGATCAAATTAAAATCAATGAAATACAAGAAAAACAGTATTAATTTCTGGGGTTTGGTTTTGAACAGAAAATCCTCAAGTTGTTGACCATATTTTAAGAGATAAAAGCAGTCTAATGTTTTCTCTTTCCTTCTTCCTTCATTCAAAGATTACTTCTAAAATTCCCCAGCATTTTCTATGGCAAGTACTAGGGCAGAAGCACTGAATGAACTTTACACTCAGTACTGAAGAAGAAGCATCAGGGCCAAAATGAACATGAGTACAAAACCATAATGATTATAGAGTAAAACGCCATTAACAATTTTGCTGCTATGTTGCGTAGGAGGAAACATAGTTTATGACTGCTGAGGGCTGTATTAATTTTTAACTCAGTGGTTTTACAGAACATCAAAGGCACATGATTAAAAATGTTTCCAAAAATCAAAGTCACTCCCAATTTGTCAGAAAAGGAAGGAAAAGGGACTACTGCCATACACCCAAAATCCCTATAAGAAAAGAACAGGTTTACTTTCCTGTTAAATTCTCAGCGCTATACACATCAGCTAGTTAATGTGGTATGAAAAACCGTACTAAATTAGTCCCCTCGGTGTACTAACTAAGGTCAAAAGCAAATTTGCAGCCCAGAGGACTTTTCAAGAAGAATGTTATATTACTGCAGCAGCTTTTCTACTCATTATTCTAGCCCCTCCTGCACCCCCAAGCCTAATTTTTGCCTTTAGTCTTACATTCTGTTCTTGTCTTGAAATAGCCTGACCTTTTCAGTTATGCTTCCAATTAGCACCTCAGTGTTAGGCATCATAGCCAGGTGTTGATTACAGAATTTTGGGGGATAGAGGGGTTGTTTGTTTTTTGATGAGCCACAGAAAGCCCAAGATCAGGGACATGAAACTGCCAGAAAAATGGGCCCTTTACAGTAATGACGTTATTCTGTTGCTTCAACTGAGTGCAGGGCCAACAAGGTACAGCAGGCTGTACCCCAGTAAAGCAGTGACTGCAGGTTTTCAGAAGTATATTTTTTTCTATATCAGAGAATGAATAGCATCCAAGGGTAGAATTAAGAGAATAGAAACAACAGAAAGTTTGTGAAGTGAATAGCCGAAACAGTCAGTGTAGACTTGATGGAGGACAAAAAATAGTTTGACACATATGAAAAGTTATTAGGATGTTCTGTACTCACTGACAAGAGGAACAGCAGTGAAGTCTGTGCATATCCTAAGCTTTTCTTAAGCATTACTCTACTACCAGGTCTATCCCTAACAAGAGGTATTACATGTGCAACAGAAGAAAACATGTTGGTACAATACAGTACAAAAAGTGGTTATGGGTCAGCCAGCTGCATGCCAAGCAAGCCTTTATTTTGCACTACCATCTGTTCTCCATACAAAGTTCTCTATACAAGATAAATTGAATCAAACTAAACTATTTCATAAGTGCCATTTTTTATAGCTTTCTGCTTTAATTAAAGAGTTCAGCTGCCTTAGCCTTAAAACAAAGAGAATACTGAAAAATACATTTTTCAAATGTAGAGAGTTTATAACCTTCCTGCAAATAAAAATGTCCCTGTAAATATCTGCTTAAGGACCTTCCATGTTTTCCAAGTAAGGAAAGCTTCCTAGTCAACAGCAGTATGGTCAGGAAATACAGCAATTTCTGCCTACTTTTTTTCAGGACTAAATCCTCCTATACAGTTCCTCAGATTAAGACAATTAGGGTTGACTTTATCCAGAAACAACACAAGAAAAAGCACTTACAGGTTGATCTTTACTTAGCATTAGTTGATCTTTGAAGACACGGAGATTTTAGACCACCGAAGCCGCAGCTGAAGTTCATTAGACTACAGGCATAGATAGATGCCAAAGCACACTAGTATACTAGTACTACTAGCATTACTGTCTAAAGGTTTGTAGTACATTTTTTTTAGTTTCCCCTAGGTGGATTTTTGAGGACATTACATTAGCACACACGCTTCCTAAAAACTAAAGAATGAATTAGAGAGATCTTGATTAAAAACAGCACAGAAGACTATCAAATGTGGGAGCAACATAATTTATAGCCTCCTTTTCCATATACCTCCTAGCCAGGCATATGATATTCAACTCCCCCAGTTCTAAAAGCACAGTTTTCTATGCATTTTAACACCAGGTATAAATTTGCTAACAAACAAAAAAAAAAACCCAGAAAGATAACATACCCACTTAAAAAAAAAAATCAGTAGGAATTGCAGGAAACACTAGCTATTTCCAGTAGAGCAATACATTATGCATACACGTCACTTGAAAATAATTATTTGATGAGGTGATATTCTGAGCTGACTGAAATCAATGGAAATTTTGCAATTGCTTTTCTTTCATGCTCTAACAGAGAACACAAGCTGTATGTCAGAAACTAAAAGAAGATCCGAAACTTAAGTAGTAACAAGAACCAAGCAGTTATTAGCTGGGATGAGTGGATACACTTTGTAAAAATCAGGATTTCAATGTGATTAGTTAGGTTAAACTTCTTTACTGGAGAGTTGTTTCACTATGACAACCTCCTTCTAAAGTCATGTCTTGACTTGAAACTCTAGCACTCAGCATTTCACACATTTAAGCGTGAAAAACATTACTCAACCACAAAACACAGTAAAGTAAATACTTTGGTAATAAGACGGACAAAATATATTACCATGTTTAAGATAAAAAGTTAAGAGTAGGAAAAAATGATGATGCTGTGACAAAGATTTCTGCCGTCTGAAGCTGCAAGGGATACCTGGCCTCTAAGTAACAGGACTGGAATTTTAGCACCACTATATTTTTTGGAATTAAAGACCAAAAAGCATGAAGATGAAGAGCTGGGAGAGTTAAAGTGTACTACTGGAGAACACAAATGCGGCCATTTTACTCGTTCTCTCCTATTACAAGTCTTCTCAAAACTGGTCTGCAATACAGCCAGATGACAAATCCCAAACCAGCTTCTGTGACATACAAGTTCATTCACTTCAGTAACAGCTAGTCACCTAAAGAACATCTGCTGACAGAACTGAAGAATCCCGGAGAGAAGCTTGACTATAGTAATGAAAATTGCATTGGAAGCTACACAAGTAAACTTCCCTTGCTAGTCTATTTGTGCCTCCTTTAAAAGTACCTTCACCTTTTTTTCCCCAACATTTTTATAGGCACGGTACTGAGTATTTATGAGGTCAAAGTGTCCCTCAAAGCCTACATTTAAGGTAATTATATCAGGTACAGAACATTTGGCCAATATTTTGTCTGAATGATAGGTAAATCTGAAAACGCATCTGTTACTTCTGTCTTCCAGAGGATTTCTTTAAGAAATCAAGACCGCATTTTCTGGGCACCTGACAGAAAGGAAAAATATTTATCAACATATACTTCAGTGCAAAGGACCTTGCTCCTGGTTATGAGCAAGCTTACATTTCTGGTAGAAGTAGTTTTCTGGAGACCACCACTTTTTGTTGGCTGCTGTCACCCTAGAATCTCACAGTTCTTTAGACAAGAGTAAAGGCATCTTCTCTGCATGCTCCTTTACACAGAGGGAGTTTTCTACAACCAGTTTTCTGGCTGCCTTGTGTTGCCAGGGCAGCATAATATTGCCAGAGTAAGAGTGCCAGAATCCATCTTTCAATACTGGCTGTCAAAACTAAATGAACCCTGGCACTCTGACAATTTCTTTAATTATCTTCATGGGTCAAGCAGTGTTCTACTTGACTAGCTCTTGATTGTCCTTAATTTTATTAGGGCTCTTCTATAGCTATTTTAATAAATTAAAACTCCACAGGTGGGCTGAGATAAACTGATGGGATTCAAACTGCTGTGGCTAAAAGCTGGCACAGTGACCAGCACTGGTTTTCTATGACTTTTTTAATCACACACGGTTATGCACACAGTCATCCTAGAAACCACAGTAATATACATCAGAAATTAACAAGAAGACTGTGGATAACTATAAGTTATTTTCCTTCTAAACACTGTGGACCAGTGCCTAACTTTTGCTATTGTATCTTGCCCATATCATTGCAATCTCTCCACAATTTCCTTTCTTCTTTCTATAAAGGACACAACCCCAACCTCAGCATTGATATCCTTGCGTCTTTGACAGTCATTTACACTGGTGCAGATTAAATCACAAACACAGAAGGAAAGCACTGTATTCAAGGTATAACTGTCCATACAAGCTGCAGCTTGCATGAAAAGCAGACAGTTGCAGTCCCTGCTCTTGGGTTACTTCATTTCCAATGTGGTCATTGTCCATGTAAATACGCATTTTATTGACACGTCTATGCAAAATGCATACTCTACCCAATACTCAGAGTGCCTTAATCACAGGGTTGCTGTGCAGAGTTAGGGAATTTGCCTCAATTTTAGAGGTGTGATTTGTTCACTTTCCTCCAGACACAGATTTATGGCTTGAGGTTAAGCCCTCAGTGCAAGCACTTCTTCACAGAACTTCAGTAGCCAGCACACTTCCAGGCTAAATAAGGAGGCACCTGCTGAAAATAGGCAGAGAGAATCACAGTCTGGGATACAAGAGCCAACTTACAGTGTTGTTTATAAATATTCTAATATCACAAAGAAGAACTTTCACTGTGCCCCACTTTTGCCAATGGTAGGCTGTAATTTATAAATCAGCACAGTGAGAACCTGCTGATTTTGTATTCAGATTCAATATAATGTTCTAAACAGACTATTTACACCAACACCAAATGTAATCAACATAATTAGCACAAACAGTAGCTTGCTTGATATTTAGGTTATTAGCATATTTTGAATTAAAACATTATTAAGCAGATATTTCTCCAAAGACATTGTAATCACTTTTTTTTCTGAGGCAGGGATTAATGGAATCTTTGAAGTTAATTTTGAAAGCAGCTGCAAGAATGTATTTCCCAAATCCTGTTAATTACCATGCCAGCCATGAGAAGTAATCCCTCTTTTCTGCAGGAAATGGAGGATTTGATCCTGCAAGGCTTATTTACAGGGGTAACTCGTATGTGGACAAATAATTGTCTTCATCTCAGCAGAATTACTCGCATGAGTAGAGTTAGAACCTGGGTGTGATACTGTGGAATTTCTTTAAAATGCATGTTAGATTTTATTTAGCAAAGGGCAAAGAGGGTAAAATCAGCTACAGAATAGGCCTTCTCACACCACTTGCCAAAAAATTACCTCAGCTCTCATTTGGACATGGGTGATATAGCCCATATCTTAATTAAACTGGAAATTGATAAAGAGGAAACATCAAGGTGATCCAAGAGGAATATTTCAATTACATAAAAACTGATCAAGCTAGATAGCATAAGTGAAAAGTGACTGAGGGTCTGAAGGTGGTCTCTTCCTTTCTCCTTTTATTTCTTATCTATTGGTAGCATCAGACTTAGCACTACAGTTCCAGAAAGGGCATTTTTTGGGCAGGAAACCTGCCTTAAGAATTCCTGCTTCCCAGTCTAGCTCAATCCAGCCACACCTTCCCATCCCACAAGGCTTTGTTTGTTTGGATACAATTGTTTTACAGAAAATAGGAACGCTAAAATTATTCAAGTTAAAAATAACCCTTCAGCAGTGCTGTGTTGAAAACAATCATTGGAAATTTTCCAGCTAAAAAATACATAGTTTAATTGTTTCTGTTGATCACTTCAGTATTGTAGTTGAAGTCTCTGATCCAAAAACAGTTGTACCAGGGCAAGGGAACAGGCAACAAACTACACCATGCAACACTGAAATTTTTTTCTGGGAACTGAAAATCACAGCAAGTCAGTGCTTCATACCACAAAACATAGCATGCTGTATCTCCCTGTGATGTTGCAGTACTTCCTATCAATCTTTACTGTACAATAGAGCAAAACAGGTAGATTCATGCAGCCCTGGCCACATGGGCAGGCAATACAGACAGTTAACAGCAACTGACTGTGGCATCCGATTAGGATCCAGGAAAAGCATTTGGGTTAAGACAATATCTTGGCTATCCTTCAATATTAGCATCCCCAGACAGGAAGAGTGCCCTAAGCCAATTAAGGGGTCAGCATCCTTGCCTAGGCATAGTATAACTGATTAAGGATGGTGGTTTTGTAACAAATATTTACTTTATATTTCATTCCTCCAAATCTTTCTGAAGTTTAGGGTAATTTAATTTGCTGAGCTACAAACCCAGCTGTAATTGAGTTAGAGGCTGTCTTCAAGGGACAGCTTGGATTATTAATGGCAAAAGTCTGCACTGACAAATCGCTTCATATCTGATCATATTGACTATCATTATTAAAACAGGCTGCTCCTTCCTAGACTGCAAAAAATTCTGGCTTTTTTTCCCCTCTTGGCTTTTTTTTTTATTTCTAGTTATACAATTAAAAAAATTATTCTCAGCTTCTTTCTATTTCTCTACACATTTCAGAGGTAAATGGATGTTATTACACTTAGATTGTACTAGTAACTGGCCAGCTAGTTTTTAAAAAGATATTAATTATGGCAGTTTCACATTGCCATGCAAAGGAACTTTCTGC
>JAOQGH010000001.1:112868347-112940614 GCA_025769975.1 Gallinago jamesoni | reverse complement strand
CTAGTAACTGGCCAGCTAGTTTTTAAAAAGATATTAATTATGGCAGTTTCACATTGCCATGCAAAGGAACTTTCTGCCTTTACCCTAAAGCAAAAGCCTTCTGGTTTTCCAGACAACAGCAAGACAAAGCTGCAAGGATGTTTATGCATCACTAACTCTACTCCTCAAACCCCCGGGCAGCCAGTCTGGTCACGGAGAGCAACTCTGAGCAGCCCCAGAGCCATCTGCAGTCATGACAGTAACTTCTTTAGGGCTATTCCAGTAGCAGGGGAATCACTAGACTGAGAACACGCTGCAGCCTTGGCAACACATCCTGCCCAGGGGCTGCACAGAGAGGTGACGCAAACCTGTTATCTCTGGCTCTGTGCCACAGGGAGATTCGTGCAAGGGGAGCCCTGAATTGGCTGCTGAAGCTGCCTCGAAACAGGGGCCTCGCTTGACAGAGGATTTGTCCCGCATTGTTCAAATCTGTATAAAACTGACCTGCTGAGACTTTGGGGGAGCTGCTGTGTTCAAAGTGGGATGCAGTTCAGAGCAAAGCTGTCTTGGTACTCTGAGTCTTGAACAGCAGCCAAGCGATTAAAAACAACCCTGCCATACTAAAAAGGAAAACAGACAGGGTGATGCACAAGGTCACCTTGATTGCCACGAATCAGGGACAGCAATCAAATATACTCACAGCAAGCAGAAAAAACAGGTCACTATCTCTGTCCAAGAGCTGGCCAAAAATAAGGATTTCCACAAATCAGAAGCTCCCAGGAACCTGCAGCTGCTCAGTGAAACTGATGCTATCAACTTCATTGTTAACAGCAGCAGAGATGAAAGAAATTTTCACTGAGCAGTTGTAAGTAGTTCCCAGGATCCCTGGCCCCAGGACAGACCGACCAGGTTACCTGCCCTAAGACTAAACACTCCACAGTTCCTGGAGTGCCCTAGCCAAGTAATAAGTCCAGGGTATTTGTGGCCACACAGATTCTGCAAAAGCCCCCCAGATTGTTTCCACTCTCTCTCCACCGATCTGTTTTCCAATTCAAATTCAATGAAAAGTTGCAAGTGTTTCCACTCCAAGTGGTCATCAGTCATTCCTTCTGTCTTCAGCCTCCAGTTGTGTCAAGCTCCATTTTGCACTTTGTGCCTTGCATATGAAGTGAAAGAAAAATGTTACCCAACTAGACATTTTCATGTTATTCACACATTAACATGCCAAGCCATTATTCAATGCTATTAAAAAAAGGATACTAATGTGGTCCTCCAGAAAACAGTCATGCATTCATTTTGTTAATATTTTAACATACCCATCTCATGACTAGACAGAAAATAGGTTCCTTAGTTTCATGCAGAAAGCAGGTAACAACATTCACTTCAATCCAGCTGTGTGCTGCCTGACACACTGCAGTCAGACAAAAAAGTCTATTATAGGCTTACATGGCATAACCACAAAAGCTATTACTAGAATTCAGATAATTTGCAACTTGGGGTTTTGGGGGGTTTTTGTTTATTTTCAGTTTACAACATTAATGCTGGGTCCCTTGCTACCAATGCTTCTGCATCTGCAGATCTATAAGTTGAGTTGCAGTGTAAATGCACCAAGCTTTTATTCCAAGCAAAGAATACAAGGCAGCACTCCGAATAAAAGCCCTGTGACAAAGAGAGGGTCTCCTGTAATCTTACTTGAGATGTTCATTCAACTTGGCTTGGATGTTAGTGCTGTCCAGTAGCTTGCAAAGTATGCTGAAGGGAAGAAGTGATAGCTAGCCAAATCCAACTGGCAAACTAAGATTGGCATGAAGCTGGCCTGCCTTAGGCATTTGGCTGCCCCACTTAAACTATAGCACATGTGTACTGGCCCATGCATTTTAAAGTGTTCCAAGCCAACAATGTGCTTGCTTTCTTTTCCAGTGGCAAGCGTGTATCTGTCAGATCTAAGTGGAGTAATGATATGTATGAAGCAGCTATGAAGCCACATCTTGTTTTTCTGCTATGTCATCTGCAGAAAACTGCCTGCCTAGCCATCCTCTCTTCTCTAGTATGCCCTTCTCCTCCTCATTCCTACCAGGGTAGTGCTTCTAATTTGTAGCACTTTCCAACTTGTGTCTTCCTTTTACTTCACATTTTATTAATACATGTTTGGCATTCAAGGAAGCAGATTTCAATATTCACATTCTTTTCCTGACTACATAGTATCTCAAGTTCAAATAAAAGGCATTCTTCAGAGTATTTGAA
This sequence comes from Gallinago jamesoni, assembly GCA_025769975.1. NCBI lineage: Eukaryota > Metazoa > Chordata > Aves > Charadriiformes > Scolopacidae > Gallinago > Gallinago jamesoni. Next base: position 112,938,391 of record JAOQGH010000001.1, on the reverse strand, counting down.
TTAGTGTTAAAATTATGTGTTTAAGAAGTCAACATCCAGAGTATTCAGTATCTTAATTAAATAATTTAATTCTGGGGGTTGAAAGAAGCATATCTTCAAGAGAAAGGGAGAGAAACAGCACGAATCCCATTACTTGAAACATTTCATCAGGTTATGAAAAATCCCTAGAATTCAAATGAAAGATATGCTAGTGATTTTTATGAGAATTATTTTTTTGTCTCTATCTCTCCCCTACTGCTCCACCCAAACTTGGACTTTGGCATTTTCAGATATGTTTTCACATTTAGCTAGGCATTACACACTGGTTCATCACAGGCAGGCTTCTCTTTCAGCAGATTATGCTGCATCTGCCTGATGGAGTCTGTACTCACTTGGTTTGGAATTGTTTGGTCCCTTTTGAAGGCAAGTCCACCTTGGAAAGCCAAAGCCCAACTCCCACATTCCAACACAGCATAGGGCACATTTTCCTCTAACCTAACCTCACCCTACTGCCTACTGAAATACACTCAGCTGCTTTGTAGACAGGCAAAGGTACAGTAGTATGTGGGTAATGGCACCAGTCAGGACAGGTCCGTTTAATACATCTGGTTTAGAAATACCAATTCATTAAAGCCAACCTATTTGTGGGAAAGTGCTATGATGTCTATAAAAACATGTCCACAAATCACTGGTCTTCCTTCATATCCCAAATGTAACTAGGAAATGATCCAATATCAACGAACTTCAAGAAATCAAAGATGTCTTCACATGTATTCAGGTTTTCCTTGTCTGGCTAGTTACCAATTGCATCAATTTAGGAGTTAGTTACGATCTTGATAGGCTTTTCATTGAAATATATCTTCTCCTTTAGTCAGAATGCTGTCAACTACTATTTCAATGTCTGGTAATCCCTCTAGTGTTAGATTCTTACAGAACAAACCACCACCAAAGCAGGTTGACAGCCAGGTCCCCCGACCAGTAATATTTGCTGGGTCACAAGGCTTATTTTGTGTGTCACAGAGGACAGAGATGCAAAGCATCTCCAGACATTAACAATGGGTATTGTCTGATTTCTAGCACTCTGCCCAGTGATTCTGAAACTGTGCAGGAATCTAATTTCCTTGAAATTTCTCCTCCACCTCTTACAAAACTAAGGCACTCTGTGAAAAACTGCTTCTCATGCAATCCTGCTAGTTCATCCTGGAAATGCTGACTTAACAGGACTGTTCCAGCTGTCTCACTGATTCACTCTAGAAGAGCCGGCTAACTCAGGTCAAGATTAACAAGTTTTAGCATAACATGGAGTTATCCTGCTTCCGGGGATAGCCCTAGTCAGTGCTAGCTTTGGCATTGCTAAACTGTGGTCCATCATTCCCAGAAAACGTGCACCTAAAATCCCTACAAATACATCTACACCAGTGTGTACAGCTAGTCAGGACCCCTGCAAGGTCTCTTCTTCACTTTTAGGACAGTCATGTTTTGCTGTGATTCAACACAACCCTCCCTTGCTTCGTAGTGCACAGTACTGCATGCTCCTTCAAAGATGAAACCATTATAACCTGAAAATTTGTTTCAAGTTTCTATTGCACCTTTCTAGTCCTGCTGGCACTATCCAGCAGCTGGCTCCATGGCACAGCTAGTATCAAGCCTGCCACCCAAGGAGCAGCAAATAAGGCTCATGACAGAACAGCTCAGACCCTTCTGTCAGGCATTTGGACACTAAGACTGTGTTAAAGACACTGAATATACATTTTCTTACATTTTGCCATAGTTATAGCTGTGTCTCTCCATGCATCAGGAAATCTGAAGCCCTCATACCTGATGCCACCCTTCTCACCAGCTTGCTGTCCCAGTCCAGGAGTCTTTGAAGTCTTCAAAGTCAGACAAGGACACTACCTTTCAGTTGTAGTTTGTTTTTTTCCTCCTTTTGTTCCTTACTTTCAGCTTTAACAAAGAAGATCCCTAACATCATTCTGTCTGTCACAGTACTCACAGTAGCAGCTGCACCACAGTTTCAGGTCATGTTTCATGCACTATATACTAAGGTGATAATGTAAGAACATTCAGTGTCTGTAAAATAATACTTCTTTCTTTAAGAGGAAAGACAGGTCAGCTGTAACTAATATTCAAGGCATGTAGGCAGACAATTTTCATTTCTTCTCTGACTAAACTTGTGCTTCTTCCTCTGAATTTCATGTTAGTGCATAAATAAGGCTATATCCCACCAGGTCTTGGCTTGTGCTATGTGACACATGCCCAATTCACCGATAAGTAGACTAGTCTGGTCTCAGAGGGAGCAGGTATGGAAAGTAGGGATAAGTTGTGTCCTCAAATCCTGTCATTAATAATAAGATTCACAGTTGTACTCTTCTGCAGCTGCTTAGCCTGAGCTTATTCCATCAAGATTGCCATCCATTTTCCTGTGACAGTAGCCTATATAATTTGTCTCTTCCATCTCTTTCCATAAAAGAAATACTGATTTTCTTAATTAAAAGTAGAGGAAGAAAAGGAAAAAAGGATTTGTTAGTTATGATTTGACCTAGTTTCTACTTATCCGCTATGTCTTTTTTTATTTAGAAACCAATGTCCAAACAACTGAAGAAAAAGAAACAGAGCACCTTTTCTTAGAAAGGGGGAGAATGTATGTTATTCGTCTTCATTAGGACATCCTATGCTTTGCAGAGAAGAAAGCATTACATGGCCCAGTGAATTTAAAGCTCTGGTGCAACAGACAGAACAGCATAGCGTTCCTCTGATACATGTAGCTGCCTTCTCCCAATGCTCTTCAGCCAAGACATGGGTGTCTCATGATTTACATACCCAGTGTCTACAGGTTCTTCTGTAGCAAATTTACAGAGAAGAGGTAAAACATGTCAACAGTGAGACACATTTTCCAAGTCATCCCTAAAAGGAGTGACAGCAAATAGTGGCCTGGAAATCAAATATTTTATTCAAATCAATAAACAAACACTTTTTAAATAAAAGGCCACCACTATTCCTGCCTATGTTAACTGCTACTGTACACCACATTTCATCATAAGCATGACCTACTTAATGTAGAAACTATTGGATGATGACCCTCAAACCTGCCAATGCATGCCAAATTTAGGGACATCGGACTAGAAGCTAATACACCTTTGCAACCTGAAATGATATTCTATTATCAAGTACTGCAGTATGAAGCTTGGAGTTTTCTGTTTCACAAATGCAAGAATTTTTGCTGTAAGTTACTCTTTTACAGAGAACATGGTATCTGAAGCATGTTAAAGCTAACTGTCCTTTAATACAGTGTTGTGTTGTTTGAATCTGTTGGCATTCCATACAATGAAAGAAAACCAGTGTGCTTCTTGCTAAACAGTATGTCTGTCAATTTCACCAAATTAAGAAGTGATGTTGGAAATTGACCCAAGTCCTATTTTAGAAGATGCTTGATCCCACTGAAACCACATTGATGGAGGGAGTAGGCAAAGTGACAGATCTAATGTTCTCCCTTCTTCCTCCTCTTTTGAGCTGCAATTTACTACTCAGCTAATAAATAGATGTGAGTTAAAATTAAAAACTGCTGTTCATGTGCCTTATCTGTCCCACCCTCACCCTGTAACCGCTGCAGAATTTCCTCCTCCACCCTGCCATGTTCTTGCTGCACTTTTTATATCTATACAGTTATCTACCTATTGTGGTTTTAACCTCAGTGAGGCCAGTAGATAACAGTCAAGGGTCATGGCAGTATCTGAAAAACTCATCCAGGAGGGTCCCCCTAAGACAACTGGCTGGCTCAGCCACCCCTAAGACCACAGACACCACACAACAGCACAGGAGCTCCTTAACCTCTTAAAACAAACATGTTTTTAGAAAACAAGCACGTTTTCTGCCTACAAACACCAGCTCTTTGATTTAGTACTATCAGGATTATTAGTGTACAATCCTCACTTCAGTGTTTAAATACATCTGTTCCTAAGACCATAAATACCATTTCAGCAGCACAGATTCAACTAAACTCAGGAGAACAGCCCACGAAAGAACCTCAGTTTTCCTATTTAACTACCTGAAGCAGTTAACAGTTTCAGGCAGAAGCTTGCACACATGCCCGTTTCACAATTGGCCATGCCCCTCTCCTTTTCTAACAGCCTCCTGGTGACCACACTTGTCCAGAGAGATAGAGACATGTTCCAGGTTCTCCTTCAACCCAGAGAGAAACAGATAGCCCCTTTTACTGTGCCAGCTTAAGGACATGTCCAGAGCATCAGACCAGTTTTGAAAATGCTATAGCAGAGACTGCCTTGGTAATTATTGTCACTTCCCCCCACCCCAACTGGTGAAGCTCAAATTTCAGAAAAATTATGACCCTAGTATTAGGCTATGCCGCTTTTCCAGTGAAGCCTCCATCCTCAATTTGGCTAAGCACCTCCCAGTGAAGGTGATTTGAACGCCAAAACAAAGATCTGGGGTTATCTGAGCTCCAAAATAAAGATACAGTACTCCAGGCTGCAGAGGAGAGCTGCCTGCAACTCATCCCACATCAATGCTCTGCACGCCCTGCTACAGGTCAGGTGTGTACCCTTCCTGATCCTTTTGAAGGTGGACACAACATAGCAGTTGCTGGAGAATTCAAGAGCCTAAAGGCAACATGAGACAAACAGAAAGAGCTTACTGTAGCTGAAGGAAGAAGCAAGACAAGGTGTTCTTTGTATTCAAAGCCCGACACACAAAAAACTCCCTATACTTACACAGAGATCAAGTCCCAAGTTCTTAGCCTCCCCAACCAAGAGATCTATGCACTCTACAGAGTCAAACCCATGACAGCTTTCCTCTTCTGTCTTAGGAATTTCATGTGTCTGGTTGTTTGATGCCTGTTTCAAAAGGAAAGCTAGCATGTTCTTGCTACTGTCTGGTAGCTGATGGATCAAATCCTGCCTTACGTGGTGCGCATCAGGACACTGGCACAGTACAGCACTTCACTTGCTTTGTGTAAGGCTCTTCCAATGGAAGTTCTTAAATCACAGGTGCCTTCAGGCATGTGAACTGACTGGAGAGCCATTCAGTAAAATCTACCTAAAGTCAGTCACCTAAAAAACACATTAAAGCTGAACTCCTCCTTTAACTCAGCAATACCACTCTTGAATATCAAAAGGAAACAAACGCATCCAACAAGGCAATCTTTGGTAATACTATTTTGAACTGCAACTTCTTACACATGCGCTTCATCCCTGAACCACTGGAACAGGATCCAGGGTTGAAACACCATACTGTTTAAGTATGCTCCTTCCCAAGTCCAGACCTAATTCCTGATGACAGCCAGAATCATCCAACACAGGAGGCAAGAGTGGTAGTGACCATTGCAAAAACGTCTGTGTGATGAAATGCTTCCTGTGAACCTTCATGCCCTGGGAGTGCTGTCACCATGACCAGACATCATCAGCAAGATGTCAGATAGATAAACAACAGATAAGATGACAGGATTCTCCATGGTGAATTAAGTTTATGCCAATTGTGTCTAGAGGTTCACTGGTAAAACTGTTGGCTGCAAATAGCAATCTGCCATTGACAAACCCAAGATTACTTCTTCCAGTTCATCCTATATGACCATAGAGCTTTAATGGTGGAAGTGCTGCATCCCACAGCTGCTCACTGACAGTAGCTGATATTTTCCAGCATGACCCTTCTCTCTAGGCTCATTAAAAATAACAGAAAACACCAACAGACTTAAAGAAAAGGCTCCTCAGTTATTTGAAGAGAGATTTTTCAAAGCTACTTCAACACCCAAGAATGCATTTCAGTATATAGTGACATTCCTGAGCCCCATATAGCCATATAGCCAAGTGATCTATCTGCCACCAAAAGCAAGCAGTCAAGTCCACTATAACTAATTACAGGGCCAGACTTCTGTCTGGAAGCAGAAACATCTTCAATGCATTTTCAAACAATTATTGCAGAGGAAGAAGTGTAGGGTTTTTCTGTAGAAGAGTTCTTTATCCTTTTAGAAAAAAAAAAAAGAAGCTGCTTGAAAATAGGAAAACACTGTAGTCAGATGAATAGCTGCTTCCTGTTCAGCTTTCTCCACAAGGAGACTGGTAATCATGGGCCATAAGCAGGAAATAAGTTAATTTTGCTTGAAGCAGTAAAATAAGAATCCATGCAAAGTCTCAGCAAATAACTTGAGAGATATGAAAGCGCTCTTCAGAGTTCTGCAACCGCATTTCAAGCTCCACTCAAATCCCAGTGATTGTTAACATAAACCAAAAACCTTTGCCACCTTCCCAACACCATTCTATTTACGATAATCTTTTGATGGCTCTAGATGAGCCTCTTTTCAGTCACCCTGTCCTCAGATTTTCTAGCAGATTAGAATGAAGAAAATAAAAATATTTTTCAGTTACAGCATTACAAGTGAAATCCACCAAGACCTCTATCCAAATACAGCAAACAGATGTCTAAGGAGCTTTCTTTCTGCTAATCTTTTTTTGCTTCATTTTTTTAACAACAGTCTTTTGCAGGGAGGTGTTTTTGGGGTGCTCCATTTGCTTTCATCTGCATTTTGGGAAAAGAATCAGCTTTTGATTAACAGCTGACAGGCAAGTAACAGCAAGGAAGCTTTTCTTCACTGGAGCAGTGAGTGATAAACTCACCAATATCATCACTTGAATGACAGTAGCACCGAAGACATTGAGTGCAGTGTTAAGTGTCATATGTACAGGGCTTAGTTCTGGATCGGAGAAAGAGACATCATTTCCACCTCTGAGGGTTTGCTAGAAATACTGGTCTGTGAGGCTCAAGGAAATAAATTATGAATAAGGAACCCCTATTAGGGGTAGCACTAGGGATGATCTTGGGGACACAATCTAAATTAAACTATGAAGAGGCAAATAAAACCCAATACAGGGCTATCACAGGAGTGCCTTGGACAGTAACATTAAGTACAGCTTTATCACCCAATCATTACACCTCAAGAAGATTTTTCCCCCAAACACTATCTTTAAGGAGGAGAACAGTGGCGGTGCATCTCACCTAACACATCAGCTAGCCTGAGTGACAGAGGGACAGCGACTGCAAAAACACCCCACAGTGCATGAACACTATCCAGTTGATACAAACACAGGCAGCAGCCACAAAGTCACAAAGAGCCTGGTGCATTACACCTGGACTGTCCAATCTCCTCAAGCAGAAAAGCACAATGAGGATTTCCTCTGCTTTCCCCGTTTAGCCTGACCTGCAAGCCAAGATGAAAGCTTCTCCTCCAAAATCCCTGAACTGGAGACTGTGCTACTGCATTGTTCTACCTCAAGTTTACACCTCATGTCAACACACAGCAGAGTCTAACACCTGCACAACAGCTAGTTCTCTTGCTGCTAAGAAATACATACCTATTTTTTAATGAAACAGTGGGTCTTTTATAAAAGGAAATAGCCTCCCAAACCAGGAGCTTGGTATGGTGTAGTGACAAGCATCTCTACTGATTCCCAAAGAAAGAGTTGCACTAGAGAATGTGCGATCTGCTGGCTCAATCTGCCCAGCATTTGACTGACTACGCTGTCAAGTTAGTTAGTCTGCCTAATGACACTTTTAATAACAAAAATGGTAGCTTGCCCCAGAGAACTTTTCCACTGAAAAAAAAAAACAAACCACAAGCAAAAAAATTTCAGCTTATTTATTTACAAGGGTACAAGTGATCCTTACATGTTTGGCACTATTTACATTTTTTCCTTAATTGCAATCCTTCCTAGGCCACTATTTATAAAGTTTACATCAGCATCCAACTAAAAGCAGGGCAGTTTTTTTCCATGAGCTCTGGCAGATAACTTTTACACAACTTAGTAAGGCCTTCTTTCTGCATAGGAAAGCATCAAATACACCCTTAAATTATTAGGGTCTTTAACTAAATGCTTCTCCACTGGTGCACACAATCCTTCAAACAGTAAAACATCACCTCAGTTTAAGCTCTGAAGGAGCACACGCACCTGTTTATCAGAAGGGAGGGTTTATATTCCAAGGCTACGTATTTCAGACCCCCTCACCCAGCAAAGAGACCCCCTCTCACTCAGGCCCGCCGGCTCTACCGGGAAGCACAGCCGAGCCTCACCGGGCTCCCAGCCCGGGAAACACCCGGCCCTCCCCACCTGCCCTTCGGAAGGGGACGGATAACGCCCAACGCCAAGCGTTGCCCACCCTCCAGCCTCCCGGGCCGCCCTCCGAGGGGCTGCGGCCGTTCGCCCGCCCCAACGGCCGCTCACCTCGCTCATGTCGCGCGGCAGCGGAGCGGCCCCCCCGTCTCACAGCAGCCCGCCCGGCACAGCACTCGCGCCCGCCGCCCCGCGCCGCCCGTTAAGAAGAGGCGCCCCGCGCCCAGCCCGACCCTCGCCAGCCAATCAGCGACGCGCCCGCGACGAGCCCCCCTCCCCAGCGCCCACCATGCGAGAGGGCGCGGCGCCCCCTGGCGGCGGCGGCTGAGGCGCGGCAGCGGGTGCTCGGGCCTCAGCGGGGGGATCCCCGTCTCCCACAGGCGGGAACCCCCCCTCCACTTCTTCCTCCCTCTCCTCCTCCTCCTCCTCCTCCTTCTCCTCGGCCGAGCGGGCCTTGAGCAGGGCCCTGCCTCACGGAACTGCCCGCTCGTCCTCGGCAAATAGTGGTTCGGTGCACCGGGAGTGCTGCTCTCCCCACAGGCCCGGCAACAAGAAGCTCTTCCCTTTCTTTGGGGGGCGGTTGAGGGTCCCGAAGCATCCCTGCAGAAGGGAAGGGACAGTCACGGAAGCAACTGCTGCTCCAGCTTGGGAGCTGGGGATGGAGTCCGACGCCCAGGCCGGGGTGGGAGCAGTCCTGCAAATAGCGTGTGCCGGAGGCAGCCTGAAAACGCTTATTAATGCGTACGGATCGGATTAAATGGTCAAAGTTTTCGCTGCTTTCTTCACCACCTGGCTTTGTTCTTAATTACGGAGGAGCTCTGCAAGTCACAATGTGATTCTCAGTGCCATTTCTGTTGAAATATATAGCGTTTTCTTCACCTAGCTGCTTTCACATGTATATGGAAAAAAGCCCTTTTGGTAATTTTTCTAAACGAGTAATTAAAACTAAACTTTGGAAAGTGTGCTGTTATACTCCAGCATCCATCTTTTGATGGAGCACAATGACTATATTTGGCAATACACATTCAGATGCTCTGACTCATGTATCTGTGGAGAAATATAGATTCAGTTTGCACTGGGAATGCATTTAACTCCCTCAAATTTTTCTCAAATCAATAAAAAAGTTAACGCATTATTTCGGAGAGCCTGAGAAACTCGCCAAACTTTTCCACTTCCAGAGACTACCTTGCAGCAGCCTCTTCTCCTCATCAAAACCTATGTTCAGGGCCAGTCTTAATAGAGATGATAAGAACAAATTTTGAGAGACCTTTCTGGAAACCACCTTTCCTCTTTGAGTTTCAGAGGCACAGGCACTGCAGCTTCACCTTCCCGTACCACCCACCAGGAGATGCACAGTGACAGTCAGGCAAACTCTGTGGTGACTGGAAAAAGGGAAACCTCATACCAATTTTTAAAAAGGAGGACCCTGGGAACTACCGACCAGTCAGACTCACCTCTATGCCCTATAAGACCATGGAGCAAATCCTCCTAGAAGACATCAAAACATATGGAAGACATGGAGGTGATGACAGCCAACATGGGTTCACCAAGGGCAAATTGTGCCTGAATAATCTAATGGCCTTCTACAATGGAGTGGCTGCATCAGTAGACAAGGGAATAACTATGGATGTCATCTAATTTTGATATGGTCTCCCACAACATTCTTGCTGTTAAATTGGAGAAATATGGGTTTGGCAAGTGGACTGTTAGATGGATAAGGAATTGCCTGAATGGCTGTGTCAAATAAGTTACAGTTGGTGGCTCAGTGTCTGACTGGAACCAGTGATGAGTGGTGTCCCTCAAGGGTCTGTACTGGGACCAGTATTATTTATATCTTCATCACCTGTACCCTTGGCAAGTTTGCAGATGACAGCAAGCTGAGTGGTGCAGTTTATTCACTAGAGGAATGGGATGCCATCATAGGGACCTGGACATGTGGGAGAAGTGGACCAATGTGAACCTCATGAGGTTGAACAAGGCTGAGTACAGGGTCCTGCACCTGAGTCAGGGAAATCCCCAGGATCAATACAGGCTGTGGGATGAAGGGATTGAGAGCAGCCCTGCCAAGAAGGACTTGAGGGTGTGGATGTTGGTGGATGAAAAGCTGGACAGGAGGCAACAATGTGTACTTGCAGCCCAGAAAGTCAACTGCATCCTGGGCTGCATCTAAAGCAGTGGGGTAGGTCAAGGGAAGTGATTCTGACCCTTTACTCTGCTCTCATGAGACTCCATCTGGAGTACTGTGCCCAAATCTGGGGTCCTTAGCACAGGAAAGACATGGGCCGTGTCCAAAGGAAAGCCATGAAGATGATCAGAGGGATGGAACACCTCTCCTATGAGGACAGGCTGAGAGAGTTGAGGTTTTTCAGCCTGGAGAGAGAAAGCTCCAGGAAGACCTTATTGGGGCCTTTCAATACTTAAAGGGGGCTTATAAGAAAGATGTAGAGAGACATTTTACCAGGGCCTGCATAGGGCTGTGGATGTGGTGGTGACACAAACTGGGGCAGGGACTAACAGCAGGAGGATGGTAGACATGTGTGGTTTGCCTCCTGCTTCCTTCAGGGTGCTAGGAAAGCAGAGGATGTTGAGGGCATGTGTTGAAAATGGGCACTGGACTCCTCAGCCAGAGGAGGTAAATTGTCTCTGAAGAGGAAAGAGTGCTGCCTTTTATTTCGCTCGATTTCCTAGTTTGGCAAAACCCAAGCTGCCTACTTTTGTGAATGCACTCATATCCATTTACTTGGACTGATAAACATCTTCTTGTATCAGCTCAGAAACTTGCTGCCCTGACTTCTGGGAAGGAACAAAATGCTAAATTGTGGTTTATTCTTGCTCTGGAGAAACTTGCTGGCTCTTGAGAAGGAAAGACAGTTCTCAGTCACTGATGAGAAGTGACTGGCTCACTAGTCTGAACCAGCCACTGGGACTTTCACAGTCTTGATTATAACTGAGGATCTCTGTCTTGCAGGGAAGTAGAGGGGTGGACATGATCTTCAACCTGAGCCAGTGTCATGTTTGCAGATATGCATAGTTCCTTTAAAAAGCAGTTCACAGCACGAGATGGTTGGAGAAGAATCACCTCACAAAACACATGGATTTTTAGGTTGAGTTCTGTTTTGGTTTTTTTTGAGACTTCTCCAAATTATGGTAATAAAATAGAGGAGAAAGATTCCATTTAAATATCATCTTTGGTCCTCTTTCATTATGGCAATATTCCCAGGACCTCCAGCAGTATCTGGCATTTTTCACAATTTACATTAATTGTCCCAGCTCTTCTGGTGAGTAGCCCAAATGGTCAATAAGCACCGTAAGAGTTCATTGCATGAGCAGCAGTTTGTTCTGCAGCTTCAGGAGTATCAGTACAGCATAAGGACCCAAAGTGAACATGATGGAGTTCAGCCATTGAAGAAGCTTTTGGATTATGTGACATTTTCCAGTGAACAATAATTGTGTGTACAATGCATTAGGATTCATAATTCTGACAGGAGTGTCAGTGGTCTGTTAGCTTATGGGCACAAGGCACAAATTATTAAAGGGATATTTCTGAACAAAGAGCTCACAATCACATGGTAAGTGATGCAGACCACTGAGACAAAAATTTTTTCAGTTCCTATTGACATTGATAGGAGTCCTATTGGTCTCACTTCACCATTAAAATTAGCGTGTCAAATTCAAGCAGAAAATCTCCTGGTGGTAATTCAGGCTGTACTCCACTATGCACAGAGCAACACATCAGCTGAGAAGGCTCTTTGTATTAGATTCAGCAGGGGAACATATAATGCTTTTATTTTCTGACCTGCTTTGAGGAGTTCTCAGCTTCCAAGAGAGGCACACTGGGGAGCACCGAGCTATGTCTGAAGAAGCCCAGAGGTCCCATGGTACTCAGGCCCGTCCCCTCACTGCAGCGCCCACTCACTTGCAGGACACCCCTGGTATCTCAGTTCAGTACCTGTGCGCAGGAGTGATGTGAGCTGGCATTTTGAGGAATGAGCTGCTCAAATCTGCTAGTGGGAAAAGTGGAGAAGGGTGGAAACCCTCCCTTCCCAGGGCCTTGTGTTAAATTTGAGTGCATAGCCAGGTGCCACTCTTTTCAAATACAGCACCAGGCATGGTCTCTTCTTCCACAGCAATGATGCTGATGGTGATGGCAGTGCCCTCCATGCAATGACACTCTGTTCTGAGGACAACTTGTATGTATTGCAGAATGCAGTTGCAGTATAAGATGCCTAAGCCAGCCTCAGACAGGTTCCTGAGTGGGCAGATGACTCCACTCTCCCTGATGAAAGCCCTCGACCTGCAGAGATGCATCTGTTCTCTCTCTCTGTCTCCCTCTGAACAAATCCTGTTCCCTGCCTCCCAGGTTCCGTACCATAAGCTGGAGAAAACTTCCACAGCCAGCCAAAGCAATCTAGATACAAACTGTGGGCTGAAATGTTACATGGCTCTCCTGCTTCTTAGCGTGGACCTACTGAACTTAATAGTTCTTGAACGAACAGAGACAAACAGATATGTCCTAATCTTGGGTACAGCCTGAGCTCTGACATTTCAATTTATGAGCAAGCTTAGTTTGATATATCTTGAGTTCTGGAAATGCATCAGCAACTTGAATTTTTCAGAAGGCTTTTAGAATAAAGATAATATTTGTTTTATTTATATTCTGTCATTTATGCTGTCTGATGGCATCAAGTTTTAGTTTTGAGGTACCCCTTTGCTGGCAGCCTTTTTAACCGATGACAATCCTTTAACTTAAAGGTGCCCCAAAGCTCAGCTTTTACTTAAGTGCACATCTAAGTAGTGACACTTCTAAATAGAGAAAATGTTCTAAGCTAATCTATTTTCAAGAGCCATTATACTCTGAAAATTGACTATTAAAAAACCACCTTCTTATTCATCATGTCTGCACTCAGTGTGTGTTCAATCTTGTCTGCTGGCATATGACTGCAATTTTACTGCCTTTTACTCCCACTTACCTGAAAAACTCAGCAGAGAGGAGAGCATCTGAGTTGGATCCTGAAACGGAAAGGCTCACAGGCTTCCAAGGAGTTTCACCTGTGCAAGGGGACTGAAAACAGCTCTCCCCTGCAAGCCTGAGCAATCCCTGATTGGAGAGCTGTGTGTTGCATATAGGTAACTAAAGAGCTAATTGTACCTTCAGTCTTTGTAACTGGCAAGGACACACAATTGCACGCTCTTGCTTCACTTCAGACCCTTCCATTGAAGGTGCCTACTAAATGAAGTGGGTTTAAAAGAAGCATGGTTAGCTGCAGAATCGCTTCGGAAGAGACACTAACACAGAGTGCAGAGGAAGATGACTGCTTAGGCTGCTCTATTTTTCAGTCAAAATTTGATTCAAATCAAAATGAACAAAATGAAAATATGGCTGTGCTTTGAAAGGTGTTCCATATTCCATCAGAGCAGAGCCACTCGGTTTGGTAGAATATATTTGAATTTTGGCTGTGACTGCAAAAGCTGAAGTTTCCCAGCACTTGAGATTGGTACGCTGAAGTGAAACCTATGCCTCTTGCTGGTTTTACACTCTATGAATTCTTCAAGAGAAGAAACAATTTCACACAAACTTTCTGGGGGAAAAAAAAAAAAGTCTGTGTTGCAGCTGAAATGAAGGATGTTGATTTTCAAATGGAAAGTTTTCATTTCAGAAAGATGTGTGTCTTTGAATACTGGAAAATACAAGGGGACTAGAACGCAACTTTAATTACAGAGAATAGGATGTAATTATAGGCTTTGGTTTGCTCCTTTATAGTAATAGATTTAACAAGCATAGCCCTAGATACTCTATGATGTATGACTGGTCATATCATACATATCAGCTAATTTGCCCAAGTAAAAAAATTAAAATGTAGAAAAAAAGACAGTTTCCGCAGGCTTAACTCCCATTAGTATGCCTTTTTACCTTTTAATTAGGAAGCTAATAGCTGTGGGTAGTTAAGCAACAAAATACCTTTGAAGATCTGGGCCCTAAGACTTTGTTAAAATCTAACCTTTGTTCCCATGCAAGAAGAATGAGTCAATGGTTCCAACAAAATCTTATTGCTGTTAGTGTCACAAAATTATCAAATATAATTTGGAAAAATTTAATCTTTTCTTGGGAGACTTGTATGACATGACTTACTGTACAGTGTGAGTCATCTTCTATCCCCCCCCCAAAAAAACCCACCCAAATATGAGCATGGATTCTTCAGTCTGGCCAAAGATATTTGAAGGATGTAATTCACAGAGGTGTCCTTAACTTTGGTGTAAAGCAAGCTATTCTCACTTTAAGCCAAATTCCCTAAAACTTTCAAAGCCTGAAGAGGGTTGTGAGTTTTGACTTTTTGATTGGCTCTGTTTTACAGGAGCCAGAGGATGTGAAAATGTAGAGCATTCACATGTTACTTGGCACTTACCCATGGCAGTTAACTTTTTAATTAAAAGGTAAAAAGACATAATAATTATCAGTTAATAATTTTCAATCTCTGTACAGACAAGGGAATTAATGTGATTATAAAGATCCACAACAATTATAACTTGCAGTATGGAGAGAGAAAGAAGTTTAAAGTATAATCCTTCTCGTACTTTACTTCAGTGACTTTGGGGAAATTATGGTCCAGGGAAAATTCCGTGTGCTCAGCATCTCTTTCTGTGACTTTTGGATTAAACAAAGGAAATATAGGACAGTCTCATTGGTCTTGACCATTGCACCAGGATCAGGGTTCGGGGAGCCTTTTCCTCTTTGTATACACCCTAAATCCTTATTCAGCTCAGACCATGGTTCTAGAAGCTCCCAGCTTCCGAAAGGTTAAAGTGTACTATAAGGGTAACAACCCTGCCAGTATTAACCTCTGCATGAAAATCAGGGATCACAGCTTTCTTTCCTACTCCAGCTGCAGAAAACTGATTTGACCAAAACTGAAGGGACCCCTTCCACTGTGCACCACCCAGCACCGCTGATGTGACTGCTGGAGCTGCTAGATTATTTTTTTTTCTTGGTCTCTATAACAGTATAAAGCTGAAGTTCAGCTTTATTTGCTTTTCATCTTTAGACAGAGCAGAGGCTTCAAAACAACCTCTGATCTTTTTGTCACAGCACTTCCAGATTTTGCCAGCTATTTTACAGGAAAAAATAAGAAGTCAAGACATTCAAACCCTTTTTTTTCCATTTACCCCAGAAACCTTTTAGTGCTGTATTGATGCTAATTACACAGAACGTATTCCAGTAAAAGGAAGTTAAACTCACCAGGTCAAGTGGTCTGTAATTAGCAGCTGCCAAAATAAGGATAGCAATGTGAACATACTCCACCTCTGCTCTTCCCTCATGAAAATACATGTTGGGGTTCTTCGCTTTCCCAGAGGGCAGGACCCTGCCTCTGCTGCACAGGGTGGACCAGCTTAGGGCATGGATCAAGACCGAGCATTTAGCTGGAGAGGGAAAACCTTATCCATGTTAGGGCTCACACATAGGAAGGTCAATAAAAAGGATTTGTCTCTACTACTAAATATCTTCTTTAAAATATATTTGTGGATTGATATGTGAAGCTTCGGAGTTCTCAACCTCAGCTTCTGGGGCCTTTTGGCACTTATGTACCTGGCTTTTAAAGGAAGCTGATTAGAATTAATATTACATACAACATTGGCTGGAGGTAGGAAGCAAGACATGGGCTTGATACTTTTAACCCTATTTCCTACATTGAGTTTATTCACAAAATGGAGTATCTTCCACTTATCAAGGTGAATATATTTACTTAATATTCAGAAACTGAGCGAGTCAAGGAGAACATAAGATGAGCAACTTTTAAATTTCTGAGCCTGAAGGACAACAACAGACTGAGTCAGATTCTGCTGGCTTCTAGAAATACCCGTTTAGTAACGGGCATGCTCAGAGGCCCAAACCCAGGAACTTCAACACAGCGTTTTCCGTGCCTCTGAGTTAAATCTCTCCTTTTAGCAACAGTTAGTTTGCTGAGAGGATTATGAGGCATGGAAAGAAAAGGAGACACAAAGTATGCGAGAAAACACCAGCTCTGTATGTTCAGTGTCTAAAAGCCTAAGCCAATGAATAGGTATGGCTAATTTGGCTGAATCTTTTTAAATGAAATTATTTGCATTTTTTAAGTTGAGAAAAAATGGAGATGGAAATAAAAGCAACTCCCAGCTGACTGATGGGAACGGATGACCCCTCACTAAAAGCACCTTATTTTTAACAGAAAGAAATGCTTAGTTCTGTTTCCTTCATTGCTCTTCTACAATGTCTGTGTTACCAATAATAGCACCTCATTTAGCTGTTTCCTATGGGCTAACAGTGACATTTCAGTTTAATGGCTGATGACTTTTCTGAGAGACCAGTCCACCTACTGTCCTTGCTAGAAAGCACTCTCTCTCTGACCCAGTATCTTTAATTCAGGTGTTATTAAGTAAAAGTTCTTGTAAAGGTCAACATAACTCTAAAATAGACTCATGAACACAAAAGAGAGGTGATTCTCTGTCCTGACTCACTGGAGTGCCATTTTACTCAGCACAGAGTTTTCCTTGGTGGTATTTCCAAAGCACTGCCAGAAGGTGAGCTCAGAAGGGCTGGGCTCTTGGGGATTCCTCTGTAGATCATGAAAGGACAAGTTTCACCTAAGGGAATTCCAGGACATAACTGACCACCCTGATTTATATCCTAGTAGAGCATCTCTCTCTCTCCCCCGCTGCCTCTCCTTTAACTTTCTAGTTAGATGAGGGAAAGGGAAGCACCCAAAGCTATTTTTCAGCCATTGTGGATGTACTCCTAAGCTCTGGCGCAGAGCCCTTCCCCTGAGTCTTCTATGGATGGCAATAGGGGAGGATGAGAACAAGGCCAAGCCGTGGGATCCCCCAAATCCAACCTCACAGGCCATGCATCTGGCAGTGTGCTGCTTCTACATTTTTTTCTTTTTATACTCCCTCTCTAAAATGCAAGCTACATCACATGCAGCTTGTTTAACACTTGCTGCTGTACAGAAATTCATTGTGTTACTTGGGACTAGAAAAAAAGCACAGTTAGATTTAATGCATTCTTATGCAGTTTGTTTGTCCCTGTGCAGCTCCAGTGCAATAAAGCATAGAGGGGTTTAGCATTTACCTACTTCACTGTGATTTCACCAAAACAACAGTCTAGTACGTAGTCCCTCAAATTATGAGAAAGAAAATAATTTTGAGTCAATTAGAAGCACTTCAGGGACTATAGTGGATTTGGTAGGATGGTGGAGCACTGGCTATGGCCCTAATGGACTAACTAGCTCTGATCTCAGCTGCAGAATGCAGTAGTAATCCTAGATTTACATTTTTGCAGGCATTTTGTTTTTATGAATAATAAGTAGGTTCATTTATATAAATTACTCGAAGGAGTTTGTGAAGGTCAGTGGAATCTAATCCAAGGTTCTCTTAAATATTTAGTTCATCATCTCTTTGTATTTAAAGTTTCAGAAGCTGAAACTTTAATGATGTTATGCAGCTGTAAACAGATGAGTTCACCTGATACTGAGGAAGGGAAGGGTATTAAATAACATATCTCTTAACCAGGAAAGGCCAAAAACTTGCTAGCTGCTTTTACAGAGGACATTGCCATTTTGTTGAGCATTTATCTACCTTGTTTCATTTTTCAAACAGACTCATAGAATCAAAGAATAATTTCGGTCGAAAGAGATCTCTGGAGGTCATCAGGGTCCCCAGCTCAGTGAGAGCCAGTGTCAGTGAGATCCTCTGTTGCCTCAGGAACAGCTAAGAAATGCAGCCCATGTGAGGAAACACAGTGCAACCATTTGATATAAGTTTCCGGACACCGTGTGCAAGGGATTCTGACCCAGAGCCTGGAAGTTTTCTGTTTGTTTGCATGGTATGCATTAGCTTTGTCAATACCACATTGTTATGTTGCCAGGTGGCATGGAATTAGATATGGGAAAATATTTTTATACAAATTTTGGATGAGTAAGGAGGGCTTCCGTGTGTACAGTAAATAAAATACTACCCATTTCTAGCACATTTTCTGTATTTGCAGGAATATCTCAGTAGTCCTAATGCACACCATCAGGGTTCCCACTGCCATCTGGTCCCAAGTTGTTCCTTGGGTGGAGAACCAGCCTGTGTAGTTACTTGGATGTGGAGTCATATCAGAACACGGCTGTGCCTATCTCCCCCTGCACATGCCTCTTACTGGTCCATCTCTAGAGGCCACAGCATTTCTTCAGCTTGGAAGTATGCCCAGGTTTTCTGGGAGGCAGAAAACCTTCAAATGCAGGACCTGAGGGCAAGGGCTGCCTAATATGAGACCTCTTGTACCTTGGAGGGGAGGAAAACCCTGCCAGTCCTGCACTAGCCCGTACGGCTGAGTCAGGATCTTCAATGAATTCTGAAGCTTTACTTCCTAATGGGATTTTCTGTTGTTTGTTCTGGAGAGTTCAATTTGACAAGGCACTGATCAGGGCAAGAACTGAGAGTAGGTGAAAGTATATTGTATACATATCCTCAAGCTCTTGGGTGATACTTATTACTACCTCATTAAGCAGGATGGTTAATTACACTCTCAGTACTGCATCTGTAAACAGTTTGCTACTTATCTGCTTAGACCACATTTAGATTCAGTATTAAAAAGCAGTGACAAAATACCTATGCACCATGTATCAGCACTATATGGGGTTCTGTGGGAAAAAAGGCAATTATGATTAGTATAAAAGTGGAAAAAAAAAAAAAAAAGTAATGCAGGATTTGACTCCTGGGAGAGCCATTAGCAGAATAGAGCAGTACCTTGTCTCAGTCGCTCCAGAGGATCTTCAGTGTAGTGTCTTTAAACATAATCGTTTCAAATGAATGAAGTTCGGTTTCCCACAGCAGAAAAGACATGAGAGTCAGCTTCTTTCTGCTTTCTGCTGCTGAAACATAACTTTCCCTCCTTCTCCCTGTTCACCTTCCTCCCTCACTGCTGCAAACGAGGGGCAACTATTTTGGACTGGGACCAAGAGCATTGCCAGAATATGTTTCTTGCTGGTTTCAATAAATATCCTGCAAAGAGATGTGCAAGCATATAAACATCCCAGCTCAAGTCCATTTCCATATTAGATGTTTATTTCCCTGTTCCATTATACGCATTTATAATTTAAAGGAAGACATGACTGATGCCTAGAGAACAAAGTAACCATTATGTCCTTTGGAGTTTTTGTGTTATAAATTATCTTGGCCATAAAATACATTAAAAAATTTACCTGGCTATTGAGAATTGCCATGCTCTGCGCATTGAAGTGCCAGTTCTAACCCGGGGGGAAGGAATCATTAATTGGGTAATGAAATTGAAAGCCTGATAATAGATTTATTACTTAAATTGTTGATTATGCCAATTGACCTTTTAGTTAGATCTTTAAGCCTTCATAAAGTCCTCTTGCTGCTTGACAGGAGAAAAACAACAACCCTGTGCTAGTAATTATATACATTTGACAACTGTGTTTGCAAAGCAGAAAACACAGCAAACAGAGCAAACTGAGTTCAATGAACTCTTACCTATGAGGTCTCCAGCATAACATCAACTCAGGCAGCGTGAGCTGAATATTCTGCACTCTGCACCTGCAGTAGGAAAACCAGTATAGTTACAGCCTGGCACCTACGTGTAAATCGTTGCAATTACAGGCTATTTAGTTGATGTTTTGAATTAACTTGGTCAATGACCCACAAGTGTATCTGAAGACAGTGCTTCCCTGGAAGATAAACACACGGAAGATGAGAGAT
Source organism: Gallinago jamesoni (assembly GCA_025769975.1). Classification (NCBI taxonomy): domain Eukaryota; kingdom Metazoa; phylum Chordata; class Aves; order Charadriiformes; family Scolopacidae; genus Gallinago; species Gallinago jamesoni. The sequence continues at coordinate 112,918,562 of JAOQGH010000001.1, read as the reverse complement.
GGCATGCACTGTCACTCACTTGCCCACTGTGAACTTTTATCATTAAGCAGCTACAAAGGGCACAAAAGCCATAGGTGTCTATTGGGCAAATCTTACCCCACGGCAAAATTAACAAATACAAGCAAAGGAGTGACTTAAGCAATGTAACATTGGTAACCATAGCTCATGGCTCTTCTTACGGTTTCCATTTCGGAGCACCATCAATGACTTCATAATCATCTGACATTAATTGTATCTACCTCTGACCTATAAAAAGAGATTAACAGTTGAAATTAAGGAACTAAAGCTTTGTAACTTATTACCTGTGAAGCTAAGCTGCTGAGTGTAGCAATATAGCAAGAGAAGAAAGAAAACCTCCCTGGTTTGGTGGATGATATTCCCAATATGCATTAGAAAGTCTTCATTAATTATTTGTGATTGGGTTCATTGCAATAATTGAATCCCACCTGCAATGCAGGGCAAAATTTGTCAGCGGTCTGGCCACTGAGGGTAAAGGGATATAGATTTCCTTCCTTATTATTTCTGCAGTGCCATGGAGCTTCTCATGGAGCTTCACAAGCAGCTGCAGAGTCAAGGCATCTGCTCTGAAGCATTTGGGTTCCTGATTAAACACATAAAGCTGTGAGAGGCAGCAACAGGGCAGAGGAAGAGAAAAGAAGCATCTGCAAAGGGGGAAAAGAAAACTTTCCTGGAGGGAAATAAAATATTATTTGCAGTAGTGCAGCTTAGGTATGCGTAGTTTGGATGTAACTTTGTTGCAGGTGCTTAGCAGGAAAGGACTTGCACCTAAAGGGTTTCTGGGCACAGCAAATTTTCTTTAGGCGTCTGCTAAGGAGCAGTACCACAGTGTGACATCCTGTGCTAATGTGGAGATTAATAAAGACAAATGGCTTGCCTTCCCTGTATGACCACTTGGTACACTATTTGTGGTCCCATGCAGTGGGACAAAGTGAGCGGCTGCCCAGCTTCTCTGTTTGGGTAAGGGACGCTCCCACCTGTGGCCTGGGAATGATGCAGAGCAGCAGCAGTGCTGTGGTCGTTGCAGCAAGAGCCCCCGTGGCAGGACCACCCAAGGGTGATGCTCTGCCTTGCTGCCTCAGGGTGGGACTGTGCTCATATCTTCAAGTAACTCTGTTCCTAAATGGATGGACTGAATGGAACACTAAATGGGTTCCTAAATAGTTTCTTGTTGTAATGTGCAGTCACTGGGAGACTACACAAGGTATCCTAGCCAGTTAGTGTGCGGCATCTCTAAAAACAACTTTTAAATCTGCCCTCAAAGTAATCTTTTTTACAACCCGAGGAATCCCTACAGCTGTTTTTCCAGGAAACTGAGGACTTCCATGCAGCTCAGAAAGGGCCTGGCAGCAACACATGGTGTCAGGAGCAGCAGCGTGGGGCTGCTCCACCAGTCAGGCACATCGGTAGCTGCCAGGGACAGCAGGGCAGGCAGGGGCCAGGTCCTCACAATGAGGTGCACGGCCCCACGGGACCCAATGGAAAAAGAACAGAGCAGCTGACCATCACCAGGTCAGCCAAAAGCAGGGGACCACACAGCTCCGTAGTGACAGGCAGGTTCAGGGTTCCAGCAACAAATGAAGCCAGGGCAGGGCCAGTGAGATGCAAGGGCTGGGCAGTGTGCCCGCCTGTGGGATGGGAAATGGAGCTCCCAAGCCAGGGATCGTGGGGTGCACGAGCAATGGTCCCACATGAGGCTTCTTATGGCTCTTTCCCACACCTCAGCTGTTTTCACAGGAGCGTGACAGAAAGACACACAGCATCACCATATCAGAGCAGAGCTCAAAGCCAGGCAGGTAAACCCTTAGATGTGTGGGGTGGAAGAGGCTGTAGAGGAGCACTGCAGAGAAAGATGGCTACAGAGTCTGTTGTCATATTCAAGGCCTTGACAAACTTCTTATGAATGCTATAAAAATTGCATATGACATCCAAGTCATCTCATTAGATGTCACAAGACCTCAGCTATTAGGTATCAGATCAGAGCAGTGGAAATATAAGTGTGCTACCACAGACACCTCCTCCTTTACCTTGTACTTTCCAGCCCTTGCACCTTCCAATGTTCCATCCTTTTTAGTATGTGCATATCATAAACACATTTAATGCACACAGCTAATCTTTATACATTGTGGGGAAAAAAATTAAAATATGGAAGCCTCAGAAGGAATGCGTTTATTTGGAACTCTAGACAGTCCTACCAAATAAGAAAGGTATTTTAATTTTAAAATAGTCTTATCCCACTGAAATCAGCAAAGATTTTGCATGAGCAAAGGGAATAGAATCTTGACTTGTGATCTAATACAAAGTTATAAAATTTCCTCAAATTTGGTTGCACAATACAATATAGAATGTCACAATTCTTTTCAGGATCTTAAGGTGAAAGGTAATGAATAATTAGGTGTTATGTTCATATTGCTGATATCTCAGTTGATTATACTCAGCTGATGTTTCTTCACCAAAACACTGTGTCACTGTGCCACAGGAACACAGTGCCAGAGTAAAACCTCTTGCCTCATGTTTTAAAGTACTGCACAATTCAATTATAGCCCCAGTATGACAGTATCCATGATGTCGACATCATATATAATTTTAGGGCAAAAAGAGTTAATTTTATTTTAACTTGTTTTGCAGTTCCTCAAGGTATATTGCCGTGTTCCACCCGGGGAGTGGCACACTGCCCTGCCACGAGGTGTGAGGGAGGATTCCTGGTGATGAGCACTTCTATCCTTGTCACTGCTCGGTGTTCGTCCCCTGCTCTGGCAATGGATAAAAGGAGTAGAGGACAGTAACCGTTCCTCTGCCAGCTCAGTTGCCTCCCCAGTGGATTCTGGTGGCTCGACGTAGACACTGTGTCTCTCTTTGTCCTCTTCGAGTCGTTCATTTCACAAATGGAGACTATGAAGCGGTGATCCAACTTATTCTGAGCTCAGGCTGAGGTATTGCCTCCTCAAAGGCAGCATCAAAGGGCTTAGCTGATAATGCAGATCTTAGTGAGGATGTCTTTAGAGGACCAGGGAGCAGCCTTGCAAATTTCCAAGACACAAAAATGCTAAATTTGCTTGTATTTTAACAAAACAGTTTCTGTTTAGCATGGTTTGAGTGTGTCTGACTGCTCTATGACAGAGAATAACACAACCCAGAGTACATAAATCTAATTTTCAAGCAGGAATTGCTACTGCATCACTTTTTTGGTGTGGATGAGCAATCATCAAGAAGATTACTGGCTTCTGCATAGGTGCTGCAACATGTGAGAGAAGTGCTGAGACAAAAGTAAAAGGCGTAGCATTTATTTTAACAAATTGTATGGCTTCGTAGTAATACCAAATACATGTATTTCCTTATCAAGGGGGATTCATTGCCTGTCCTTTAGAAGGACAGTAGGGTAAGATCTAAATGAAACCCAATGTCTCTGAAGAATGACATGGAACAGTCCCAGCATCTGACAGCTCGCAGCACCTTGTGAGCCCTCCTCCTCTGGGAAAGAAAAGTACAGTCTGCCAGCATCTCTGACAGACTGTCAGCTGTGGGGCAGGAGGCCTGACCCACAAGTCTCCCTCTGTCCTTTCACAGTTGGTCTAAAATGGGTAGTAACAACACTGGTGTTAGCAGCAGAGAGACCCAGGGTGCATGAATACATGGTCTGAGAGAGCGGAGCTGAGACCGCAGCATCAGTATCTGACTGGAAAGTCATTGGGACTAAAGGGATCGATAGCACAGGTGAGCCCGTCCAAGGTCAGAGCAGCCCCTAGGCTTTTTCTGATGGGAAGCTAATGAGTTGGAGGCAGAGCTGAGATGGATCTAGATGGCTTCTCTAATAAAAACATCTCATTATTGTTTTCCCTGGATTTTGGCATTCCTTCCTCAAAACAAAAACAAACAGAGTGTTTTGCTGGAACACGATTTTTTAAAAAGAGCACTTAGTGTAAGCCTCATTTGAGGGAATGATCATACCTCAGTAGAAAATAAACAATATAAATAACATCTGTGTGATGTGTGTTCTGCTATGAGAGCTAATGCCTAATGACACTGGAAGCTCCCAGACATTAATTCTCTGAGCTGAAAAGGAATAGCCTATTTCCATATTCCTCTGAGCCAGCAAATATCCATATTCATTTAAATAACTATCTGTGCTAATCTAGCATAAATAATCTATGATTTCTAGGCTAATGTAAAGGAGTTTTTACGAGCCTGCACCTCCCAAAGAACAGAGAGCAGGGTGAAGAACGGGTAAGAGAAAACTGAGTTCCCCAGGGCAGAAGGGCAGGAACCTCATCCAGAGCTACAGACTGCAGCAATGCAGAGAGCTCTGGTCAAATCCCACCTTCTCAACAGCACAGCTAACTTTTCCACTGGCTGAGGAGGTTTGCTGCAGACATATCAGCGTGGACCCGACTTGGCTTCTCTTTCTTTCTCCAAATTTTCCCAACAGCACTTCAGGAAGGTCAGTTGAGATTTGCATAGTGTCCTCCTGACGTCCCAGTGGGTGTGATGATGGAAATACGATGTGTGTGCATTAGGACAGAGAAAGTTTGCAGGTAGAGGTAGTTTATGTTTTATTGGATCAGCCGGTATTGCTGGAAATACTAGGCAAACTTTCAGGTACGCAAGCCCTTATTCAGGTCTGAAATAGAAGCAGCAATTTTCAGAGCTAAATACAAGCTGAGAACAAATGCTCAGATGTTAATTAGGCATGTATCTATTAGGCCTTTGTTTAAAGAGAAGATATTTGGTAGCTGTGGAAAAGAAAGGAGAAAGGATGGTAAAGAGGGAGGAAAGTGAGAGACAGAGAAAGTTAAAGTTAAATGAAGCTGCTTGTCACCTAGGGGGAAGAAGAGACAGGTAGTTTATAGCCTGGGGAACAAGAGTCGATCGTGGTGAGTAGGAGGAGAGTCTAATCATAAAAGTCACATCTACTGAGAGTGTGCTCCTCCATATCAAGTGGCTTTATGAATTTCAATTCTCAGCCTCATCTTTAAAAGGAGTTTTGGAGGCTGTTCGGAAAAAAGAGTACTAAGATGCCGAATGTGTTTTGGGAGCAGTGTTTTCCTATTGGCAGCCAGGGTGGTTTTTTGTTACAGCTTGACCATGAGACCATTTTGGTCTGTACCGATTGCTTCATTTTACTTACACAGTTACTGTGAGGCCATTGGATTAATTTTATTGTATTTCTGGGAATGTAGGTGTGGGATTTAGAGAAATTTGGGGAGGGAGGGTTGGGGATGGGCCCCATTTTAAATGGGTAAGATCTATTCAGGTAGAGACAGAAGGGTGCTATGATGAGTTATCCACAACACTTCGAGGGAATCATCCTCTGGTTTTCCAGGAGCTTCTGCTGGGGAAGCTTGTAGGAAGCTGTGTCCTTCCTGCCTCCTGCAGGATCCTTTTGAGGAAAGAGATAGCAAGGCCAATAACCAAAGAGTTCGCATCTCTGTCACTGTGAGAACCAAATACTCAAGAACGGTGTTATTTCAGGTTAGTAGCACCACATATTATACATTCTACCAAATAAATATTGAAACTAGAAGCTATATTCAATCAGATCAGTAAGAAACCAAATGTTTAGTCAATATTGTGAGTACCCTTCAGTAAGAGTTCATCTGTTGGTTCTGTTCAGCCCACACAAACCCGAGGTGCTTTTTTCTTGTAAAAAGAAACCTCCACATGAAACCAGTGTTATTTTTAAGTGGCTTTGTATTAAAGGTAGCCTGAATTTTCTGTGAAATATAAAACTGGTGAGAAAACATTAGGAAGCCTTACTGTAAAATGAATGACTGTTTATCTCCAATGCATTTTTTTCCCACATATACACGGATGGAATTCAAATCAGAACATTTTGTAAGGAAATGTGGAAGGGTTTTATACTATCAAACTGTGCACAGTTTGTGAGCAGTAAAAAACTAGATTACTAAAATGTCCCTCAAGTCATAATTATAAATCAATATGCACGTGTACAAATGATTGGTGTCTCCATAAAGTGGCTGAAATTCAATATTTTTAGTCTACTGTGTCTTCTGAAAGTGCCTGCATGTTTTATATTCCCTGTGTGCTAAAAATTGTCTCTACATTTTATGTATTGTTATTTGTGGAGCTCTATTTGCAAACATAAGTAACAGCCAGTACTGGAGATGATATACAGGATGTATAACATGCCTGAAGAAAACAAATCTGGTAGCATACAAATGCCCCCAACTATAAATTTCAAGGACACCATAAGAATTTTAAACCTCATGCTAATGCTGTTAAGAGTATACCATGGCTGTGTGGGATGCATTCTTGTAGCTGGCAGGAAGGAAAATAGCTCCAGACTCTGGTTAATGTGCACGTTTCCATGGTTGTGGCACCTATTTGTGCAGAAAACCTTTGTTTGTTCGAGTCAGTGGGATGTGCAGTCAGTGGGGTGTAATTCCTGTTGCTGCTGTGTGTTGTCCGCTGGCAATCATCTCCTGGAAAGTGGTCCCTGAGGTAAGCATGACGTGCTGGAGCCCCTTCCAGTGCCCAGGTAAGAGGTACTGCTGGAGGCTGACCTGGCTGCCCTGTGACAGCTAGAAGCTATCAAAAGGGAAGGGGGTTCCCACACGGCTCCCAAATTAGGGGTCTCACATCAGCTCATTAATTCAGCAGTGTCCCGGTTTGAGGTAAAACAGAACCAACTTTCTGTTCAGTAATTTTACATCTTAATCTTATCTGGGCCTCTTCTAACTCTCTGAAATTAACAGTATATTGTGGAGAAAACTGTTTGTTCTCAGAGTGATAAGACCAATATTTGTGCTTCATGTCTAGGAACGGTATGCACAGAGGCTCTTGCTTATACTTATTGCTATAACAACTAAGGTCAGACAATTTCATTATTTGCCCTGGTGGAGGACTGGAAACGGAAAAGCGTAGAGGAGTCCCATCTCTGGGGAGGAGCGGACAGCACAGGTGACCCAAGCCTGACCAACTGGGGTATTCCATCCCATCTGCCCCATGCTCAGTATAAAAGCTGAGGGATCAAAGGGTCAGCCCTCTTTCTTCAATGGCCAACATCTGAAGAGGACCCTGTCTGTTCATCTGCCTTTGATCCCGATCCGTGTGTTCCTGACTCGAGCTGGAACCCATTTCCCATCCATCGCTGAGTCCAGTCTGGGACTTCCCCAGTGGCTGCCGGTGACATCACCCTGGGAGCTTGATAAGGTTTTGTATACAATGTACCTATCTATTTCATTATTTTCTTTTTAATTTTAATATTAATATTTCATTAAAGTAACTTAATTAATTCTAAACTCATAAATCTCTTTATCTCTCCCCTTTTTTCTCCTGGAGTGAGAAAGTGGGGGAGAGCATCTGTCGCTGTCATAAGCCAGTTCAGCCTAAACCATGACAAACAGCAATGCCAGGAGATGCTTTTGCCCAACCACAGCCTGAAAACCACTTTGGGAAGTACTTCTGGTATCCTCTGAAGAGCTTTAAGCACCAGGTAGCACAGTGTAGAAATCTCAGTGGGGACTCCCCAGCATGGAAAGCACCACAATAGTGATATGGGAGTTTGTCTTTTGTTTCAGAGCGTGTCCCCTCTTTCCCCTGTCCTCAACATAACAATTATTTTATTAACATGGAAGGATATAGATCAATTGGAGAAAAGGTTTTGTTAAGTTCTAGGTTGGCTGCTTAATATGATACCAAATAATATTGAAGCTACGGGCTTTGAGATAAACACCAGAGTATAGTTTGATTCCATTTCAAAATACGTTCTAATGAATCAACATTTTCTGCTGGGATACTACTGCTTCCATGCAGTTCCCATTTTTGCATTGTAGGGTTACTTTTCCGACAACCAAAAAGCTTGCTAAGCATGCACATGCACAGAAAGCCAAGGGTCCGTGGTTTTTATCCCCGGGCCACAGAATGGTGTAACTCCAGGCCCGTCTCTCTTACACCATGGACATTCCCCTAATAAAGTGGAGTTTTGTTTGTGTTTAGGTTACATCAAGCTGCAGTAGTAACTAGGAGGTGCCAGCAATACCAATGCTTGTATCAGAATAAGGTAAATGTTTCTCTCAGTGCATGATTATTTCAAGGAAAAAACCACAGATATTCCACAATGTAAATTGCTTATATTTTCTCTGTATAACGCTACAGCTATTTACATACCATACTGCTGGTACAATAGCATTCAGTGCGAATGCATTTCAAAGATCCTCCTTAACCAAACAAGACAGAAAAAGTGTAGATGGCCAGAATTTGAAACAGCTTTGCATACAATTGCATATGGCAGACCATTAATTGTTCTCAGCACTTGTTCTGACAGACTGACTGAAAATGTGACTAGCAGTGCAAAATCCACCACCATTTAGCAAGATGCCAAATGCTAAACGTGCAAAAGAACTTTTTTTTCCTGAGATCAGGTTTCAAATTTCTTATTTTAGTTACACAGATTATCACTGGAAATAATTCTTTGTAGCAGCTTCTCCCAGCACTCAAAGAGCACCTGCATTGGTTCATACAAAAGATTAACACGCAAAGCACTGAATAATTCAGAATGCTTTGAGTGGGTAGAAAGACAAGCACACTGAAAATAACTTGTTTTTCTGGAAGAAGTTCACCTGTTCGTAAAAAAATAATAAGCTTGCATTATGAAATGTTAAATTTCAGACAAAATGTGTCACTAGAAATCATAATCTTTAGATTGGGAAGGCACATACAGGGTCCGTGTGCCAGATCTGCTCTACAGTGATTATCAGCTCTACCCCTGATGAAACAACAGGGTCCAGGAGGAACACCAGCAGCCACCATTTGCTGTGACCCAAGTCATTTGGCTGCCAAACTCGGCCCACAAGTAGAACACAGACATAAAGCATTCAAACAACAACTCTTAAAAGTCAAAGTTTCAAATCCACATTTTTTAGCTTAAGATTTTTGCATTTTAATCAAAATAAGATTTTCTTTGGCACATGGGTAATTGTTTTTTATTTAAAACTGGAACATCAGATTTAAGACAAACACCTTTAGCAACAGAATGCATTGAAATGAAACAAATTAGTTTCAGATCAAAAGATAGTTTTGTTAGAAATTCTGAAACAACCCTCATGAAAACTTCCCTTGATTTTATTACAGAAAAAAATTGAAAAATGGTATTGATCTATAATGATCTATATTGATCAAGATGATCAGCTGTACAGGAAGTACATTACAAAAAAAAAACCAAACAACACAGTAGATGTTGTAATAACCAGTATTATTATTAAGCAGTTCTTCTGAAGTAATAAATCTCTTGCAGTTTCAGTTCTTGATCTTGCTGTGGGTATTCTAACATTTCTGTCTGATAGCAGTTTTGTTGATTTCCTTGGGCCCTGAAGCACAGATTCTTGTTGAGTCCCATCAAGTTTATTGTCTCTGACGTTAATGCTGTCATTTATGTCCATTATTTTGCTGAGATATGATATACTACATTATAAAGGTTGCAATTTTTTTTCAATACATGAGGACAAAAAGAAAAATAACTTATAGCTTAAACTGAGACAACTGGTGTTAACCTCTCTCTATTGCACAAAGCCATCCAAATGTGTAAAATGCAACTGATAGAGAAATTTCCTGGAGAAGCACATCCTAAACAAGTGTCACATTTCTGATTTTCTTTGGGCTGATGGGATAATCAGTACGTCTTTGAGGTCTCACCTATGGGAGAGTACAAGCAGTTATAGAACTAAAAGAAATCCTAGAAAAGCAGTCTTGCAAGGGTGCTCAGGGGGGTTACCTACCAACCCCCCACCCCCCAAAATTATACCAAAATGAAATCTATCATCAGCAACCCACTCAAAATCTAAATACAAAGGAAAGGATGAACAGCAGAACAAAACAAAAGCTTCACATGCAACACACTGATGGCAGTTCTGGGAATTCATTAATTGGTCTTACATTATCTGAGAACTTTCTGTGGACTCTGCAGTCAATATTCTTTTTAGCACAACATGATGTTGGGCGTTTCTCCTCTGGTTCTCTTAAAGAAACTACCCATTAAGCTGTAAGAAAAACTTAACATCTGACATTGCTTTCCAAATACATCAGAAATTGTAACAATAAGCACGCCACTATTTCATGTGTCTGAAAGACCACACTCAACATCTCAGTGTTTATTCAGGGCAGGCTTTTTTTAGAGTTCCCATGGCTGGCATGATTCCACTTCCACCGACAGCAGCCTGTTTTGAAACTGACCCCAGTGGGATCAGTGCAGGGCAAATGCTCAGCAGTTTTGAAAACCCTATCTTCATTTGAAGTCACTGCAGTTGATTTCCAGTCCTAATTATTTATGCACTTCTACAAAAAAATCATTGCAGAGGAAAAGAAAAAGAAAAATTCATTCTTAAATGCATAGAAGAAACATACACTATGGATATTTAAATGTAGTAGTGAGACCTCACCTAGATAATTACAAAGTAGCTCTAAGGAATGAAAATTTCTTCCAAAGTTATAAACATGTGTCTTCACAGAGCCTCCTAAATGTAACTCTACAGTCCAATGTTTTGCTGCAGCCGGCCCTAGCGTTGGTTTCATCTACCTCCAGGTAAATGCAATCTGCTGGCTACTGTTCCCTGCAACTTCCCCACCTGGTCTCAAGCCCTCAGAAAAAAATGGAAATTTCACTATTCCATCCAGTGGAATTTTTTATCAAGTCCAAGCTGGTTCCTAACTATTGACCAATCTTCGTGTGTGTTTTTTTCTGAAGCATTAATCATGTACAGTCTGTATTGCCATGGTATTCTTCCAGTATTAAACATATTAAATAATGCATTTGGTACATATACATTATTGAGTAAGCCGTAGAGGAAAATGTTAGATAACAAATGTGGACAACATGTCTCTGGTATTTAATGAGTCCCATCACCTCAAGGAAAAGCATGGGATAAATATAACTATCCTAGAAACATTTCATAAGACAGCTGCCTTCTGTTTTAAACACAACTCTCTTTCTTGCCTCCTTCTACCTCCCCCCGCCTCTCTTCCCACCCTTTTTGTTTCTAGAACATGCTGCTGTTTTCTAAATTTACCATTCTTTTCTGTTTATTTCTGCAGAGAGGAGAGGTGCTCTGGGAAGTAACAGGATTGCCTGTCTCTGCTCAAGTGACCTTCTTCAAGATCTCTCGGTCGCACCTAATTTCTTGCAGTTCAGCCGAAAGACCTTACTGGTGCTCAACAGAGACATCACTCAGTCATTTCCAGAGCACATCAGAAGTTTCCTCTGGTCTGTGTTACCCTGGAGATTAATATATGATGATATTTGCTCCATTTATGGCAGAACAGTTATTTGGCATTTCCTGACTGCTCAGTTACAGGTCTGTTATGGCAGGCTTTCTCACTAGGACAGAGGTTTTGAGAAGCTCTCTACTACTGCTCCCCACCAAAATAACAAATTTACAAGTAGAATGGAAAAAAAGACCTAAATAAAGCTGAAGGCAAGTATTATGTTTGTGGAAAGCAAATATTCCCAGATACTGTAGCTTCTCCTTTAAGTATAAAATATACTGAACTAGTTAGTCTACTGAATAACCAGAAAGTTTCAGAGGGAGTCCAAGAGCACCTCATTGAACACTGTCTCTGAAACATCTTGAAATAGGTCATTATTTAAATCCCATGTTTATAGGGGTGAGGATATTTCCCAGAACTTGTTGCACAAAAATACTGCATTGCACCCAGATTTACTAAAGGAAAAAAGACATTAATCAGAAAGTTCATCGAGTAATCCTGTTAAAGACGCAGTGTTTATAGCCATTAGTAGGAAACACTACCGGTGATTTTGGTTTGCATGTGATTTCGAATAGGAGGGAGACAGAACTAGTACCAACTGGATCTAGACTGTCCTATTCTTCCCTGACATCTCTGGGGGAAGTGAAAGCCAAGGATGCCTCTTTTGCTCTAAAAATCTCATCTGCAAGAATGAGCCATCCTGCCCTTGCTTTGTAATGCCATTTCTCCTCAACACCAAAGGAGGAACCAAGCAGCAAGTTTGGCCTTGAGGTGGGGACTGTGCCCATGCTGGTTCTCCTCTGCCCTGCTGCATCTTTCAGGGTTACTCACTTTAGTGCAAATGCCATGGCTTGCTTATATTTCATTCTCACTGTGCTCGATACCAATTAATGAATAATTTCATTAATTTCAATCAACTCATGCTGTGTACTGGCCCATTTTCTGTAGAGCTTTCTCTGAAGTAGCATAGCCTCACAGAGGTTGCCGTTCACTGGATATAACTTCACTGAAATGGAAGCCACTGGCTGCTGGTCAGTGACATAAAAATCATTTTCTGATGCTATATATCTCATACAACACATTACAAATACAAAATGCAGAGGAGCAGGACCACAAAAACCATTTCATATTTAAACCTTGATATTCAACAGCTGCTAGAGTCTCTGCTTGGTTTTGGTTTCAAAGTTGTTTCTTCTTCAGATTAATTCAGTGCTCTACTCATCCCATCAGTCTTGGACTGAGAAAAAAAATGGTTTTATTATTCATTACATCCTACACAGGAAGGGACAATAGACAAGTCTAGTGGTTCTCTGCACAGCCCAAGGTTAAAGGAGAGAGTTTCTAAGGTGGTCCCCTCCGTCCGTGAGGATGCAATATCATCAGCTTTTCTTTTACGTACTTTTAAATCTCTTCATACTATGAGCTTGGCATCTAGTTAACCATGGATATTTGACAGTCACATGTTTCAAAGCCTTCCTGTTGACTTATCATCTGCCCTGCATGCCTTTTTATAGAGATTACTATAAAGGGCCTATTATGCTTGGAAAATCTTTGCATGGTGTGATGGTTTGGTTAGGGAAACTGATGTCCAGATCTTTCCAGCTCTTGAGTCAGACAAAAAAAAAAAAAAAAAGCTCACAAAACATGGATGAATCAGAAGGTAAAATGAGTGTGTGTATCAGCTGATTTCAGGGTTGAATCCTTCAGTGATGTTTTGAATACTGATCTTCAGTCAATGAAAGAAGGACTTCTGCTATTACAAGCATGTTGCAGTCATTTCTGCAACCCATATGACATCAGTGATATGAATGATGAACACACATCTGGCATTATGAAACAGGGCTCTGATCTTTAAATTGATTTAACAGATGGCAGTTCCACACACACTGACGCTGTGGAAATGTGTGATAAACTGAAGGCTTTGCCTGCTATTAGCCAGCCAAAAAAATCCAAGTCTAGCTGCATTAGAACAAATTGCTGAAATTAGTGTGTGTGAATGCATCACACATTTAGCTAACTGTTAGAACAAAAAAACAGGGAGACCTAGCTTTCTGTTTTCTGAAGGTTATTTTTCACCCTGCCCTCAGTTTTTAATTCACATTCCAAATTCACGTCATTTACAGGAAAACACCCACCCAAAAGTCCTGGATACTCTCAAAATAATTTGGATACATCACTACTTCAAATAGCAAACCAGTTCCACTCAGCACATTACCCAATCTACCAGTAGACATACAGCCTAGAAATTCCTTCTCATTTCTTCATGAGTTAATCCCACCCACGTAATTTTACTCCTCCCCTTCTTCCACAGAAACTTCAAAAAAAATACTATAAACTGCACCTGCCTTTGCTATATCTGTATCATCAATATTTATTATTCTCTTAATCAAGATATGCTGACCAATGAATATCATAACATGGCATACTCTACAGTACCTTTCATCAGTAGGGGTAAAATTATTTGCTGTCATTGGTTTATATTTCTATTTTATTGGCCTTTTAATTTGATTTTGATAGCTTAATTTTTCTTCTCAAACAATCCTCAGAGTCAGAGCAGTTATATACAGTGCAATAAATGGAGCTACAATTCATCATTCATTTCCTTCCCAGTATAAAACCACAACCACAACTAAATAATATTTCCAGTTTATAGAGCATCATTTGGAGTAGTTAAGAAGAAAAATAGATCCTTCCCCATTAACAGAGCCATGACTCACTCTGGATTGGGGAGGAAGAATGTGGCTGTGGTGGCAAGTGCAGGCCTCATGTAGCTGTGCTGAAGTCAGATGAATTACACCAGGGATGAATCTGGCCCACTTTAAATGAGCACTCACTCCCTCTGATGAAATGGTCTTCTGATTTATCATAGAGACATTTATGGCATATTAAATGAAGTAATTACGAGGCTTGTGTAGGAGACTGACCAGTCCTGTAAGATGCTGGGTTCTCAGAGTTCCTTTCGTACCAGTGGGACTTGAAAAAATGCAGTTTCTTGAAGGTGGCACTCAGGACCTGGCAGAACTGGCCCAACGGTCCCTGTTTAGGCTAAACTGTCTGTGGGACTGCGCCCAGACCTGCCAGAGACAAGGTAAGGTATCCTCTTCACTGCACTTGGGTTTTGGAAGGAGCTCTGCATAATGGGTCAGGGCATGAGCAACAGCTCCCCTAGATGGGACCCTGGTCCCTAACACTCATTTGGCCTGCAGCTCAGCTCTGGGACTAGGAGCAAGGATCACTCTCCTCTCATCACTGACAGTAACAAAATATGCAATTAAATAGAAGCTTGTAACTCTACTCTCTATTTGACCTTTTCTTAGCTAATGTAATCAGAATGAAGACCTCCCAGCACCCTTGACTGATGCTCCTGGCCTCCCCTTCCAGTAGCTGGTAATTTTTTCCTCAGCTCAATAATTTAGCTCGATATTCATCATTTTTTAAATGTCTCTCACACCTTTTTTCCCCCTTCTCCTTCACTGAGGTATTACTTTTCTCTAAGGTGATTTGCCAAATCTTTTGTTCATGTTGTGAATTGATCAGTACAATTGCTGCGCAACATTTATCTTCTGTGAACATTGTGCATTAGTTTCTGATTTAAAGAGGTTGAATGGCCAATAGCTGACCGAAGTGATTTTCTGTTGTCACCTTTTACAATGAGACCCAGCAGATATTTCAGGCTTTGTACCTGGTTGGGTCCATGGGCAAGGACTTATGAGGAAACAAAACCTTTGATACAAAGTCTCCCTTGATCTCTCAAATTATTTAAAATTGTAACTTTTTACATATGCAATAGAAGGGATGAAATCTGAAGCTGATACTCTCAGAGACCCAGGGAGACTGCCTAATGCCTCTGATCTGTGCTGAAACTTTCTGTCCAGTTTTCTCCTGAGAGTGGTAGGAATGGGTTGTGTAGCAGGCATGATCGCCTCTGCCCAGTCAAAACGCTAACTTGAAAAATATTCATTCACTGCAATTGTCCTGCTTTTCATTTTGTCCCCACGTCCATGAGCTTCTTCTAATTTTAAAATTCTCCATTAAAACTTTGCCCATATGGAAACATTTTCTTGCCTTATTGCTGTGGTTAATCCTGATCCCAGAAGGTGACAAGGAAGCCAACCACAAAAATCCTAACTTCTTCCACCTTGCAGAGGTGGAGAGACAAGGCTTTAGGTCTTCAATCTCTGTGACTCTTTCCACCAGTAGATAGAAACCACCTCATTCCCTCCCCACCCTGCTCTTGAGGGAGGACCTGGGTTTTTCACTCCTTCTTGACCTCCACAGAAGCACTGCAAGGACATTTGCTCATTCTTCCTGATTATCCAGGGAGAGAGATGCAATTTGCTGAAGTTCATCTTTTGATGACCTCCTTCACTGTGGAAAAAAATCTCTGGATAACTTCTTTTCCTCCTGATTTTTTACCCTCTATTTTTCATTACAAAGTCCAGGAGAATAAAGATGAAAAGTCTTTTGGAATCTTTCCAGTACCCAGACAGGAAAAGTCAAATGACAAACACAACTTTCTGTGCTTAGAAAATGCAGCAGTAGGAAAGCAGGTGGTTTCTGAAAAAATTGTTTGATTCAGCACTAATTAGCTAACACTTAAATGGCTTGCCATCTGATTTCTCCTACTTGACAAGAAATACATTATAATGAAAGAGCACCATAATGTTTATTATGCAATATATTGGCAACAGCTGTGATTGAAATTTATTAAAATGCATCGTGTCAGAAAACCTTTATTATGCAGTTAACAGGGAAGGTTATGAATGTAAAAGAAAAACACAACTGTTTTTTTGTCTGGAAAAATGTTTTACTATGTTTATATATTATCCCACAAACTTAAATGATGAACTGCAAATGCATAATTTAAGGTAAACCTCCATTCACCTGTATCAGCTCTTGTACATACAAGACGGGGCCATCACAATATACTGCGAAGCCCTGTTCAAACTCTGAAATAGTTCATTTTCACAAGCCATTTTTAGATTGCTAAATATTCCTCCAACATATTGAAAACAGTTACAAATTATTTTAACCCTCTAGATTATCTCTTGATATTTTTCAAAAGCATGCATGCAATTACTGATGCAGCTAGAAGCTACTGTAGCATATTTGTACCAAATATTGTCCAGGGACAACTGATTTAAAAGAAATGGTTCAACTTTATGCTGTGTGCCTCTGATACATTTCAATGTTTCCTTAGCCACTGGGCTGCAAGGGACCACCTAGGCCATCTAATTAGCATTTGACAAAGAGGGCTGCACCTACATTTGTGTTTCAGTTTGAATCAGGAGCACGAACCCACCATTTGTGAACCCAGCCTCTTGATGGACCTTACAACACTCTCATTCTCACTCTGGAGCTGTCTGAGAGCACCCAAAGTAGATCTCTTTCAGATGACACCAAATGGCTTGATGCCCTTTTGGTGCACAACCAGTGCACATCAACCATCAAGGAGCGCCCAGTCAGTGGGAAATGACTACAGCTAACTAAAGTCATTGCCTTCCCCTGAAATGTGTATAGGGAGGGTACAGGGTCCTCACCACAATCTCTTTTACTTCTTAGAGCAGACCATAAAATGCCACATGCCTTGTGCATGCAAACATAGCCAGTGCCCTATAATCCTGTCCATAAGCATATCAAACACTGCCTGAAACTGTTGCTCAGGGTTATAGATCCACACTAAACCCTCAGCTGTTTCATACAGGCTTTTCAGCTTTGCTTTAATATTATTTTGTTTGACAAGTAATTAATGTCAAACGTAATAACTACCAGCCACAAATCCATCAGTATCATTGCTATTATTTTTACTGTTATTATTTTGATCATTGTTTTAATCATTGAGTACATCCTAAATTTCATTGTGTGCCAAAAGAAACAGACACACTCTGCTATGATTTTATATGTAATGTCATCCCAAGACAGATTTCTGCATTGTAGATGTTGAAACAACTCTTCAAAAATAAATGAGTTGTCACTGTGTTGAGGAGTGAACTCAGTACCACGTTACTGCTGCTTTCCCAAGAGAATATTGGCAAAGCCCATCATGGAGGTGCTAAATGCATTTTACAAATATGTGGCATAAATTAAGATCCATGTTGCTGTTGTACTAGAAGCTAAGAGAGCCCAGCACCACCTTTCAGAACAGAAGTAGTTGAGAACGGAAAAAAAAAGGGGAATAAACACTGTGCTCTACTTCTTTACATGTTAGACATGTGGAAAAGGGGCAAAGCTCTAGAGCAAACTGGATGTTAGCTGCATGCTTCCCTTTCCATCGTTTACTGCCCAGATACCAAAGGTCCCTAAGATCAGTGTAAAGTTTCTGATTGAATCAACTTCTGCAAATGTGGAAGTGTAATTGGAAAATAAAATCAAGAAATGATCCTGAGAAAATGCACATCTATGTATTGTATCTGCAATGAATTTTGTTTGCAAAGACACTTCAAACCCCACCTTCAACAGTGCCTTCATCTTATATCCATATCTCTTCCAGTCTGGCAACTGGGAAAAACAGCAAAAACATTGCAGACCTCCACTTTGGCAAAGGCACCTATCTAACAGCTGTCCAGAGTTATTACATGCCCAGAGCAAAGCAAACTTCCACATTATAAGGGTTTAATGTATAATATACACAGAGATAAATTCTCAAAAGCCAAGCTAGAGTTACTCTGGCTGGCAAGGCTGCAAGAATTAATTAATGGTAATAAATGGGCTTGTGGAAAGAGAGAAGGATACTTTTAATCCCAGAAATGATGATGACGAAAAGACAATTGGCTTTACCTATGGGAAGTCTGTCCCAGCCAGGGCTACCCATCATGCTGGCCAGCAGAAAGGCCTAGCTGACATTTGGAGAAGGAAAGAGGTGAAAAGTGATTGAAGGAAAGAGCAGGCACTGACCAAATGCCTCTCAGAGTTCAAGGGGCATCTGAATAATGCTCTTAGTCATATGGGTTAGTTTTAGGTATTCCTGTGAGGAACAGGGATTTGGATTATCTGGGTCCCTCCCAACTTGAGATATTCTGGTTCTATGAATATATGGGGGGAAGTCTATGACTTCATAACTTTAGTCTGGGGAGGAAGATGTAGCAGGGTGTTGAGGAGAACAGATGTGACAAAAGCTTTGTTACACACTTCTTCCAAATATCAGAGCTATTTCTCCCTCAACTCCCATCCTCCCCCCAGATCAATCAAAGTCTGAGGCTAACACTCAAGGCACTTATCCTTATAAATCAAACATTCAGGAATCCTGAAGGGACATTCTACTTCCACAATTACAGCTGTAATTGACTTATAAATGTCTACCTCCACCCAAAATCTATATTTGGATATAGCACGATACACACTGTGTGGAAAAAAAAAGGTCAAGATTCCAGCATTACAATTACCTTTGGTACAGAACTGGTATGTAAATCTGCAGCAGGAACAGTGATCTTTGAAGACACTAGGGAATAAGAGGGAATTCCTGTAACAAGAATATGCAAGATTGTTGTTATTTGGTGTCCACCGTGACATGAACATGGCACAAGCCATGCAGGAATACAGCTAAATATGATTTAATATTCTGAGCCAAACTCTAGCTAACTTGCCAGGCTAACATAGCAAGGGTTTTTTTAGTGGGGGGGAGCTTGCAAGGGTGAATTCTATGAGAAGGCACCAGGAGCTGCCCCCATATCAGACAGAGCCAGTTCCAGCTGGTCCCAAAATGGTCCTGCTGCTGGCCGAAGTCAGCTGAGTCTGTCAGCGACACTGACAGCACCTCTCTGATGACGTATTTATGAAAGGACAAATGTGCTGCACAACAGGACTTGGGAAAGAGGAATAAGAAAATGTAAGAGAAACAGTCCTGCAGTCACCAAGGCCAGTGGAGAAGGGAGGTGAGGATATGCTCCAGGTGCCAGAGCAAAGATTCTGCCACAGCCTGTGGAGATGACCATGGAGATGCAGGTTATCTATCACCCTGCAGCCCATGGAGGACCATGGCAGAGCAGATATCCACTCTACAGGCTTTGGAGGACCCCATGTGACAGCAGGTGGATGTGCCCTGAGGGAAGCTAGAGCCTGTGGAGAGCCCACAAGGGAGAAGGCTCCTGGCTGGAGCTGTGGCCCCACGGAAAGGTACCCATGCAAGAGCAGGTTTTCTGGCAGGAACCGTGATCCCGTGACAGTTCTGGAGCACTGGAGCACTCCATTTCTGAAGGACTGTACCATGGAAAAGACCCAGGCCACAACAGTTCTTCAAGAACTGCAGCCCATGCGAAGGACTCCCATTGGAGAAGTTGGCAAAGTATTGCGTCTCCTGTGGAAAGGACCCATGCTGGAGCAGGGGAAGAATGTCAGGAGGAATGAGCAGCAGAGACAATGTGTTATGGACTGACCACAGCCTCCATTACCCATCCCCCTGTGTTGCTTATGGGGAGGAGACAGATGAGCTAGGAGGGAAGTTAAGCCTTGGAAGAAGTGGGGGAGGTGGTTTAGTTTTGTTTTTCTTTCTCACTATCTTATTCTGTTATTAACTGGCAATAAATCAAATTAATCTTCGCCAAGTAGAGTCTGCTTTGCCTGTGGCAGAAATTGGTGAGTGATCTCCCCCTCCTCATCTTGACCCATGAGCTTTTCCACCTAATTTCTTCTGGTTCTGTTGCAAAGGGAGTGTGATAGAGCGACTTGGTGAACACTTGGTGGCCAGCCAAGGTCAACACAGCACACTAATGAATATGAAAGGACCCCATCTAGGACCCAGTAGAATCGATTTGTCCAGGTTTGCTTAGTTCTTTTATTTTTTCATAACTGCTACATTTTAAAATACCGCACGCTCTTCAAATTTTGCCACCGCACTTATTTCACAATTTATTTGTTAGAGAGAAAAGGATGTATGCCTGGATTATAGACTGCACGATAATTTTATGTCATTAAGTGTTTGATTAAACATTTTGATAATAGTGTGGTTATAAATGCAAGTGGTGGGTAATGATTTGGTGGAGATTTACATTTGCTTTTGAAGAGTCTTTGTGCGTAAGGACTAGAATTTATAATGCCTTAGTCATTTATCAGTAAAATCACCAGTAAATTCACTAACCACCTTTTTGTTTTCTTTCATTTTTTTTTCTTTTTGGTGGTGGTGGATTTATTTTTTTTTTTTGGTTTAAGAGACCAACTGCAAAATATTGGCTAAATTTACTATCATATGGGAATCCAGTACTTGTACCTTCGGCCCCAGAAGATATTTGAAAGAACAAAGGCATTTAAAAAAAACAAACCCATGACTAAAACGAAATTCAACTGCAAAGAACTTTGATGTCTTCTCAAAACTTTTGAAGGACTTTTGAAAATCCAGAATGTTCTGAAGAGGTTCAGGCCGAGCACAAGTCCTTCTAGAAAGTATTGTGAAATCTTGTAATGTAATTGCTTGACACGTTGTCCAAAATGCTTACATTGAGAAGCAGTTTGACACAATGTGATTCAATGGCTTAGACTCACTTGAGATGTGTTCTGTGTTCCACTGTTCCTCTGGAATGTATCCCTGATTTTCACTACCATGCCTTTGCATGTTTTTCAAATCACCATCTGTTTTCTTCTCAGCTGAGACTTTTCTAGAAACAAAAAGATCTGTCACTAGAACTTCATTATGATATAAGAACTCTTGGGTAGTAGTCCACAGAGACAAATTTGTATGTCTTACTGCAAAAAAAAAAAAAAAAAAAAGGTGCAAAACATATCTGGGTCTTACAAGTAATTAGCTGGTACAAGTCTTGTCCCATACAAGCATTACCTTTGAAATTCTGTTTAGAAAGTTTCCATCAGCTGCATTATCAGAAAGCAGAAAATAAAGTGAGCAACCTTCAAAGAGTGAAGACTATTCCAGAACATAGATTTGGTAGGAAATTCATTTTATCTGAATAATAATAATTCTGAATTACAACATATATAGTGGCCCGATAATGGAACACCGAGTCATTTATGATAGCTCTTAATTTTTGTGATTTGAGCCTCTCTCCCACCTGCAAAAACATAGAAACATAGAGACATAGAATTGTTAGAGTTGGAAGGCTCTTTGAAGATCATTGAGTACCAAACCCCTGCCATGGACAGGAACACCTCCCACTAGACCAGGTTGCTCAAAGTCCCATCTGACCTGGCCTTTAACACATCCAGGGATGGAGCATCCACAACTTTTCTGGGCAACCTATTCCAGTGTCTCACCACCCTCAGAGTAAAATATTTCTTCCTAATACCTAATCTAAATCTCCCCTCTTTCAGTTCAAAACCATCATCCTTTTGCCACACTGCCTAATAAAGAGTCTTTCCCCATCTTTCCTGTAGGTGCCCTTTAGGTACTGGATGGCCACATGTTATCTCACATCACCACAGTCAGCTCCTAAGTGATTCATTCACTCCAAAGTTAATCTTTCACTTTGAAATTTACTTTACAAGTGAGCACAGCCACCACGAAGTTGACAGAACTTCCTTGGTTAAAGTTATACATCTCTGAATTTTCAGAACAGTGACCTACGTAGCTGCACAGCTAGAAAGGAGTGACTTGTTACTCAAAACTCTTTTTCTAGAAGAGATGCTACTATTCATCTTCTCCTACCATGCACTCCTTTCCATGATAGTCCCAGGTCTATCTTTGCCTAGGTTTCTGGTGTGGTAAGCACAAACTGATGGCAGGATTATGACAACCCAGGGATTTGTAGAAGGAGGAGGAAATATTCTCAGTTAGCAATATTTGTAGAAACTGCTGCATTTATTTTTTTATCTTTAGTAGGAATTATTTTGCAGGCCCATAGAACTTCAGTTGAGCCTTACTCATGCACATGTAAATCTGACATGCCAGCTATGACTACATGGCTTTCTTAGGAGATAAACATGTTAGATACCACTAAGAAACCTGTTACGGTTGCTAGAAGACAAGAGCAATTGTTTACAAATACCACCTCCACCTGTTACATGATACTGTACTGTCTTTTTTATCTGATCCTTAGATCTTAACAAACTCAGTGTAGTAGCCAAATCAAAAGCAGCTACAAAAAATGTGTGGGAGGCACAGAAATATAGCCAGCCAAGTTAGAAATAAATGTGGGAAGTAACACAATATATCTTTGGTCTCACCACTTGTTTAATACTACTACAACACAGCTTCCAAAATCTGGACAACCATTATTCTTTTTTCTGCAGTTGGATTCCCCCCAGTAAAAAAAACACCGAACCTACAAAATCTGTAAGTGATTGTAAATAATTCCTGTGATTTCAGTGACATTGTTTATACATGCTAAAACTTTGCAGAACTGCCAGCTCTGAGTTTCTAAGTCCAAGCTGAGCCATAGAGCCTGGACTCATGTTAATGCTTAAGTATTTGCTTAAGCCTTTGCATAACTTTCAAAGTATAAGCAATGTTTATGAAGTCAGTAAAACAGCTCATGTCTAATGGGAAAATAGGAATTTTACTGTACTGAGATCTAAATCACACATTCTGTTTTGAAGATATAATTGTATTATTCCAGACTAGATTCAAAGACATAGGGCAAAAGTAATATTATGCCCTATCCTCGACCCGTTCAGGTTGTCTGCAAGAAAGCAGTCTGCAGACTCACATCAGCAAGACAGGGTCCTGGAAAGGACATGGACCCAGCTGTACCAATCCCTAGAGCTGGGCAGGTGTACCCCTGCATGTTCAATTGATTTTGCCGTAGCAGAGTTGACCCTTGCAGAGGGCTTCTGGCAGAACCAAGCAAATAGGCTTTGTAGCACTTTATTCACAGGGGAAAAAAAAAAAAAGGCAATTTGTACCTCCCATTCCCTGCTCATTTAATCCTATTTATACAGTTGCAGTTGGTAAAATGATCAATTAAACATCACAAACTCAGAAACCACGTGGAAGTCTACTGGTATGGCATGGCATAATTAGTACCATTTCCTCGGGAGAAAATAGTGTTTACCTAATTTCATTATTTTGTTTTGTATCAGTAGTGCTGTATAAATGGAAATCTGTCAACAGACCTTCACACAATTTCCCCATAAGAGGCCGTTAATGAAGCTAGGTATTAGTGAAGTGCGAGGCAAGGTGGTGTAACATTTTGTAAACTCATTAAGAGATTAAGCCCCACAAGAATAGGCAGAATATGAATTTACCATAACCCTTAGAAACTTAGAAAAAATGAAGTTGCCGTCACAGCATTTTAATGCTGATAACCATCAGCTCATGATTTTTAACATTTTCGCACTCGATGCAGTAAGGCACCAACCAACAGCTTTGTACTCAAGGTGCGTCTCGCAATCACTCGATTAGGCGTTGACACCCACCATCGGGGCAGCTTTATTTATTTAACTAATTTTTACCAGCCCAACGCCAGCGAACCTTAAAAGAGCCGCAGAGAGGGTCTAACATGTCTGCCAATCTCTCTCTCTCTCTCTCTCTTAGCTTGCGGCGAGGCTTGCTGGCCAGGAGGGGCGCGGGGATTCCCGCCCCGCGGCCGGCAGCCCCAGCGGCGCTGCTGGGCTCGCAGCGACCCCCTGTGGCGGCGCGGGCAATCGCCCGCCAGGCTGCGGGCAACCAGCCGCAACCGGTGCCGGGCAGGGGGCTCCCTCCCTGCCTGCCCCGCGGGCCCTGGGGCTGCAGCCGGAGTTTAAGCACTTGCTTTGCCCGTCAGCTTCATCAGAAGGAGCGTGTTTGCAGTTTGTCGGTTCTGTGCTTGTGGAATCGGAGAGGCAGCGCGTGCAGGATTTTCACTCAATCGTCATAAAATTGTTCTGGTTGGAAGAGACCTTTAAGAACACCGTCCAACCGTTAAGCCAGCCCTGTGAAGTCCACCACTAAGCACCATTCTATATGTCTTTTAAATACCTCCAGGGACAGTCACTCAACCGCTTCTCTGGGCAGTCTGTTCTTGATAACCCTTTCAGTGAAGAAATTTTTCCCAATATCCCATCTAACCCTCCCCTGGTGCAACTTGAGGCGATTTCCTCTTGTTCTATCATCTGTTACTTGGAAGAAGAGACCGACCCGCACCTCACTACAGCCTCCTTTTAGGTAGGTGCAGAGGGTGGTAAGGTCTCCTCTCAGCCTCCTTTTCTCCAGGCTAAACACCACCAGCTCTCTCAGCTGCTCCTCATAAGACTTGTCCTCTAAACCCTTCACCAACTGTGTTGCCCTTCTCTGAACACACTCCAGCACCTCAATGCCCCTCTTGTAGTGAGAGGTCCAAAACTGAACACAGAATGTGAGGTGGGGGCTCACCAGTGCCGAGTACAGGGGTTCGGTCACTTCCCTAGTCCTGCTGGCCACACTATTTCTCATACAGGACAGGATTTTGATTCTTTTTTCCCAGTTTATTGTGGAAACAGAGTTCTCAACCTGCTGTGAGCTGTGGCCCTCGCTTTTTGCCCCTAAGGTCAGTCTCCTTCCCTGCATACTGGCCCTCTTTCCCCTGCTGTGCATACAGAAACAGGCAAGGTCACTCAGCAAGGCAGCACCCACGCGTCCTGGGAGTGCCAGATCGTGGGGCATGGAAACTGGCACATTCTTCTCACCATTCTGCAGCAGCCTGAAGGAGTTCAGTTAAAAGGAAAAATTCTCCCAACTCATCCAGCTTACCTTACTTCAGCTTGATATGTAGATTCTGGGAGGGGAAAAAAAAAAAAAAAAAAAAAAAAAAGAAGAAAAAATGAATGCCTTTTAAAATGCAGGAAAATAAAATGTGACCTACTAGAGAGTTCCTCTTAGAGGGTGCACTGTGTTCCAGCTACCACACAGTAATCTCTCCTCCCTGATTACAAAACTGTGTGAGACCCCTGTAGGATACCTCACACAGAAACTGGAAATTAGGCACACAGCACTGAAAGTATGCTTCAACAAAGAATCTCAGCGTAGGAACTAAAAATCACTGAAAGTTAACGTAGTCCTGAAAAACATGACCCCCTTGTAGTTAATATGAATGGCTGACACTGATTACTTTGGAACCAATTTATAAGAGAAACAGCAAGGTGAAATTAAGGAGCATCCTAACCAGGTCATGGTTAAAAGCAGGATCTGCCTGCTCACACTTCAGTTTACAGGTATTTGCACAGCACCAGAGCTGACACAACAGGGAGATTTATATCTAATTGAAGATACTTTTTTAACATATAGACCAATTGTGAAGGTCCACTTACCTTTTTTCTTTAGACAACAGCAGCGTACGACAACCGCAATAATAATAATCAGAAGAATAATACCAACAAGTGAAAGCACAACTGCAAGTACAATAACCCACGTGCTTCTGGTGTCTTCACTGTAAGCATTTTCTGTTAAATTAAACGGAGAAACATTGCACTATCAGAGCCTCAAAACATCCCTTTCAGAATACTAACCTTTTCTGTGAGAAGCTATTAACAGCTTGTTGATTACTTAACAAGGAGTCTGTGCTTTCCAAATGTATTTGTGGATGATACCCCAAAATTTAAATGTTTCCAAATGCAAATTCTTTATTGCCATTGTAACTTTTCCCACATCTACTTCTCTTCTGAAAAGCACAGGGTTGGAATCTTCCAACCTAAACTTTATTTTGTAGCTATGCTGGGCCTCCCAACATCCTTTGGAGACATTTGGGGTTGGGGACAGGGGTTAAGAATTGATTTAAAAGTCTATACTGCAGATACTAATTGTCTTGCCTAGCTGCCCTTGTCAGCAGTAGCTATTTTGGGTTAAAATTTACACACAGCTCTCAAGAAGTGTCCATTTCTCCCCATAGACCATAGCAATAGTTTTAGGTGACCATTACAGATCGAGATAGATATAATTTTATATAATAAATAAAAAATATATAATAAATAAAAAATATAATTTATTTTATAGCCTGTAGATATAATTTTCTGATGAATGCTTTGATATCTGTTATTGATTTCAGCAGGTGTTTGATTTTGGGAGGGCATCTGTTATCGACTTAAAGTGCAGCAAAGAGCAAAAGCTGTAAAGAGTAGCACTGTTTGGGAATATGCAGCTACTAAAGCATCTTCATTATTGACTTTCTCGCGTTAACTTATTCCTTTGTCTTTGCTGTAATCTACAGAATTAAATTAGGTGATTTAAAGATGATTTAGTGTCTCGCTGAAATGGGTTGCTATGACCAAAGAGTTTTCCTACAGAGCTCCCATGTGCACAGAATTTTAAAAATTTCTTGTATTTCTCATGTAGCTGAATGCAGAAGAAAGGTGTTGGTTCTGATTGCTACATCATCCTGCCCTTTGGTTTTGATCAAATATTTCAGAAGCACCTCTAATTTGGCTATCTTTTGAAAAACAGCCCCAAAATAATTTTGGCAGCTTTTTAGAAACAAGCTTCCAATCCAAATTACAGGTGTGAGACACATCCAAACTTGACAAAACTCATTCTGTCACACTGGGTTTATGATTGTCATTTTCTCATTATAGGTCCCATTTAATGACTGCGTGGCCACATTTATCTGACAGTCTCTGGAAAAGAGACTGCAGCAATGTGCTGTGCTGTGCAGTTATAGGGCTATTCCCCTGATATGTGAACCAGAGTACCTGCTGGTTTACCTATGGCAGGGAATAAAGTAAATCCTTTCTATCTACAACTTTGCCTGGGCTTGTGTTTGGGGTTTGGAAGTTTCAGGCTGCAAAGACACAGGACCAGAGCCTCCTATAAAGCTTGCACCTCTGTTAAACGTCTGCAGATCATTATGATCAAGCAATTTGTTCCAGTCTTCTCTAATCCTAACGCTCAATCAGCATGTTTTGAATTTCTTCTGACTATTAGAGAAAACAAGCACTCACTAACTTGCAAACTAGTAGTTAAGTCTACAGGCTCTAATCAGTTGTGATTATAATTGATTATAAACTTTTTCATAATATTTTTATCTAGAAGAACTGCAACAAATATCTCTATTTTATCACATTTTGTTCCATAAAGCATGCCACAGGGATTTCAAAATGCCTAAAATATGAAAGCTGTTTAGCTGTAGGGGAAATCTTAACCTTAGTGTGAAGGGAGGGGCTAAACACACCTGCACTAGCCCATACCTCCAGGCTGATGGCCACACCAAGGTATTTCACTCCCTGTCAGGTTCAGGTTACGTGCAGAAAGATCTATGGAGCTGAAGTGAGGACAGCATACAACACAAACACACCCAGCACTTCAGCACTGTAGTTTCTCCCCGGGCTTGAAGGATCCAGAAAGAAACTGGACCTGGAGCCAGCAGGTATGAATGTAGAAGCTGCCAGCTCAACATGCTAATAGGGGTGCAAGAGAGGGCCCTAAGGCATGAGGGCATTAAATGCCTTTTAGCCTCCTTATTAAATCCATGTACAGTTACATGAGATGCTTAGTGTGGATAAAACCACTTCCTCATTTTATAGGGCCCATCCTCTGCTGCTCTCCAGTCCTCTGGCTCCTCCCATAGCTTCCAAAAATTAACTTGGGCTAAGTATCTGCAGAAAAGAGGATTTTCCCTGGCACATTCTGGTGACCAAGGATAAATAAGAGACTGGAAAAAGCTACACGTCACTTCTTGGACACTTTAGAACTTTCTGGCTAACTTAAAAAGAAAAGGAAGATCAGGCTCGTAGCAGATTCCCTACCTTTATCTTCTGCAGGTCAAAGGCCACATGAAATCAACACTGAAGCCGAAGAGAGCTTGGGCTCCACTAAGGGACTCTGCCATAGACTCCATTTCCTGCTAACAGCTCTGTGAATGCATCTGCTGGGATAACTCTATAGGGGTTCCCAAATGCGGGGCTCAGCCAACCACCACTGAGAGGGAGGCAACTCTGGATGAGGAATCACTGACATAAAAATGCATCACGTTGTATGGAAAGGTCTAAGATTAAGACTGATATAGAGGTGCTGGAAAGTAGGACATTTGTTTACCAGGAGATGGCTGGATGAAGAGGGCTCAGATTTTGGGTTGCAGTTCTTGTGAATAGATAGGTATTGCTTGTGAGTAATTTTATTTCTCGAGCTTTTAAATGAGGGCTGAAATTGATATTACAGTAGTTTTGGGAAGGACTCCTTAGATGTTTGAAGCTAGTCATATTCCTTCCTAATAACAGCTAGCTAAGGCTGAGTCTGTATATAAAAAGTCAGATAAGCTCTGAGATTTCCAGTGTCATATATACATTATATATGTTCCTCTGTCATAAATGCCTTGTCTTTATTTCCTTCTAATAATTTAAAGTATTCATGTTCTCATATCCTGACAAATTTTGAGTGTCTGCTGCTGCACAATGATTTTTCCAAAGAGAAATGAATGACGGTCCTATACAATCACTAATTATACACTAATTGTGCTTCATGACATCTGTTTTTCTCTTCTTCTGATTTACAATGAGTAGCTATGGAAACTGAGGGTGGATACCTCAGTGCTTCACAAATGAGTAGGCAGTGTAATTTATTAATTTTCTCAGGATAGTTCTGTTTTGCTTAGTCAGTAATTAGAATCAACGTGAATACAAAAAAGTCCTAATAAGAATGGTGAAATGACCTTTTTTGACTGTATTACAAAGCAAGTACTTCTGAAAAAGGCTTTCTAATAATGACTCATACTTAAAATAAAAGGCACAGTTACTCAACCTCCTCAGTTGTTTTATGTTGAAACTTCTATACCAAACCCATCATCAATCCACTATAAGAATGTCTTTGTATATGCTGTGTTCACCCATTACAGGAGAGGAATCAGTTCATCAAGAGAAGCTGTGAGCAGGATTAAAGAAGTTCACAATGCTCACCACATCATAAAAAGGAATGTAGATTCAAGACCTTGCTCTATGCAGAGAACAGCTGGGGATGCACTACAAAAAAATCCATATAATCTATGCCTTTCCCCTTCCACAGGATAAGGCTAATAAAAGGGACATCACTGTAAGGTGAACTCTGTCACCACAGGAGGCAGTGTACCTATACCCAATAACCTCAGCTCCCTGCCATGCAATTAGTGCGTCAAGTTTAGTTTGTCTTGAGACTCCTCTACCTGACAGTTGAGACACTTGGCTAGTCCTGACAGAAGGACGGGTTGGTATTGTCTCCCTCATCTACATTAAACGCTGCTAACCCACAGGGAGATACTTCCTTTTACTTGCTCTTACTGTATTACAGTTTGGAAAAGAAAAGCATTTTTCACTGGATTCTGTTGGATTGTGAGGCAGATCTGTAGTCATAGTCCCACTTGCTTTGTTTCCACAGACCAGATAAAATCACCCTTTTCCTGATAAGCCTCCTAGTACGATGAATGTGTTAAATTATGGAATTTTATTTTCATAGGATGTCAGAGGCCAAACATCAGCATCATTACAGAAAATGCTGATGACCTTAGCAAAAATATTTAGGGTTATCAAAGGTCATACTAACTGGTTTTGAGAGATTTTTCCAACATCCATGCTTGGATTAAAGCAACCTTAAATTTCCTAAAATAAAAGGCAATAAAAAGCAACCAAATGCACTGTCCAAAGAATTCCACATATGTTGATGCAGGAGATTTTTTACCTTCCTCTAAGATGTGAAAGAGACCATGCCAGGGAGAGGAAAGCAAGCCCAGTGGCTCTTTTATCTAACTAGACTATGGGATAAAGCCCATGAATATGCAGCTTCTCTTGATGACCTGATTCTTGTTTTGTAAAAAGATTTTCTTATAGCAGATTGGTGATAGGTATATGGTATAGAAGTTCCTACTTATAAATGCTACCATCTGCAAATAGGTACCAGCCTCAGTGCAGCCCTGGGGATGTTACCACCATACTACAACAGCTCCAACATATATGGTCACTGCTCATATGGAGAACTTTCTATTTGCACCTGAATTGCTAGTACAGAATCTATTCTGGGTTGCATGCAGAAATTGGAAGTAAAATCCAGGGGGCCTTTTCAAGTAAATGAAAAAACCAGCACTGAATATTAAGGAGAATTATTTCACCTGAGGGTTTTGGCTTTAAGTAAATGAGGTCTAACAAATTATGTTAACAAGGTAGGCATAGACTAATCAAGAGTATTTAAGATCTAAATTCATTAGATGTTTACTTGGTCAAGGAGAAAAGGAAGTCTTCTTAGCAGTGCATCCATGTAAGGAGTCAGTGGCAGATGTACTGCTTCGTTTGTCTTGTTGAGTCCTAAGTGTGGTTCATTAGACTTTTACCAGTCCTCACACATATGTGAATTTAACCCTACCTATGTATCAGGCTGTGACTACCCACTCTGAATTCTATCACTTTTGCACATCTCATAGCATTTCATTTGAAAATAAGACTTCTCAAAATAAACCAAAGCAAAACAAAACAAAAAGCACCGTTCTGAGTATAGGCAGTACAGTACAGGAACTACAGTATAGGCAAAATACAACAAACATTCACTTACCTAAAGTAGAGTTGACAAAAATACAAGTTACAGTTGCATTCTGGGGTTTAGGGAGTGCTTCTATGTCAGCTAAACAAGTCAAAATCTCAGTGTCCATCAGAGTCAAAGTAAGGATGCTCAGGGCATCATAGAGGCCATTAGATCCTTGACTGTGCTGGGTAACATATTTCGACTTATCAACGAAAGAATCATTTGTCATCCATGTAATGTCTGGAGCTGGAGCCCATCCCAAGGCTTCACAAACAATTTCAACTGTTTCGTTCTCTTTTACTGTTAAGGTGCTATTTTTGATGGATAAAGATCCATTAACTGTAGGAGGGAAAAGATGTTATGTTCCTTTAGAATATTTGGCTGCATTGCTTTCCTGCTGATAGCTTTAAAATTTATCGTGCTACTCAGAAATAGCTATACCTTGAGATATGAATTCAAACCCAATCATTATGAACACAGATATACCACATGCATGATATAATCATGCAGATATTGCAACTTCATGGACACATTGTCCAGTATGTCTAAAGCATTAGTCTCATCTTTCAGTAACTTTCTAATAAAAAGCAGGAAATTATACTTTTAGCTGTCCTAATATATTTCCAGCTGAAGGACAACACAATAAAATAAAAGCATTTCTCTCTAACCTTTAAGTATGCTCAGGTTTTATCAGAAAACATTTATGGGTAGATGATGAGATGTTCTCTTTGCATGAAGCACCTTTTTGACAAATGGATAGTGTCTGGTGGTTAGACCTTACTTTACTGGATGCAGTCTGTCATTACTGATGCTTCAGTGAGGAGGAAGAGGTCTCATCTAGAGGGGCTTGATACACAAGGAACTTTTTGTTCCATGGAAATGGTAGCTTGCAGCAGCAATCATATGAAGAGTATGGTGTCTCAAGGGCCTTACATCTACACACCATTAAATCAAACTCAAATAAGCTGGATACATACTGATTGTAGGACTGCCCTAAAGACAGCAGAAGGTCCATGTACACAGGTGTGTATAGGGGTAATCCATACTGTTTCTAATAAAAAGATAATTTTTGACTGACTGCTCATGGGCCTGATATAGCTTTCAGGCACTTTAATGCAATGCAATAAAGAACAGCAAGAAACAAGGACAGTTATAACCTTTGTCAATGGCACTCAATGTGTCTCTGAAACCTGCTTTGACAGTAAAATTAAGACAAGGAGGACAAGGAGGCAAAGGATGGCAAATGAGAGCATGTACTCCTTCACAGGGATAATTTGAATAATTTCCCAGAGGATTCCTTTAAGTGCAGTAAAATAAAGCAGCTTTTTGCTGGTGGCTATACACACCTTGAACAGAAAGAAATGCAAATTTGCTGTCAGCTTGCTGGAGGCTGCACTCAATTTTTCCAGAGTCACTCAGCTGGGTGTTGTGGATGATCAGTTCTGAGGTAAACCCACTGCTACTTGTATAATTTTGTGACGTGAAGCGGTCTGATGTTTCTAAAGGTCCTTGAGAACTGATAACAGTGAGGACAGGACTTCCATTAGACAGCCAAATGAGAATTATCCATCCTTCCGACACGGTGCAATTAAACCGGGCTTCTGAACCAGCAAGGACTGTTGCATTAGTAGGGCCATTTATAATAGAGTAACAAAAGGCAAAACCTGGAAGGAGTAAAAAACACAGTCTGTAAATACAAATACAACACCACCACCAAAGGCCTTTGAGTTAATTTTTACTGTCAACAGTTTAAGGCTAAAAAGTTAGGCATTCAGGTTCAAGTAGCATTATTTACTAGGAGCACTGGGGTACTAAGCACTTAGGCGTTTATCAGGAAAGGCTGTTGATTCAGCTGAGCTACACTTCACCTCTGACAGTCGTCAGTACTTGCTACTTTCAGGAAAAGATTCTTGTCTCATTTTCTACAATGCCTGTCAGTTAAAGATATGTATGGTGAATTGAAATTGCAACTGTGTAATGTTAATCCCACAGCAGTAAACAATGCTGCACTGTTACAATGTATTCCCAAACCAAGAAGTACAAGTTTATATAGATTAAAAGATCTTAAGCAGATCAGAGATGAAGATGTACAATCTAGTCTTTCATCTCCAGCTCCGAGTAAAAGGTTTTCTTTAAGGATACATTTGATTTTTGGTCTCTTCTCCCCCCACTCCAAAATCACTCAGCTTTCTGTCTTCAGCAATTCACCAAACAGCTGACTTACCATTTTGCTGAAAGAAAAAAGTTCCACTTTTAAACAGGAAATTAAATGAGTTCTCTAGACTTTAAATAAATAAAAAAGTATGTAACTGGTCCCTTTTCCATACCTCAGATTGCCACTGATTTTTTGTAGCCCCAGCATACATCCTTCCATCCTTTCCCCTATTTGTCTGCCTCTTCCCTTATTTCTCATGCATACATCACATATATCCTTCTTCACCTTCTCAGGATTTCTGTTAGCCAGAGCTGCTGTAATTCATAAGTATTTCTTCTTAAAAGGTACTAAGAATTTTGGTTACTATTTGCCAGGAGCTGAAGCTCATTTCTAATGAAGACATTCTGTTTTCCTTTCCTCCTCAACAGACCCAGGGCCTTCCGTGGTCCTCAGAGGAATGAATGTGCAGCTGTTGCCCAGGCAGATGGTGGATCCCCTGTGCGTGGGAAGGCAGAAGCACTTGCTTCTACCAAGCAAAAAGTGAAGGAAGGATGAAGGCAGAGACCTTTTTTTCTTTTTTTTTTTTTCCAAAGCAGCAGCTGTGACTTTGGTCCCTGAAATAGCCTGAGGAAATAGGTGCCATTTTGAAGCTGGGCAAATCTTAAACTATTTCTCAGAGACAGAGCATCAGATACCCTAGTCTTCCTGAGAGACAAAATTTCAAACTGTAAGAACAACCCAGATTATATGGTTGATGTTTTAGGGAACAGGAGTTGAGAGAGCAGTGTTGTGTGAGATTAGGAACCTGCTTCTTTGTGTCTTTGTTCTTTGTGAATCCCTTTGTATTTTGGCTCAGTTCCCCAGAGCATGCTATGCCCATGTGAAGTACAACAAAGGCAGAGGTACTATCAATGCCTTTCAAGGAGGAGTAGTTGACCAAATGGCCATCAAGTAATTCAGATTGGAAGTGACTTCAGGAGGTCTCCAATCCAGCCCCCTTGATAAAGTGGGATCAGTTCTGAGGTTGGACCTGTTTATTCATGGCTTTATCCAGTCAGGACTTGAAAACCTCCAAGGACAGAGAGTAGACAGCTTCTCTGGGCAACCTGCTCCACTGCCTGACTCTTCTCATGGGGAAAAAGCTCTTCCTTTTGTCCATTCTGAACGTCTCTTGTTTCAACATATGCTTGTTGTCTCTTGTCCTATTGCCATTCACCACTGTGAAGAGCCTGGGGAGAATATGCTGTATTGTTTCACTCAAAAGAGATGTTTGATAGTTGTATAAATTGAACCAGAACACAATCTCAGTCATGGTGTTGCAACCAGACCCTCAGTGAAAGCACGCAGGGCACAAGGTCTGTAATCCCATTGCTCCAATGTCAACATAGTTTTCAAATTCCCAGCTCACATTTAATCCTAGGCAGTATATATCTAACCAGTTTTGTGCCAAGAATTGTTCTTTAATATAAATAGCTCCTCTCTTTCCTCACACCTACTGCATAAGTTAGAGACAAGAGCCTTTTCATTCTTTGTTTTGCAGGGTTATACAAATTTAGCTCTCCCTGGTCCTTTGTATGATTGACTCTGAGTTCTCTCATGTTTACAAAAACGTTTACAAAAAATTTCCACCTTCCTGGGTTATGTTACCTCTGCCATGCACCTCATTCTCCAACATATATCTGTGTGTGAACGATAAAACATTAAACAAAAAGCAAACTTCTACTGATAGTTAATAAAGCCAGATAATATACAGTACAGCATATTTCTGTTAAATTTTCCAGTAGCATTTATTCAAAGCTCTCTTCAGCCTTGTAAAGGTGAACTGTAATGCTTTAAAACATGAAACAGCTTGAGGATGAACTCAGTAAACAAATCTATGCGCATTCCTTAATACATTGCTTTATAAACAGTTAATCCAACAAAATGCCTAAAAGCCATTTAATCTCTTTTCTATTTGTCACTTTCTGAATGTTAGGGATTGGCCACATATCTGTGGATGGTATCATTTACAGAGCTATGAGTTTTCTAATGAACATGCACCAATGAAGTGCATTCTAGTGAGACCATTTATCACATAATATGGCCCTCTTCCCCGATATTCAACATACAGTTGTCATGATTTCTATTTATAACTTATATTACCAGGGTTGAGACACTATCCTAAGCTCAAATATGACTTTGATTTATCTGTTTTTTCTTGACTCATATTGTAGACAGGCTTTGCAATACTATTCCCTGTACCTCTATGCTGTCTATAACATATTCATGGGCTGAAATTTTTTATTTTTATACTTTATTTGAATTCTTCTGGACTGCTTGAAGTGGACATAAACAACTACAATGATGATAGACACAGCTATGAACAAATTTCCTTAGATTTAACACCAAAATGCATTTACTTGCTCATGAAACAGGAGACGTGGTACTCATCCACACTACTGCTCTTAAAGCAAACTGATCTCTGTACATTTGTAACTTATTTCCATGCCTGTGCAAACATTTTACTTTCATTAGAAGCCATGGTTTGCCATGGCTCTGAATAAATGATGTGACTTTTAGTACACTGCTGGCTGTTAATTAATCATTTGCTATGAGATCATGTCTGTGAGTTCCATTATAGTCTTGAAATTTATCCCTAAACATAAATAATCAGTGATCATCGGCTTTAAAAATACATGGCTAATATTGCTTCTGTTTTCTTCAGACAGTCAGGAAAATATAGGCAGCTAGGTATGAGTTATTCCTTCATTTATCTAATATAATAATTTTTTACCAGTCTATAAGTATGGTAGGATCTACAACTTCTTCCACCAACCATGCTGACCACCTGACAACAGATGGTCTTTCACTGACTTCTGAAGCTAGGGAACAGGTCCGAAAGCCTTATATGGAGGTCCTATGAGTGTCAAGAGGACTGAGGAGTGGGGCATAGCTCAATCTTGCCTCCATTTAGATCTCAGAAAAGCCCCAACCAAAAAAGGAGATTCATGAGCCTCTCCACCTGCTGCCAAAACATTTTCCGTGGTTTTAACTTTGTGTCTTTATCTTTTTGCTTTTATTTTGTATCCTGCAATAGCACGTGGAGTCCTGAACTAACAGTGTGTTCCATTGTCCAACCCATGTACAAACACTGATAAAGTAACTTGTGTAAGGTCAAAGAGGACATTCATGAAAGAAATGGGATCTCAACCCAGTTACCAGTGCTTTAAGCCAGTGCTATAAGTCCTTTTGCTGGGCCATGCTTTTTGCAATACGGTTTCATTTACATACTGCTTTAAAAATACCCTGCAGATGGTTGCTTTTAGACAAATTAAGACCTCAGGCTAGATCGCCATTGCACTTTACAGGAATTACATGTTCAGCTCTTAACAGCTGGTTTAACATCTGCTTCCTCATGCACAACCAGTAAGAAATCCTACCCAGGCAAATATCATCTTTGCAATAGGAAAACAGTAGGCTGCCTCCATGATTCTGCATTACACCTTCACTTTTGAAGAACAAAGGTGAGTTAGGACACTTTCTTGAAGATATATCACTATATGTTTATAAAGCAGTCACCAGTGGTGAAAGGTAGCTTAAACTGAAAAGTATTGATGGTATTTAAGTTGCTCAGTCCTTCCCAATAGCACGCAGAGCACACACCAACAACTTTATGAGCTGTTTACTCCTTCCTCTGCCACACAAAATCACTGTCACATCACTGAGCGTTTTGAAGAAACGTAAATGTATCTTGTTCCCTGGGTGATGCCTGCACAGAGGGAGCCTCATTTGGCAAAAAACAGCCCTTGCCCTTCATCACTGATGTTTTTTTCTTCCCTGTTTGAACTCTAAAGAACCACTTTTTTCATGCTGAAGATTTCAGCAACAAGGGCATTCAGATGTGGCTACCTTCTTTTCCCTCCCTCCTTGCCCTCCTCTAATGACTCTGTCTTTCCTCTTCTACAAGTGACCTATTTGGATACACTGCAGTGAAAGACAGGATGGACTTATCCTTTTGCCATAATGATTCCTTTTTTTCAGCCTCATTATCATATTTCAAAATAATCTCCCACTCTATACCCCTATCAACCTTCCATAAACCACTGCCTTTTATCCCTGTTTTTGCATCTAGTCTGTCTTTCTCCCTTCCTTCTCTGCTATTTCTGTTTGGATTTCTACATTTTCTTATTTTACAGTCTGTTTTAAATTCCTTTTTCTTTTCACTCTTTCTTTATTCTCTTGCTCATCCCACCTTGTCTTCTGCGTTTGTTGCCTCACTGCTGGCCAGCAACATCTCTGCAATAAATTGTTTTGGATTTGGTAAGATTTTTCATCAGCACATCTCAAGTTTATTTCAAAAAGCAACAGCCCTGAGATAAGCTTTTTGAAAACCAAAATATGTTAGAGCTTGTCAAAGCCTGCAGAAAAGGACTAGCTTGTTTGCTTATGTTAACAAGACTCTTTAAATGCTTATAAGGTTGTTTCTGTTAAGTAATACCAGTCTACTGGTACTCAGCAACACAGATTTCCACCCACCTGCACACAAACCTCTCCACAGCCCTCAAGTGTGTCTTCCCGTCTCTTCTCTTACTGTTTGACAGCTGTCCCTGGCAGCCTCTCCTGGCTCTGCTGCTGGACTACTCCTCCTCTCCTCCTGCACTGTCTCTTGTCTCCAGTGGCAAGGGTCCCCAGACTGGGAGCATCACAGCACCACAATATCCTGGCAGCAGGCTGGGACCCTGCACTGCGTGTCAGCCCTGCCATCTGCAATGCTATCGCTGCCAAGGGGCATGCTGTGCCTGCCCAGGGGGATGCTCACACCGGCTGTGCCACGCAACCATCTCAGCAGCCTAGCCACACTGCCCCGGTCCTTGCAACTCCTGACACCCTGAGAGCAGCAATGTTTCTTTCAAGAGCAACACTTGTCTCTCTGCAATATACTTTTTGTCTCTGCTTTGGGGTGTGCTCCCGTGGCCGCAGCGCACAGTGTGGGCAACGCCTGCTACCCCAGCACAGCTTGCTGGTGGGGCAGTAAAACACCCATTGAGGGCATACTTGACTAAAAGCCTTAATGAAGGGTTATAGAAAATTTTAAAAACACATAGCACTCTGCTCTAGAGACTTAAGAAGACAGTGCAAGAAACAGAATAAATTAAAAAGTTAGGCTTCCTTGTTGTAACCCCTCTGTGTCCAAAAATTAGAGATCTAGGGACTTTCTGAACCAACAATTACATCTACACCTATGGATCCACCCTCCATGATATTTGTTTCTAGTATTTTTCAGCTATGTATTATTTGGTATTCCCCGTATCCAGTGATCACGAGCTTTAGTCTTTAGATGCTGTGAAGAAACGTACATTCTTTGGTTTGCCTTAAATCTTCTTTCTGATAGTTTAACTGGTTGCCACTAGTTCTTTTTGTTATGAAACATTGTGAATAACCACTTCACCATTCACCTTCGTATAATTAATCATTTTAATAAATTTTTACTATTTCTTCTTTTTCACAAGCAGAAAAATACCTCAGTCGAATGAAGGCCTCCTCATACCTCTGATCAACTCTGTCACACTTTATACATTTCTTAGAACTAATATGACTTTTTGGAAATGGAAGGGCTAACAAAACATCCAGTATTCAAGATATAAGCTTTCTGCAGATTTATATAATGCCAGGTTTCATTGTACTTCCTTGCTGAGGTGAAATTTTCTCTCTTTTTTAGCAATTTACTCTTTCCAAGATAACTACTCTTCTCCCCCACTAGACATCAGTTAAGTGATGCTTTGCATTGAATGTTTTCTGCTCCTTTATTACTTACTCACTTGGCATCGTGACATTTTCTGGCAAGTCTTCCTAGTCTCTTTTTGGATCTGGCTGCCCTAAGTAATTCTGCACCACCTGCAAAGTCTGCCACCTCACAGTTCACTCCTCTTCATGAGGTTGTTTAAGAGCTTGTTGAATACCACACATCCTGTGTAACTCCACTGGAACACCATTCTTCTCAGAAAACTCAGTGTTTATTCCTGCATTGTTTCCTTTCACAATTATTAAGCCATGACGATACCTGACCCCCCATCCCACTGCAGCTCCCTACTTTCAGAGCCTGTTAAAAGCCCAGCTAGACTATAATAAAAAAAAAATCAGCCTTGTCTCTGTTATCCAACTAGTCATTTTATATTCACATTTCCTTTAAAGCTCTGCCACCAAGATACCTTTAATCTGAATTCACTTTGAGACTTAGGCATGTGAAACGTAAATTGGAGGCAAACTGGCAAAATTGCATGTACTTCTGGAAGCAAAATCAGCTGCTGTTATTGAGTTCTCTGCAGATGCCCCCTCAAAAGCAGTCCCAAACAGAGAGGAAGAAGAAAAGTGCAAGGATGGGGAGGAATAAGTGGGACATCTCTACTCACTGGAAGTGAGAGAGGGCAGCCTCCCCACCTCCTCCCCACTCCATCCACTGCTCAACCCCTGCATACTGAAGCCCACTCTAAGCCATCAGATCATTCAGGCTTGAAATGCAAGCTTAACCATTTCAAACAGTTTAAATAATCCCCCTCTGGGACTGATTGTTCAATCTGCTATCACCAGTAACTGCCATTTACATGGCTTTAAAATTAGTTCACACATTTTGTCCATGGTGGCTCATTTCATGGGTTATGAATGCGTCCTACCTGGTAGCGAGGCAGTTAAGATGAGAGGAAATAAAATGAATTTCTGGAACCTCTCCATTGGAGCATTCTCTCCTGGTCCCTAAGGCAGAAAGCCACCAGCAGTCACTGCATACTTGAAGCTGAAGGACAGAACTTATCGAAAAACTCAGTAATGAGCTGCTGCTTTACGTCCTGTGATAAAATGTGACTTCATGTGACCTGTATCACCAACAAAGGGAGAAGATTAAATGAGGGAGGGTTTGGAAGGAGAGCAGTATATTTTTTCAAAACAACTGTTTAAAAAAGAAGTAGAGGAGATTTTTTCCAGCAGAGAAGCCTCCCCCTGAGGACCTTGCATCTTTTGCGCTTAGTCCCTCCTGGTTATTACAATTCCACTGCTTCAGGATTGACTGTGTCAAGGGAGCTCCATCTGCATCATTAAAGTTAATCATGAGCAGCTGGGAAAAATAATTCTCCAAGCTGCCCTCAATTGCATGTGTACTGTGGGTGAGACGACTATGCTGCTGGCGGTGTCCTGGCAGACTAATGAA
Organism: Gallinago jamesoni; assembly: GCA_025769975.1. NCBI lineage: Eukaryota > Metazoa > Chordata > Aves > Charadriiformes > Scolopacidae > Gallinago > Gallinago jamesoni. The sequence continues at coordinate 112,878,686 of JAOQGH010000001.1, read as the reverse complement.
CCCCGTTCTCCATCACTTACTGTCATGCAGGGCACCGGCCACTACCCTGGAGTTGGAGGGGCCCCGACCTCCGTTCAGAGGGGTTGTTACCCCACCTTGGGAAGCTATTGCTTCTTGTGCCAGGCAGCCTTCGGGAAGGCAAGTGGGAATATACCCCAAAGTGCCATTACTCCCAAAAGCTTTGTTTAGGAATAGCATTCCTATTCATACATTTCCAGGGAGAGCCTGGTACCACCACTGCTGTGGCAGACCCGTCAGGCCCTCACTGCACAGGGGCCACCTTAGCTAGGAGGAACGGTTCCTGCCACCCTTGGTTCTCCAACCCACCTGCCCTGAGGCAAGGATGAGAAACTCCAAATGTCCTCCCAGCTCCCCAGACTGAGCACTTAGAAAGGCTGCTGATGCAAAGAGGGTCCTCAGAACTATTCCTCTGAAACTGACAGTGACTCTTACACCCCAAAATAAAACACCAACAGTCCTCCACTGCAGTCAGAGATAAGATACAGAGCTTGGGTGGGAACCATCACCTTGCTTCTCCATTCTCTGCTTTTCCAGGGTTTGTGATTCACTTGTGTGATATTATTCTCCTCCCCCTCAAAATATGTGGGAGAGGTTGACAGCGCTGCTTGGTTTACAAACTTCTCAGCTGGGAAACCGAAGCTTGCCTTCATGAAAGGGATATGGGCCAGAGCATGCAGTTTTGTGGTCAGCACAAATTTCTTGTCAGGAAAGTGGTTTTGATTTCAGGAGTGTTCTTTGTGGCAGCTCTGTGCAATGCATAAATAAGAGTAACACCACAGAGATACCCTGAGTTTCCTGTACCTTTTTTTAACCGCCCTTTCACTGAAACCGAAACCACACCAAGGCACAAACCACAAAAGCCCTGGACCAGCTGTTTTGCTGCCTTTAAGCAAACAGTTAATTTTGCAGTTTTGTGCGAAGACCTTGTATTAACTCCCAGCAGGGCTTCTGTGAAAGTAGCGGCGATGGGATGGCATGGGGGTGGGTGGCAGGGCCTCCCATGGAGTGCCCATGTAGGAGGAATGTCCCGCACACAGACCTTCCCTGCTTTGAGGGGGGGGTAGTTTGTAGGCTGATTTGGGTTTTGCCCAGTGCGTTTTGAAAGGTTTTGGTTTTTTCTCACGTCCATGTTTGGTGTGTGGAGGTGTTCCCAGTGAGGCAGCTGGGACAGGAGGGTCACCGTGCAGGGCTGGGAGGGATTTCTCCTTGCCCTGTCACTCTGATAGCTCTCAGCACATACACAAACCAGTCAGTGCATTTTAAGAGTTCGTATTTTCTGTCATATGAAGCGAAGCAGCCCACATAAAGCACCAGGAAACAAATCCAAAACGTCAGGGCCATGTCATTTTCCAGGAAGCTGTGATCCCAGGCAGGATCTGCAGGGCTGGAGGTGACCTCACCAGCCCGGGCAGCAGCCCTCACACCTCCCCTTACAAATCCAGCTGCACCCACGCAAGCTGAGCCCAGTGAAGTTTTATGGAGAAGAATAAACTTGCTAGAATCTTATGCCCAAATTCAGGCCAAAATCAGAAAATAGCTTGAGGTGAAGTAAAGCGAGGAGGGAAAGGAAGGGATCTGTAATGTTTTGCTTTGCTTCATTTCAAAAGGGACTTTAAAAGGGACAGGAAATATTACCCGATCCTTGGATGAAACAGGATATTTTGGCCGATGATGAATTAAATACCGGGGGGGGGGGGGAAGTTGTGACTGGCATGGCCAGCGCTGTCACGCAGGGGCCTGTGGCCCCACTCTGAGCCCACTCCCTCCCGCCTGAGGCAAGGGGATAATATTGATAATATGGCTCTAAAGGAGCGGCAGCCGGAGCCGGCCCGGCACAGCACAGGGAGAGCCAAGGCATGCTGTGGGAGAGGGGGGTGGCGAAACACCCCTCCCTTGCCCCACCGCCACTGGCCCGAGGCTACCTTCCCCACTGCGGCAGGAGCAGGGGAGAGGGTTAAATTATCTTTCATTATCTCGGGAAGCAAATAATGGCTGCAGAGGGGTTACCTGGATGGCCTCCCCAGCCACCGTGAGGGCGTCTCCAACCGCTTTCCCTTCAACGACGGCCCAGGGGGACGCAAGAGGAGGCCGGCGGCGTTCAAAGCCAGGGGCCCCGGGGCCGGCCCTCACCTCCTCGTCCCATGGAAACCCTCCTCAGGTGCTGGGGCAGCTGCCTGAGGTGCTGCCGGGAAGGAACATCGACCTCAGCCGCCTCTCAGCCGCCCCGGGGCGGACACCCGCCCTGACATTCGTCCCCCGGCGATACGATACGGTGAGGTAAGGATTGCCTCTCCCCTTCCCCCCGCCCAAATACGCCTGTGGCTGTGTTAATATTTAACCGGTCCTGCAGGAGGAAGTAAGGCACAGACGCTGACACACACACGTGGGAGCAAACTCCATGCCGCCCTCCCAACCCAAAAAGCTGGATGGGTGCTGCCGCCTGACGCCTCTGCAGGGGACAGCCATGAGGCCTTGCTGGGACACGGTGTGGGGCAAGCGAGGAGGCACACGAGTTATTTTCCCTGGATTATAAGTGGTCAGGTGAGTGCATCTGTGGCGTGCAACATGTCAGAGGGCAGAAGCACCCGCCTGGGGGCTCTGCTCCATCTGTGCCCCCACCAATGGGGGCTGTCACCCACGGCTGGGAGTGCTGAGGTCCATCAGCAGCCCCCACTAGGGTGAGGGGCTGAGCCAGGGCCAGAGACCATCCAGGGAGTCCAGTCAAGAGCTGAAGGAGATGGGGCCAGGGACAGGACTGGAGATATGGCACTAAGGGGCCCATCCAGGGAACAGGGCCAGACACAGGGATGGGGCAGGCTGATGGCCCTGCAAGGCTGACATGATGCCCTGGGCCATAGGGAGGGGCTGATGGCCCTGGGGGGCAGAGATGTTGCCCTGGGCCACAAGGAGGGTAGGGGAACCCTGCAGGGCTTGCCAAGGGAGGATCCAGCCTGTTGGTTGCCCTCAGGGCCTCGGCAAAATGTGTCCTTACTGCTTTATAGGCAGCTGGTGAGAAAACTGAATTGGTTTTCCATATTTTAATGGTAAACACAGTCTCTGAGTGATTCTTTTCCCCTTTTTTTTATTTTCATATTCCTTGTTCAGTTTTCATTTTGAGGATTTTTTTAAGTTACGTCAAGAAGTTGTTCATTAAAACATTTCAATAAATTCTGTAATACTTTGTGTTTGTTTGCTCAGTTAAATAACACCTTTTCCTACCGCTTTGACAATTGAGTGTTTCTACCAAAGCTGCCGTACTGCTCTCTCCATAGCTGCAGCCTTTGTCTTCCTCTGAGAGCTGAACTGCATCATCATGTAATGAACTGCATTACACCATCGTTGGTCAGTGAGTTTCAACTGATGTGGCACATCAGATTTTTATCATGAGTCCATCTGCCAGGAAGCTTAAATTGTAAAGAAGGGACATATGACTTTCCTGAACTATTTTTTCTACTAAGCACAGTAACAGTTCTAGCAAGTAGAAACTAATGCCACACTGACTCAAAATCACAGAATCATAGAATCGTCTAGGTTGGAAGGGATCTTTAAGATCATCGAGTCCAACCAACAACCTAACACTGCCAAAACCACTACTAAACTATGTCCCTAAGAACCATGTCTAACTGAAAATGAAACATTCTGCTTGGGGAAATTTGATCAAAACTAAATTTCAAAACCTTTGCTTTATTAGAAAAAATATCACCTTGATTTGTTAAAAAAAAATAAAAATAAAAATAAGCTATGAAACTGAAACCTGCCGGAAGTTTTTTTTGACCAGTTATAAGTTTTTCTTTTTGCTTCCTTGCTTTTACAAACATCTCTTTTTTTAAGTCTGAAATCTCACACTGTTGTTCCACCAACAGACCTACTTTCATAACAATATGCTTGAAATACCTTCTTTATAGTTATGTCCAAATAAAGCCAGAGGAAGAAAAGGGTAACATCTAATGAGTAGATTCCACCTTCAGTTGCCCAAGTAGGAAAAGTCTAGAAGGTTAAAATGGATCGACTGGCTTTTCAGCTTGAATTAATAAAGATAACTCCTTGTAAAAATTCTTTGGAAAGAATAATAGCTGCTTTTAAAACTTTTACAAAACTATAATTTGGCACTACTGAGAAGAGATTGGCTCTGTTATCTTTGTAATTGCTCTTCAGGTGGATTTAAGCTGCTATTAGATCATCCCTTAACCCCTTCTCTGCCAGACTAAAGCCTTGCTCCCTCAGCATCTCCTCATTGATGCTGTGCTCGAGATCCTTGTCCACTTGATATCCTGCCACTGGACCCTCTCTGACTTCTTTACATCCTGCTTGAACCAAGGAGCACAAAACCACATAGAGATTTCAAGATGTGCCTTGTAAAGGAGAATAATAGTTTGTCTGAATTTGCTGGCAACAGTTCTCTGAGAATAATAGTTTGTCTGAATTTGCTGGCAACAGTTCTCTGAATGCTCCTAGTACATGGTTTGTCATATTCACAATGAGAGGGCATTGCTGGCTTGTATTCACCCTGGTGTTCTTTTCACCCAGGTCATGTCATCAAGATTTCTACCCACCATCTCTTAGGCAGTGCCATCACAGGCTATACCTTGAGGTTATTGCAGCTAATGTACAGAACTTTGTGCTTCTTCATGCTGGATTTCATGAGGTTTCTGTTGGCCCGGTCCTCAAGCTTTATCAAGGTCCATTTGGATGTCATGTTGCTGCACCTGTGCTACAGCTGTTGCTATAACACCAGCTAATTACAGGCTGATCCACTATCACTTTACCACACGGCAGTCTGTCATGGTCTGTAAATTAGCTGTATCCTTAAACATGTATGGACATAAAGATGCATACACCATTCTGATGACCCGCATTGCAGGCATTTCATTCCCGGCCTTTCAACGTAGAGAGGACAGGTTGAAGCCCACAGTGGGAACTGGGTATGTTGTGGCCTAGAGCATCCACTGTGTTTATGTCCTGCTCCAGATCTGACCCCAGTGGGAGTCATCAGGAGAGCACCTGTCACCTTCACCCACACACATGCTGGTTTAGCTTCATCAGCTGAGATCCTTCTGGGTGAATCTGGTGCACAGTGACTGGATTCAAATGTCCTTTGTTTTCCCTGGGGCTGCTTAGGCAACCAACACATGTATTAATATTTTATTAATTATTTATTATTGCCCTTGTTAGTTCTTTCCTTACTTTGACTTTCCTAATGGACTGTGATATCGTGATGAATACAACCGTTGGCATCAGTTAGGATGTGCGTGGGATATGACATTACACAGCATGGTAAAGTGTTCAAATCCCCAACTGCTGAGAACAACGTGCACGTACAAGGTTACCCATGTTCATGACTCTTCAAAAGATCAGGTCCTAAGTTTGTCAGTCTGATGCAAATGGAAAATCATTTTGTGAATCATCAGCGTGTATACCAGGCGGATTCCTACCTCCCACTCCACTTTCTCTAGCCACTTCTTTCCAATTCTCCCTTTTTCTTCCGCTTGTGAGTAGGAGGATTTTTATTGGCTTTTCTTTTTTTCTTCCCTAACCCTTCCAAACTCTATTTTGCACACCATATCATTTCTTCTGTATAGTTTGCAGACTGTGTAAACTGCTGGAGAACCCTCGACATTTTTTGTTCTGGGGTGTGTTAGTCTGAAACATATGTCTATACATCTTGCTGTGCAAACCCACGTAACAAGCTCCAAGTGAAATGGACTTTCTGAGAGTCTCTTAGTGAAGCTGTCTGTCATTGTCATTGTGGCCTTAAGTGTAATTTTTTTTTTTTTTTCTCACAAGAGAATTGGGAAAATTGTTGTGATGAAAAATGAAGTGCATTTAGACACCTTCACTTGTAAATTACTTTTTACAGTGAGAAGGGAGCAAGGGAAATCACTGGTCCTTATACTTCCATGCTGCACATTAGGTTATTTAACTGAGTCAAAGAAAATATGATTAGAGGATGCAAGCACTACAATAGCAGAGAAGAGATACTTACAACATTAAAGCTGATTTGAGATCAGTCCTAGAAACAGGAATCAAATTCTTAATTTTCCCATGAAAACTGGTTTGAAAAGGGGTTTGAACATTACAAAGATTTTGAGAAATGTCTCCCTATTAAAAAATAAATTTTCTTTTCTCTAGTGAAGAACAGGAGAAATGAAACATCTAGAAAAGACTAAGATGACCTAGTGACCAAATTAGCTGTTTCTATCTTGAAGCCTACAGGACATTTCTGTCTAGTAGCTGATCAGGCCATAGAGATGCTAAGCCATAACTTTTCCAGCTCTGCCTCCTGTTTTTTTCTTCTTTCTGTGCTCCTACTTCTTTCCTCTACTGTTGACCAAAATATTTGGTACACTGAAAGACGTGATTCTTATTCAAAACAGATTTTATTAGTGTTAGCTGTAGAAGTCTAAAAGTGAGATACATAGACCCATCTCCTTCTCTCACAAGCTTTAGTTTTCAAAATCTTTGAATTAGTCTGTTAATATATTGAAGACTCATCACAGTTTTAAGCTTTGATTCAGATTTTTCTTTAATCACAGCCCTAGAGGAAAAGCTCCAGAAATAACAGTGCTGTGCCATTTCCTTTCATTTTGTATTACCTATGTGAATGTTGAGATGCATTTTCCCCTACATGGTTTCCACTTTGTAGAATATGAGAGCTCTGAAGAACCCTTTCTGCTTTCAACATCAAGCACAGCAAAGACTCAGTGCTTGCTGTCTGCTGCATATGTATTTAGGCGAAAAATTAAGGTACTTCAAATGTCTCTACCCAACACTGTCCTAACATTTGTTCCATTCTAAATTAAACCTCTGTTTGTAAAAGATGGTATGCTGAGTGAACAAACAGGAATTACTGGACAAATATATTAGCTATCTGAAAGATACTGTCTCTTTCCTGCGACTTCCCTGTTGAATAGTTGATGTGATACAAAATGAGTCTGTGGGGGCACTTCCAGAGGAGTTACAGTCCCTGTGAATACTGGTAACTATACACAGCATGCAGGACCCTTTACTCATTTACTGTTCACCAGCTAAGACACAGGAATCAATCCTAAACTACTTACCAACCATTTTTCCTGTAGTCATTAAAGATATAAGAGCAGTACCAGATGATGCTTCACCTATCCTGATATGGGAGTCTAAGGAAGGCAGGATATGTCTACCATATTTATATTCAGCCTGCCAATATCCGAAGGGAGCCTACAGCCTAGGAGAGACAGAGAGGGACTCATTGCCAGGAAGTGTAGTGACGGGAGAAGGGGTAATGGTTTTAAATTGGAAGAGGGGAGATTTAGATTAGATATTAGGAAGAAATTCTTTACTGTGAGGGTGATGAAGCACTGGAACAGGTTGCCCAGGGAACTTGTGGATGCCCCATCCCTGGAAGTGTTTAAGATCAGGCTGGATGGGGCTTTGAGCAACCTGGTCTAGTGGAGGTGTCCCTGCCCATGGCAGGGGGGGGGTGGAACTCAATGGTGTCTAAGGTCCCTTCCAACTCTAACCATTCTATGATTCTATGTCACCCTTTGCTGAGGCCTGCCTCATTATTTTCACTACAGAGTAGTCTGAAAGCCTGGGTTAGACTGGACATCCTGTTTTATGCTAGATAAGTTAGCTGAGACCAATTCCACCAACAGAAGATGCTTCCTGTTGATTTGAGGACTCCTGTTTTACCTCTTTCCTAGGAAGGCAGGTCATCTTTGTCTTGACCTAAAGACTCATGAAGTGATTCTGTCATGAATCTAGGCCTGGGTAAATTCTGAAAAACCTTGTAACACCAATATAGTTCATCGGATTTTTTCGTTCAGCTTTTTTTTTTCTCTTGTTGATTGTTATAAAGCCATAACTCTGTGCAGAATTGCTGTGAGTCCTTAATGAGGAAAGCTTTGGATATAGTCTTCTTCCAGACTTTCACACACAAGAGGCCACAGGGTTAAACACGTTATTTGCATGAATGTCCTTGCAGTTTTTATTCGGCCTTATTAAATCTGCACAACTGGAATGTAGTTCTCCACTACTTTCCTGCCAGTACTCCTTCTGAGCTGCATTCCATGTTTCCCCTTTGCCAGGTGTATTCCTCCTCTCCAGCACTGAAAAAGTGGTAGCTGGTAAAATGAAAATGGCATTATTCAGGGGACATAGATGAAGACATTCATCATGGAGTCCAGACGACAATAAGTAAGAAAGTTTAACACAGAATGAAAGAAGATACAGCTTTCATGCTGTAAGGAGGAGTGTAAATCAAGGAAGGAAATTTTTAGTGCTCTCTGATACATCAGTTGCCCTGGCAACATTTTCTTTAGCTTTAGAAATGTTTTGTCTCTGGTCCAAACAGTTAGCTTAATTGCTCTGGTTATCATTCAGTTTATTCTAAGGAACTTTTCAATGTATGATAGCGTGCCAAGAAAATGTAAACATCATTCTCTATACTCATTATAATCACTATTACAATTTTCATTATTGCTTAGGGTCGTGATTTTTGGACTCCCTCCTGAGCTTTATATGCACAGCTGGATTCTTCAAGGAGTTCAGGCAAAGTGCAAATCTATCCAGAGCTCCTTTAAAATTGGTGTGCTCAACACCTATCAGTCAGTGCGTGGTAAGTCCAGCTCTAGACATGTCAGATGAACAGAGCAGAGCACAAGCTTTGTCAGTGACACGCATACACAAGCACTATGCCCAGGGCTCCAAATCCCACAGGACTTCCCTGATAAAGTCAGGAAAACTACCCTGAGACTATGAAATGATACCCGTTTTCTTTATTTCCTGATGATTTTGCAAGGTTGCCAGTTATGAGAAATGTTAATACTTACACGTCTGAAAACAGAATATTAATGAATATTCCGTAAGTGACCTGCAGGCATGATCCAAATCAACACTGCAATGATGAGAGAGTAGATTATCACCATAAACGTAGGCACTATATTGGAAGAGCTGCGTCTTTTTTGCATTTTCATGAAATGCTTCCTTATGACTGACATCTTACTGCTCCCTTTGGGCATTCAGTTAAGATCACCAAGTAGAAATGGAAGGTGTTTTTTTCTTAGAAATAAATGTCTCCTGTGCACTGTATCTGTGATACAGAATCTGTGACTGAAAGCTGCCTTTTTGCAGTGAAAGAACTTAAGTCCCTTGCAGAGATGGTTCCAGATATTCAATTTCTCTTTATGTAGTAAGGTAATGGAAGTGCTCATGAGCACTGCTGTATTTTGGCTTTCCCTTATAGAGGAGCAGTAAATTTTATTTTGATATTCAGCCATTTCCTTTGCAACACTTGCCTACAAAGTAAGATTCCCTAAAAGTTTAGAGAACTGATGAGTGCTGAAAGATCTCAAGAATATAGTAGACTGGTATGTTTACAGGCTAAAGTTTCCAGTCCCCTCTTCTCCCCTATTCCATGCAGCACTTCCTAAAGCTGAAGAAGATGGTACCGCTCGGTTACTGTGGCTTCTGGCAGCAAACCTCCTGCCACTTGACTCATACCTGCAAGGCACGATGTGTCTGGCCTCAGCATAAGAGAATGGGTTTCCCAAAATGGGCTGGGGAGCAGGTGAGCACAGAGGTGCATCGGACACTTTAACCCTTGGCACCAGGCCCTCCTTGCCAGCAGCAAGCGCTGCTGTTCTGCCACCTCCTCTCCCCCGGCAGGAGCATGCTACATTAGTCACACACACCACAGCTCACTCCCACTCCTGCCTCACGGCTCACTTCACTCTTCTTTTTAATTCCCTCGTTGAACCTTTACTAGCAGAAGCACATGTAAAAGCTTCAGGTCCCTTTATGTACTGGAGTCAAACATTTACTTACAACTGCTGTTCCAGCAATAACAATTAAATTAAACATGAAGGGAATGGAGCCGCCTGGCAGATCTACAAGCTGGAGGTGTAAATCACACCCCATAACTAATTTATGACATTCTGTGCCTACAGCTGTATGCTGGTGGTTTCTAAGTGTAAGGGCGGCTGTGATTTCTAAGTGCTTTTGGTGGCGGAAGAATAGGAAGCTGATTACACAGGCCTCTGTCCCTGCACCCAAAGTCATAAATTAAATGAGGTCAGGTTAGATCAGTAGCTGAACACAAGGGACATGGTGTATATGGTTCAGTTGGAAGGGACTTGGATTTTTTTTCCTCACAAAAATAATGTATCTTTGAATTTGTGAAACGTAAGACAACAATAACATTATTTTTCAATCACTGAAATTGTCCAATTACATTTTTCAGTGAAAATGAACTTCACTGAACTTTTTAGAAATCACAGAAATCACAGAATTGTGGTGGTTGGAAGGGACCTCAGAGATCATCGAGTCCAACCACAAAAAAAAA
>JAOQGH010000001.1:112839885-112859549 GCA_025769975.1 Gallinago jamesoni | reverse complement strand
TAGGGATGGATCTTCTGGGAAGCACTACTGAGGAGAAGGATCTGGGAGTCCTGGTAGATAGCACGCTTTCCATGCGCTAGCAATGTGTCCTTGTTGCCAAGAGGGCCAATAGGATCCTGGGCTGCATAGGAAAGATTGTGGCCAGTAGGTCGAGGGAGGTCATTCTCCCTCTCTACTCTGCACTGGTGAGGCCACAACTGGAATCCTGTGTCCATTTCTGGGCCCCCCAGTTCAAGAGGGACAGGGAACTACTGGAGAGAGTCCAGCGTAGGGCAACCAAGATGATTAAGCGATTGGAGCACCTCCCTTACAAGGAAAAGCTCAAGGAGCTGCGACTCTTTAGCCTGGACAAGCAAAGGCTGAGGGGAGACCTTATTTATGTTAAGTATCTAAAGGGTGGGATGAAGGATGATGGAGCCAGACTCTTTTCAGTTGTTTCCAGCGATAGGACAAGGGGCAATGGGCTCAAGCTGGAACATAGGAAGTTCCATTCAAATATAAGGAAAAACTTCTTCATGGTGAGGGTGACAGAGCCCTGGAACAGGGTGCCCAGGGAGGTCGTGGAGTCCGCTTCTCTGGAGATCTTCAAGACCAGCCTGGATGCAGCCCTGAGTGATGTGCTCTGGGCAATCCTGCTTTGGCAGGGGAGTTGGACTAGATGATCTGTAGAGGTCCCTTCCAACTTTGACAATTCCCTGATTTCGTGATTCTGTGAAACGCACACTTCCTGGGACAAAGTCTCCTTTCGTTCTGACTGTGTGAAAGCTGGAAAATACTAGCTTTTGTCACCAGTTTAATCAGCAAAAGCAAATTCTGGCTTATCTGGAGCTGGTAGGAATGGTGTTTGTTCTTTCTCAAATCAAATTGCAATTACCCACAGAGGTATTTGTGGAGAGGATTGGAGGGAGGGTTTGCAAGGACCCACGTTGCATCAGTAGCACCTTGAGCTTTCCCAGTTTGGTGTCTCAGCTGTCTCTGCCTCTCCAGCCACATATAGGAGGGAGCCACCCAGATAACATGCCCCAGCTGCAGCTCCTCACCCAAGCCCTGCAGAGTCATGCAAGCCTCCAGACCAGGCATAGTGGAGGAATCAGCCTCCCTGTCCATACAGGACTGCACCCCATCCTCTGTTGCAATCAAATTTCTTCTCTGTCTCACTCGCTCAATAGCCTTTCCCCAGTACAGCACCAGTTCCCCAAACTCCCCTCTCCAGCAAAACTCAGCAAACGTGGGAGTGCACACAGGTGCCTCATCTGATGGCCCTGTCTTTAATTTTTCCCCCTTGGAGAAGAAGAAGAGAAGAGCTGCCCCAAATAGTCCTGAGGTCAGCAGGAGCCCAGAGTGCGGTAGGGGACGCTGTTGGAAAAGAAGCATTTGCATAGATACAGCTTTGGTGTCTCAAGCTTGGCAATGTGTTACAGGGTTAGTATTTCCTGAAAAAACACCAAGGGGAAGGGTGACAAGAGAGACAACCAGCTTCCTCTCACTGAGGTCCTTTTCCTCTTAAAACCATCTTCTTGTTTTCAGGCGAATGGGGAAAATTTTGAAAGTTAAAAACCACTTTTTACTAACATAGGCAGATTGGTTCCTTGAATTGCTTGAGTTGGCCTATCAGGCAATTAAATCACCCAGGTATTGGCTTCCTCCCTCTGGGATGCTCATCCCTCACCCCCCCTGCACACAGCAGGCTTAGCTTCCCGAGTGAAGCAAATGCTCTGTCTTCCCAGCTGCCTGGGAGAAATGCTATGTATGAAGAACATACAGAAAACAATGGCTTCTCTTGTGTTTCAACAGGTCAACATGGCTGTGACTGCATTTAGCAAATCCATCACCATCCATCCATCTGAAGTGTCTTCTTGTACAGCAGAGATATGAGAGTAGTTTAGGCATAACAAGGCCTGTGGTTTCTAAATTATCTGTATTTTTCATCCTTTGCCTGCATCTGACAAATAATACAGTCTGCGATTCAAGATTTCCAGCCGGCTTGCACGTATCTCCATGGAACAGTCCTGGAGATGTTAACATGAAGTGGATGTTAAGTTCCACTTAAGGACGTGTTCCAGAAAGCAACAGAGACTTACTGGCAACCAATGTCTTTTCTAGAGGTCATTTTGAACAGCATCCAGTATTTTAGCATCAAAATGAATCTTTCAGGTTTTTTAGAAAATGCTTTTGCCTGAAGTTATACTTGAATTTTCTCTCTGATTTGGGTCCAAATTTGCAGTTTGTGATTATCTCAAAGCTTTTCCCGTCTCCTGTTGTTCCCACTGCAAAATACTTCGTGTAGGGTATTGCCAAAAAATTACCTTCTTTGTGTCCTAGAAGACGGTTTGTTTAAACTGACAGGCACAGTGTTTCATGGCTCGTGTAGATCCCAACAAGGTTTTCTCTAGAGCCTGGGACCCAAGCAATGTGGGCTACAGGAGCCTGCAGCCCAGTGCTCTTCTAGCACATGCCTGAAACGAACACATGAAGAAAAGAAGGTAGTCAAGGTCTATGATCCAAACCAGCAGAACTGCAGCCCTCTACTTTGCGAGCACCTGTTTCTAATCGTGGCATGAACTTCCTCCTGCGTTCTGCCGTGGTAGGCAGGTTGGCTATAGGTTCTCTCTGTTCAAACCATTAACCCTTGTGTAACTCCTTCGTGTTGCACAGTGACAGGACTGTGGTAACTCCTGTGACCAAGCCTAGTTGTTCCATCAAAATTAATCTGACACCTCCTTTAGGTCTGTTAATGAGTATAATTATCTAAACGGCACCAAGAGATCAAGACTACATGCCATATAGGTCAGGAAAAGCAATCTGGCCTGAGGCAGAGAGAGGTAAGTAGGTCTACAGTCCCCCCGAGACACAGACTGAAAATACCAATTTAAAGAAATAGTCCGCCTAACTTTTCTGGGGCAAAGCTAGAGTCGTGCTGCTGAGTTCAGTGAGTAATGGGTGTTGGGTCCGCATTGAGGTCACACGCATCAGCCAGGGAACAACCCAAAATGCAAATGTCCAAAGTGTTTCCAAGCATCTGGAAGAGCTGCCACTTTGTAAATGGAGACGCGAGCAGCGGTGACGAGGCAGGCCCAAAAGCAGAGGCGTGATTTTAGCGCGTAAACAGGAGTTACGACCTCAAATACTGCACAGTTACAAGTTGGCAGATACGTTCCCGTTTTCCTTTCTTAATAATTGAAAGTAACATGTGCCCCAGTATAAGTGCTAATAATGCCAGCTAACTTTTGGGTTTTCTCAGAATACAGCCTCTAAATTGCTTTCTCAGAAGCTCAGCAGGACATGGAGACGGACTAAACACTCATAGATAATAAGAACATGCCAACTACATCAGGAAACATTTTTTTTGTCCCTAAATGCAAGCATTTCAGAGGAGCAGAGGCGACTTGGAGCTTTCAAAGATGACGTCTCTGGCAAGGCAGTGAGTTCAGCAGTGGCCGGGCCACTGTTTTTAAGGGAAGACACATGGGTAGCTGGGCTTCCAATTTAGCTCAGGCTCAGAAGTCAGGGAAGGATGACAGGTGCCTCTGGCCCAGCAGCTTTTGGCTCTCCACCCACTCCGGAGCAGGACGCTGCCTGATGCCTACCAGACCTTGTCAGGAACAGCAGTGCCCACTCAGGTCCCACACAGGACTATCAGAAACAGTGGTGGTCAACCTCCACTCAAAATAAAGGGACACACAGGGACAGACTACCCTGCCTCATCCCCTGGGAGCTCTGGCTGGCTCCTCCTGCCCTGTGGGCTTGGTGGCAGCATCCCATGGAGCCTCCTGAGCCGGTAGCACCGTTTCCAACCAAAAGACCTGCACACGACACAAACAGCCACCAAAATTATGAGGCTAAACATGTCCTTCCTGGCACTTTAAAATGCCACTTTGCAGCAGGAGGTTTTTACAACAAAATGTTAACAACGTCCTCGCCCAAACCAAATGTCAAGACTGACAGGCAAGAAGGGTGGAAACCTGGAAAGGGTACAGGAAAAGGGAGAAACTTTTTCTGGTGCCCTTACTGTCAGACCACAGAAAACCTTTTTCTCTTTGCTACCTCTCACCAGTCTCTGCTATCAGGATTGTCTCTCCTTGTCACCTTGTCAGCAAGTCACGGCAAGACACTCTTCATCTGCTTCATACATGCCAGTTTCTATCATTTAAGCACTGAGTTGCTAGGCACTTTGTTTACAGCCAAATCCTCTCCCTTTTTTTTTTCTTTCCTTTCTTTTTTTCCTTTTTTTTTCTTCCCTTTGGTCATTTTTTATCTCTTCGGTTTCTTTGTCTTTTTTTTACAATGCTGCAGGGCAAATTAGCTTTCCCAGCTCCTCCCCAGGGACCTCTGCACTATTCCCAGCCTGCAATGACCGGGCGTGCATGGGGGAAGGGGTTTTGAGAGGTGGGTGCTTTGGGTCCTTAAAATAAGCCTCTGGCTCTCCAGAAAGGCCTCGATGTTTTACAGCCAGGGAGCTGACTCTGGGGAGCAGGTGAGCCATCCACCCGTGGTTACAGACCCACAGCAGGAGTCCTCATCCCCAAACACTACATGATCAATTAGACAACAGATAGAAAAGGAGCATTATTGTTACTGATTTGCAAATCCAACCACGTTGCCTGGCTTATGTTCTGTCATTATATTACTAATACCCATTTAGCTGATTGACCCTGTAATTTTAACATCAGATTGAATCTTCTCTGTAGAAGGTTGAGACGGTTTTATTTACCACTTTGGATTTAAATTAGAAAAGAAGAAATAAATTGGAAAAAACCAAAAAGATGAAGAGTAGAAAGAAGCCAAGTTTTGACTTGAATAATTCCATTGGGGAAATAATAGTGATATGTTAATTTCTAGATTAATAATAATCCCAATGAAATGCCGTGCATATGTACATAATACAGATGTGTACACACATATGCATACAACTGCATTGTTTTTAGTGGCATGACCAACACAGCCTAAACACTGTTGAAATTATAATAAGCAAAGAAACTTTTTTCCCCAGCAATCAAAGAAAACCGTGACCAAAAAAGGAGACTTTAAAATATAAAATCGGTTTAAAATCCAATAAAGGAGTAAGAGTTCCTGAAAGATTCACCTTCTTGCCCCAGATCTCCTCCCATTGTGCTATGACACAGATGGCTTCAGAAGAGCCCCCTGACTCCTTAACCTTATTGTCTTCAAAGAAAAAAAGCCACCATTTCCTCCTTCAAATCATGTTTTCTGTACGACAGAGGGCAATGTACTGGTGATTAACTACAGGTGCAGTATATGTGTATAAACACAACCACATCACACCAGCTCTCAGAGGCAAGGCACAGGCACAGGAGGAGTTCTACAAGCAACATTCACCCGTTAAAAAGGTACGTCTTCATTATTACAAGGGAAAGAACAAACATTTGCAGGTCTCACACACTTGAAAGCACAGCCCTTCCAGTTCAGATATGGAAGTGTCACCTCGGGTGCAGAGATTTTCATTACCGAAATGCTTGCAAGTGGTTGCACAGCCTCTGGGTTCTGCCCCTGAAGACTACCCAGGCAGCCAGTACCTAAAGGAGAATTAAGATCATGGCGAGCGTATTCTTGCAGAGGGAAGAGGGATGGCATTTGTGGCACAGGGATCTTCTGAATCAGAGGCTGCATCTTCCTCTTTATTAAATAAAATCATCAAGAGTCATTAGCTCTTGATGTACCTTAATCTCGTGTACCAAACCATGATTACTTGCTCATGACACTCGTTTGGAAAAGCCAAACAGCATCAGCAGAACAAAACGCAGCAAAAAGTTTGGCAGGATGTTGCTGTAATATCACAGGAAAAATGTGCTGTGTCTGAAGAGTCAAAAAGAGATGGCTCCAGGGACTTGAGCCAAGTCAAGAAAGCTTACTTCTATTTTAAAATATCACTTCACTTTTCCAAGCTGCCTGCAAAATTCTCATGATAAATCCTGGCCCTACAAAGCCCACCAAAATGTCAGCTTGGGTATTTAGTAAGGCCAGACCCCTTTTCCAGGAAGGACAAAGGCGCTACAGTGGAATTTGCAATATGGACTGTTAGGCAACCTGTCGCAAAGTTCTGACTATCACCACAGAGAAACTGTACAGGACAGCCACCACAGCCCAGCCCCTGGTGCGGGCGCCTTTTGTCCTTTTTAGGAGCATATTCGGACAGTTTTGACTTAATCCACTTCTACAGGTGATCTAAATACAGGTGGCAGGCAGCCAGCAAAGAGGCACCCTCTCTTGCAGGCAGAAAAACAGCAGTGCCTCTGGAGTACTCCCTCCTTGTTCTCCCAGGAGGAACTTTTCTCGTATTGGTAGTCATTTTTTCCAAGCATTCAGCTGAAGAGTCTTCCCTTTCTGTCCCGGACTTCCCTTCACCCTCTGTGTACCAAACATCCCTTCCTGGGTTTGTCTTCCATGCTAACAGACTCGCTTCTTCTAATGCTCCCTCTTTTCCTACAAAGTCCCCATCTTCCATTTATCACTGATGCTAATGAGCTTATTTAAATTTTTTAAAAATGGCCTCATGAATCAGCAATTTCACTACAATTACTGTTTTATTTGCTATACTCCAGACTCCAGATCTCACCAAAGATAAGCAATTTTCCATGATGGGGTGAATCAGAGCAGCCTTAACCATTATAAAGCCATGTGGTTCGTTGTGCTGGATAGGAACAAAATCCAACTCATGGCCACTCTCATATCTTCCTAAGAAAATACAGAAATGAGAAAAATTGTTCTTTAAGCTCTTGCTGCCAAGACTATGACTCCAAAAACCTGGTTCTCTGAGCTACAGGAGCATTGTGCTTCAAAAATTGTATGTATAGTGTATACCGCAAATTATTTATTGTACCCTTATTTACAAGTAGTGCTACAAGTTGAACTTTTCATCTCAATTAAAAAGAGAAATAAGCCTGAAAACGGTATTTCAGACAGGATGAGGGTCTCTCCCTTGGAAGCAATCTCAAGATACATGAAGAAAGAAGGAAGAGAGCACTGCAGAGAAGAGAGAGCTAAGGAGTTTGTACAAATAATGTTCAAAACAGGAAAAATTACCAATAAAGACATTCCAACATCACTCTTAAGTCTTTCGTAAACCGAGTACTGCTCAGCCCTGCAATATCACTGTAAGGTGAGGACTTGTCAGGATGCTACCTTTCAGATAGCTGGGGCTTTTTGGTTATTTTAAGCTGGTGCGGCACTTGTACGGAGTAGGTGAGCCTGATGCTCGTGTCATTCTGCGCCCTTTCATTTCATGCCACATTTTGGCACATGAGTTTTTTAGTGCTTGGAGCTTTGCTCTTCCCCTATCAATACCACAGCTGAACTAAGTCTTTGCATTTACATGTCAGTTAAAGAGACAGTCTGGTACTTTGGAGGATAACGTTCCTGGGTATCCTTTAGTTTCCACCCAGGATAGAGCCAGCTCAGGAAAAGCCACTCAGGCTCCTCTCACCACCCCAGCCCTGTGCCAAACGCTCACCAGGAGAGATGGGGTCCAGCTCCTTTTCTGCTTAGCAGGGCTAAGGCAGAAAGCAGAGGAACAGAAATCCCACTGTGGGGCCCTCACGCTGGCAAATCCTCTGTAAATAACTCCTTGGCTCTAAAAGTGCTGATTATACACAGTAATGATTTTAGGATCAGGCCCGATGGCTGCTTTTTTAAATTACTTACCTGTACCTCATGGATCTTCTTCTTTTTAAGCATTTCACCCAAGGTCTCAGCAAACACGCAGGACAGCGAAGAAAACGTGTGTTGGTCCTAACTGATCCCGGTCTTTTTCTGGGGACAGGCTCACAGGCTGCCAAAATAATTCCCCATCTTAAAACACACGCTAGATCCTCTGGTAAATGAGATTACTTATTACTACCTTCTTACTAAGGTAAGTAAATCAAATCAGTATACTCCTCATGTCAATTAACTCAATGCACCTCATTGCCCATTTTACCAGAGGATGGGTGTTGCAGCCCGGAGCCCTCAGAAGAACCCTGAGCCACCACGGGGCCACACGCCACTTGGCTCAGGCAAGTGATTTCCCCCGGTAAGGAGGTCTGGACTTTGATGCCTGTCTTCAAAGTGGGGTTCCACCTGCCACCCCCTCTCATCTTGCTCTCCTAACCCAGCCACGGAGGGCAGAGAGTTTCACAAAGTGGGTGATGCAGCTCCAAGGGTGCGTCCATTGGCAAACGGACTCCCCTGCCCGCAGTCATACCTGCAGTTGGGAGTTCGGGAACGAAACCGGGAGCTCCTCACCTCAGACGCCTGCAGCGCATCCTCCGGCGGCTCTGGCCATGTTGGTGCAGCGAGCGAGGAGCAGCTTCCTAACGGGAAGCACACCGGCAAGCATCCCCCGATGCCTCCGCAGCCCAGCCATCCCCAGCCAAGCGGTGCATGATCGGCTGCGCCTCCCGAGCCAGAAGCCAGGGAAGGCAGCGATGCGGCAGCAGTAACCTGAGCTCCCTGCCTGCCTCTTCCCTCTCTCCCTCCTCCTTCCCTCCCTCTCTCCCTCCCTCTCCCTGCCTCCCTCCCTCCTTCTCTCCCGTAGGTGACAGACCAACTGTACCGCTGCGTGCAGCTCCATCGTCAGGGAAGGGAAAGTTAGGAACTGCCTACAAATGTTTTTTATTTTGCGTATTTTGGATGGGAGGGGGGAGGCAACGGCTCACGGAGCTGGGAATCGTGTCAGAGCAGAGCCAGCCCTTGGCAGCGCTGGGAAAGTTCAGCTCCGTGCTCCCAATTAGGAGCGATACCGCCTTGATTTGCACAGTGGGAGAGAAATCTCCCTCTGCTAAAAAGGCTGCATTGAGGCACCCTCAAAGTCACAAGATTTTCCCTGATGAGGAATGGCAACCCAGTGAAAAGGGCAAAGGGGAGCAAACACCACCCCTGCGCTCACCCCTGGGCAGCAAGCATCGATGGGGTGGCAACACACCAACTCACAGTCCTTGGTCTCCACTCTCTGCCTGGGTACTTCCTTGCCCCTCTCCTTGGATCCCATGTTTGCTCAACCCCTGGCACTTGGCTGTTTGGGCACCAGCTCGGGTTCAGGGCAGTGTCCAGCCCTGGGCAGAGCCCAGCCTTTGCTTTAGGGCTGATCCAAGTCCAGGCAAGACATCTGATCCCGGTCCAGGGCCACTTCTGATACTTCTTGGCACAAGCAGAGAAGTAACAGCATTTTTACCTTTGTACATAGGCAAACTGTCACCTGGTGATAGCAATCAGCAACAGAAAGTTTCACATGATAACAGGTATTGAAGGAAATGGCTTCAGGGAAACACATCTCTCTCCTAAGGGCTGCCAGCTCAAGCAGAAAAAAATACTTCCAAATAAATGTTATAGATAAAGCAGCCCCTTTAATAGCAACATACCCACTATGATTGAATTTCTAGCAAGAAGTATTTGCTTTGATTTGTCTTTGTCATTTTTGAAACAGGTTGTTCTAGCATAGCATAAAAAACAAGAGAGGAATCAATCACTATGGGCTGCTGGCAGCTCCCTTTCTCCTCCCCCTGTGCTCCATGGCTAGAGATGGATAGATGTAGTGAACGAGACATACAAAACACTGTTTGCTTATTCTAGTTTGCAGGAGAAATACAAATAAGAGAGGTTCAGATCCACTTCCAGATTTTCTGTTCCAAAAAGCATGGGGGGGGGGGGTGTCTTTTTCTTTTTTTAAGACAAAAACCAAACCCAAGTAGGTTTAGTTTCCTTGAGAAAGGAAGCATTAGCTAAGGCACCTAGAATGCCTGTGCCTCCCTCTGCATGCATGACTATCTCTTTTGTGCTCCGACCTCCTAAAAAACCTTTTCCTTTAGTTTGGGGAAACTGCTAAGTCTTTCTTTGTCACAGTTTGACCTACAAAGTTCAAGAGATATGGGACACATAAAAGCTTATGCAAGCAAATTTCACAGAATCACAGTATGATATGGGGTTGGAAGGGATCTCCGGAGATCATCTAGTCCAACTCCCTGCCAAAGCAGGACCATCTAGAGCAGGTTGCACAGGAATGTGTCCAGGCGGGTTTTGAATGGAGACAGAGACTCCACCACCTCTCTGGGTAGCCTGTTCCAGTGCTCTGCCACCCTCAAAGCAAAGAAGTTCCTCCTCATGTTTAGATGGAAGTTCCTGTATTCCAGCTTGTGTCCATTTCCTTTTGTCCTGTCACTGGGCACCACTGAAAAAAGGCTGGCCGCATCCTCTTGACACCCACCCTTTAAGTATTTACAGGCATTGATCAGATTCCCCCCTAAGTCTTCTCTTCTCCAGACCTAAAAAGACCCAACTCCCTTAGCCTCTCCTCATAAGACAGATGCTCCAGATCCCTAATCATCTAGCCCTCTGCTGTACCCTCTCCAGCAGTTCCCTGACCTTCTTGAACTGGGGAGGCCAGAACTAGACACAGTGCTCCAGATGGGGCCTCACCAGGGCAGAATAGAGGGACAGGATGACCTCCCTTGACCTGCTGGTCACACTCTTCCTGATGCACCCCAGGAGACCATTGGCCTTCTTGACTTGCAGATATCCAGTTTACTTAAATGTTCCCTAACTTGGTCTTCCTCAACCAAGGGGAAGTATTCTTTCATCCAGACTTTCTCTGTTTCCTCCAAAGTGTGGAACTCCTGAGGGCTGGGCTGAGCAGTAAAGACTGAAGCAAAGAAGGCATTCAGCAACTCCACCTTCTCTGCGTCCTCTGTCACCATGGCACCCATCTCATTCAACAGCGAGCCCACATTTTCTCTCCTTTTTCTTTTGCCTCCAATATACTTGAAAAAAAAATTATTGTTTACTTTGACATCCCTTGCTAATTTTAATATCAAGGAGGTCCTGGCTTTCCTCATTTCATCCCTGCATACTGTAACAGCATTCTTGTAATCTTCCCAAGTGGTCAGTCCCTTCTTCCACTCAGTGTAAAATTGACTGGATCCATCCGTTCCTCCCAGTGTTATTGCCCGCAACTGGAAGGAGTGATGAAAAGATAACCTGTAACCCAGATCCCCTTACCAGCCCTCCCAACTCCCTGAAGTCTCTTTTTATTGCTCATGAACTGCAAGTCACAACTTCTTCACCACATACATGGAAAATCAATAATGGATGGTAGTCTGAGGACCATACTAAACCAGGAAGTTTCCTGGTGATGTCCTTAACCCGGGCTCCAGGAAGACAACAGGCTTCTCTCGGAGGAGGGTCCAGCTGGTATATTGGGCCCTCTGTCCCCCTCAGGTAGGAGTCATCAACAACTGTAACCCTTCTTTTTCTCCTTGTGGGTGTGGTGGTGATATGAAGTGTACACTTTTTTGACTGAGGTGGCATCTGTGATTTAGAGTGCCCATCAGCTACTTCCTCACTTTACTAGCCTTCCTCTACCAGTATCTCCTATCCTCTACCTCTACTCTTATCTGTTCTTCAGAGGTACCGGATGGGGTGAGGTGGGCAAGGGGGGAGTTCATCTGCTCCCCCAACCATGAACCTGCCTCGTTTCACTCTTTTCATTTAGGCTTCTGCCTTCATCCTGACCGGGGCTGGATACAGGGGTTACAAGACCCTGGCTGCTTTCCTCTTTAATACATCTCAAACCTTTTGACTTCCTCTCTCATCTCTGCCACCAGGCTGAGCAGATCATTCACCTGTTCGCATCTCACACAGCAGTCTCGTAGCTGCCATCCGCTGCCAGAAAAAGGTCCTGGCACTCCCTGCAGCCTGTGACCTGGACAGCCACAAGTTCCTGTGGGACCTCCGTCTGGGTGCCCAAATCCATTGTGGTTGAGAGGCATGACTTTCCTCCAGGTGGAGACTATGGTTAAGCTCCTTCCCAGGGGGTGATGACCACCAGCAGGACTCACCTGTCAAGCTAACAGAGCTTCAGTTCCTTCCTACGTGCCCTTTCCCCACTCCCTGAACCTTGTGGTCGTGCTCCCAGGTGGCCACCAGCTCCCTGGTGGTACTCTGGGTTATGCCCACTTGCTGCTTGCTTGCTTACTCAGCGCTGCCTCAGTAGCCCACCCACAAGCTACCAGCTTCTGGCACAGACTAGCTGGGTTCAAAAAGCCCTCTAAAAGAGCTCCTTGCCAACCCTTTTTGCCATGATACCCTCCCCGAAGTGCGGAATTGCCTACACCGGAGCTCGGTCTCCTCAGCAAGATTTCCTACCTTCCACCTGGACATGGCACATTTTCCCATGGAAAATGGGAATCCAACACGGGGCTGGGGCTCAACATCTCTGCTCTCACAGCTCCTGTGCATCACGTCGCTCATTCTGAGCTCTCCTGCCCGAGGAGCTTACTCAAATGGGAACACGTCGCGGTTTCATATCAAACCTGTTTCCCCTCCTTTCAGCCACCCCAGTGAAAGTTACTGCCCCCAGCTCGCTATGTGAGTTTCATGGGTTCGCTTCTCTCTGCAGCTTTGAGCCTGCCCAGCTGCCCTGAAAGCCCAGGGGATCTGAAGGCATCGGCTCTCTGGCAAGACTGCACCGTGCTGGAAAGCACACGTGGCACTCAGGGATTACACGGGGTAATTTCCACTCAAATATGAGAAAAAACTACTTCACAGTGAGGGTGACAGAGGTCTGGAACAGGCTGCCCAGGGAGGTTGTGGAGTCCCCTTCTCTGGAGATTTTCAAGACCCGCCTGGATGCAGTCCTGAGTAACATGCTCTAGCTCTGGGCAACCCTGCTTCAGCAGGGGAGTTGGACTAGATGATCTCTACGGTCCCTTCCAACTCTAAAAATTCAGTGAAATTCAGTGAAATTCAGTAATGGCCGGGAGGGGCGGGAGAGGAAGAAAATTAAACTCTGAAAAATCTAGTCTTTGTGCTGGGGGGAGGGAACCAAACAAAAAAAAAACAAAAAAAAAACCCCACGCAAAATCTACTTCTGTATTCAGGATTGTGCTTGCTGTGTAAATCCACCCCTACACCAGGAAAGGATTTTGGCAGATTAACGTAAACATAGGCCTATATTTCATTAGTGGTAAATTTAAGTTAACATACGTCTGCATGAAGCCAGGCCACAGAGAGTGAGTAAGGGCCTAAACCAGTGTTGTAATTGAACTAAAATAATCTAACCCCTCTCTAAAAGCACATAGCTTTAACCTGTCACATCAAATGAAAATTATATACTTAAACTATAATCTTCCTGTTCCCTTAGTCATCAGAAGAGGCTAGATCAAATTAAAAAAAAAAAAAAAGAAAGCACGGACTACTGCTCAGCTGGCTGAGGAGGAGGTGGGGCTCATGGAGCAGGATATTCAGCTTGAACCAATGGGTATTTCTACCTTCCCAACTGGAGTTACCCCCAAACTCAGCTCCCCCAGCACCCCAATCCACGTCACTCCTTTCTCCTTTGAGCAGGAAACTGGCAGCCTGAAACACTGAATGCATTGGTGGCTCTCTGTTGTCATCCCCCCTGATCAGTAACGCTGGTTGGATGTAGCCTTACTAAGTGGCAGTTAATATTTCCACATCCAGGCTTGTTCAAGCACAAGGAAGGCAGAAATAAAGGCAGAACCGCAAACACCCTTCAAATGGTGCCGGTTTTTGGGTTGGGTTTAGGTGTTCTGCGCTTTGCTTTGCAGCAGTAAGAAAAATGTGAATGGGAGACCCATCCCTGGGTTTTTCTGAACTCACGTGCTGATGGGGCAGCTGTGGGGGAGGCAGAGAAGTACTTGCAGCTGAAGAGGGTAAGTGATTTACAGGCTGTATACCTGCTGTAGGTAGGGGATGTTTTAATGGCTATATTACCCAACCGCACTAGAAGTTTCAAGGCTATTCACTTTAATGGAAAATTAAATCAAACTTTCACAGAGAAGTTTTCAAGGCTTTTGATTCTACACAGATTTACTTGAGTACGGAGGAGAGCTTTTGTTGAAATAACAGCATCGTCCCTTCAATGGGCCTAGTTTATGCTATAAAGGCATTAATAGCAGTGCAGATCAATCTACCATGAGGAAAATCGTTACCAATAAAACCTACTTGTATATTAGCAAAATGGTTTCTACCCTCAGATTTAGAGTATTAAAATTCTACTGATCCCATATCTTCAGCAGACAGTGCAAGCTCTATTGGTAAAGTAGTCACACCAGATACCTCCCTACACATGCCAGGGGGAAGGTGGGAACAGTGATCACCCAATTATATCAAAATATCTAAAGTTCTACACAGAACCACAGAATCACAGAACAGCAGGGGTTGGAAAAGACCTTCAGAGATCATCTAGCCCAATCCCCCTGCCAAATTAGGTTCACCTAGAGCAGGCTGGACAGGAATATATCCAGGCAGGTTTGGAGTATCTGCAGAGCAGGAGACTCCACAACCTCTCTGAGCAGCCTGTTCCAGTGCTCTGCCACCCTCAAAGTAAAGTAGTTCCTCCTCATGTTTAGATGGAACTTCCTGTATTCCAGCTTGTGTCCATTGCCACTTGTTGCTGGGTACCTCTGAGAAGAGCCTGACTCCGTCCTCTTGAGATCTGCCCTTCAGATGTTTATAAGCATTAATAAGATCCCCCCTCAGTCTTCTCCAGGCTAAACAGACCCAGGTCTCACAGCCTTTCTTCATAAGAGAAATGCTCCAGGCCCCTAATCATCTTTGTGGTCCTCTGCTGTACCCTCTCCAGCAGTTCCCTGTCCTTCTTGAACTGGGGAGGCCAGAACTGGAAACAGTGCTCCAGATGGGGCCCCACCAGGGCAGAATAGAGGGACAGGATGACCTCCCTCAACCTGCTGGTCACACTTTTCCTGATGCACCCCAGGAGGCCATTGGCCTTCTTGGCCACAAGGGCACGTTACTGGCTCACGGGGTCAACTTGTTGTCTACCAGGACTCCCTTGTCTTTCTCCTCAGAGATGCTCTCCAGCAGGTCAGCCCCCAACCAGTACTGGTGTGTGGGGTTATTCCGCCCCAGGTACAGCATCCTACCCTTGCCCTTGTTGAACTTCATTAGGTTTCTTGATGAATCTCCATCAGATTGGTCAGGCATGATTTCCCCCTGGTGAATCCATGTTGACCGCTCCCCATAGCCTTCTTTTCCTTTGCATGCTTAGAGATGACATCCAGAATGAGCCATTCTATCACCTGACCAGCCTGTAGTTTCCTGGGTCCTCCTTCTTGTAATTTTTGAAGACTGGTGTGACATTAGCTTTCCTCCAGTCCTCAGGCAGATCTGTGTACAGCAGATTGCACCTGGTTAGTTCCAGCTGTAGCACACTAACTCTCAACAAGAAGCCACTTGTGGAAATGCTGTAGACTAGATACACACAGAACTCTGACAAATAGGTTCCCATTTGGAGGGAAAAATCTTAAGCAGCTCATAGCTGTTCACACCCTAACTTTGCAAACATGAACAAAGCTAATCAGTCTGTTAATGGAACTGCTTAAATACACTGATTGGGATTTAAAAGCTTCTTTAGTTGATCTTCATAAAGGATATGATGTTCTTAATAGCAGTTTTGTTTGTGCATGCCTACTGCCAGCTTTTACCCTTTATTTGTAAGAAAGCATGCTAGTAATACATGAATAAAATTTTATTCAGAGGTGTGAAGCAAAGTGTTCTGATTTCCTTTAACATATATCAGAAGCAATTTTTTGCTAACTAAGCCAAACTCTTGCAGTCTAATTATTTCTATATGGGACTACGAATAGGCCTTGCAAAGTGCAAAACAGGACTTGGATGGAGCCTTCAGCACATTTCTGTGAGGAGGAGTCTGGAGGAGCAGAGGCTGGACACTACCAGGGGTCATCACATCTGTCCCAGGAACCAGTAATCCCCTAAGCCTCTCAGAAATGTCCTTTCTCGCAGCAGGCACAGAGCACTGCCTTACGACAATGACGATAATCAAATCATATGCTCCAGGGCTTCACCCTGCAGGAATAAGGAAAGCAGGGGGTTTTGGCCCCTGCCCACTGCACAATTAACTGGAATTACATAGAGGTTTTTCATTTGTTCATGTCTCTTTGCCATGTACCCCATTTTGAAGAAAACAAAAAAAATCAAAAAAGGAAAAGAAAACCACTTGCAATCGGGTGCAGAACTCTGGGCCACAACAGCTGCAAAGCCATAAAGCATGTGCTCTGCTTGTATGACCTGATTTCCTTTCTGGAAGGGGTTTCTGACCCAAAATCCCATAGCTTGACCTGAGGGCTAGGAACGGATGGGGGAGACACAAAGAGTTTGCTTTCATCCTGCATCAGGTGTTATGGCTCGGCCACCTGACCTTCTCTGAGCCCACCACCTGCCCTCTGGCCCCATCCTCAGCGATCTCATCCCTAGCAGCTCGTTATTTCCCCCTTGCATGAGAAACCAAGCAACAGTTTGCAGGGCACATCTGTTCTGTAGGAAAACACAGAGCCTCACAAAAAGGCATGCACACAGGCTGGATGCCTAACATCAGTCTTCTTCTCCCTGCATGGCACCACTTTATCTTCTACTTGTCAGTAGTGAGGCAGTCATGAAAAGCCCAGGAGATGGCCAGGAGTCACCATGGAGCTGTGCAGGTTCCAAGGGTTAGAGCCTGGCTGTTGGGATGCTGGTTGTAGGTTCAGCATGGGGCAGCCAGTGCCTGGAAGCCCCCGCTGGATGGAAAGCATCTACAGCCTCCCCACAGGGATGTGCTACAGGCAAGGCAAGCCAGGGCAGACCTCACATCTCCTTGCCTCCTGAAGAAATAGCACCATCCAGAAAATGATGCAATACCCAGGAAATAATGATTGAAAACCAGGTTTAGTATAACTCCTACTCCTTCCCTTCCAGCCTTATCTCCCTGCAAATGTTTTCTCAGTGCTGATTGATCTGAGGTCGTTATCTGGTACATAGCTTGAGATGAAGGCTTTGATGGAGCTTGACTAGAGTGCCAGAAAACTGTTCCCTCAGTTATGGCTCTGACAAATGGATCCCTCTGAGCTGCTGAGTTTAATGTGTTTTGGTTTGGTTTTTTTTATTATCAGCATGTTTCTGTCCTGGGCTGGTGAGAGAGCAAATGCCAAGGGGAAGGTATCCAAATAGCATATTTTTGATCTGGCTCAAAACAAGGGCTGTGAACAGGAAAGTTTCAGGTCATTTGGGTTAAAACCAAGTACACCAAAGCTTTCAAATTTTAAAACCAACATATTATATTCTCCTATTATTTTTTTTTAATATTTTCTCTGCATTTTAAAGAAACGTCAGTATTTCTCAGAGGGAAAAATCATTCCTGAAACAATTCCAGCACATTTCTAGAGATCTTGCAGGATGCTTTTCCCCAAAGCATCAGCAAAAGAGTGAGTCAGAGGCACCGACCTGAATTGGCCAGCAAGCATTCAGGCGGGGTGCCACCTCTGCGTGCCCAGTGAGGTCCAGAGCGAGGGACGGTGACATGCTGTGTCCGCACATGCCCGCAGCAGGGCTGCACCTCACCGCAGCGGGGCTCAGGCTGGCAGATGCACCACCAGGAGCAATGGGAGGTTCGGCTAGCAAGCACAGCTGTCGGCCACAGCCCGGGAGGCGAGATGAGCCTGAGATCTGGGCAGCTGCCCACTCTGCCCACTGCTGAGCCCTGCATAGAGCCAGCAAAGGCGTACAATGTTGTTAGACAAGTTCAAATTTCACTGGTACATCAGGTGTGTTGTTAAACTCCCACCCTGGTGTGTAAAGCACACCTCAGCAGGCAGTTTTGACTCAGGCCTGGGGTTGCTCATTGCCATTATGATGGACAGCCTGATTCCACCAGCCCACGGGAGACTGCACCTGCCAATGCAACAGAAATGAAAATCAAGCCCGGTTTAAGTCTTCAGACTTTTCACCTGTTTCTCAGCTGGCGCTGAAGGCAGCGGAGCTGCATCACTGCAGGTGTATCGTGGTGGATACAGGCTGTGGCACTAGCCCGTACCCATGATTTTTAAAGAAGGACTTGAGGCACTATACCACCAGCAGGAACAGCTCCCATACTGATTTTTTCCCTGGAGCAGAAGGTTCTGAATCCAGCTGAACACAACAACAACTCAATCTGCTGCCGGGCACGGCGTTGGTATAAAATGGGACACAAGGGATGCAATATTACTTTTAAAAGAGATTGAAAATTCAACAAAGTTCTCCTAAAACTCAACAGAAATGAAATAAATTTTTACATCATTACTCTTTGAAACACTTTCTCTTGGTTTCAAGATGAATTCCAAGAAGCAAAACATGTTTTTCACTAAAGAAAAAAAGGCTGTTCAGCGAACATTTATTTCTTTAAAAACCTAGAACTGATCTGCAATTCATTGCCATGTCAGCACCTGAAATAAAATGATAACTCTTTTACCTATTTTTTCAGGGAAACCTGGTTTATCTGTACAGTTCTCCATCCGACTGCCTGCAACCCTGCTCTACTCCAATACTTTGTGTTACCTAAGAGTGCTATTTGCAGTGATTTAGTAAATTGAACAAAACCACTGGTCCCACAAACATTTGTCAATGCCTCTTAAATATTTATATTTTTTAAAATGTATAGGCTTTTTTCCATGTTTGGTTCTTAGGTAGTTTGTTGTGGGTTTTTTTTTTAAGGTGAATGTCAGTGAATACCGGTAGCCAGTTGTCCGTCTTCCCAGGTGTCCAATTCACACTTGACACCTCCTCCATGGACAGCTTCCAGATTTTTTTCTTTGTTGCTTGAGGACTTGTCTGGCACGTGGATGAGGACCCAGCCTGTGGAGCAGGGGGTGCAACTCCCTGCTCCTGGCCCATGGAAGGCAGCTCTCCTGGGACCACCAGGAGCTGCAGTGTTGAAGCCTCCCATGACAATGGGTGCTAAAACACTCCTTTCTTTGAGGCCATGCCTGGTTGGGGTGGGGATCTCCCTCTTTGTTGTATGCTAGGCTGGCACTCACAGCTCTTTGCTTTAATAAGGGGCACTCTGAGCGTATTTAAGAGCCACTAAATAAAATAAGTAGCTGGTGGGACAGGGAGCAGACCTCACCAAGGTGAAAAGCCCCGATCTTTGTCCTCTGTCCCCTCGGTAGCCGCAGCTTGGCTCTGCCCGAAGACAGCCATGGAGCTTGGATCTCTCTGCAGCCACGATTGTCATGACTTGTGTGTTTAGCTTTAGCCCACTTCTACTCTGCCCCATGAAAGATGAGCTTGAAGATGTGGACATTGTGGGAGTGTACACAGTGTCCAGCTGAGTATTTATGTATTTATTTCTGATTGTTTGCTTGCCGGGTGACATTTTATCAACAGCATTTTTTAATACTAAAAGGGATATTTTTGAAAAAAATGTGCAGATGTTTCCAATTTGATCTCCTTATAAGCGTTTTGTCTTACCTCTAGTTTACATTCCCCTTCTCAACCTTCCTTTTTCCAAGAGAGCAATACCCTGATCTGCCCCAGATCGGGATGTGTCATGTGTACCCAGACATGGGGGTGTCAGCACCCCCACAAGCTCCTCTTTTGCATGAGTCAGGCCAGGAAAACTGGCTGCCCACAATTTCAAAACTTATTAAACAGTGGAGTAAAACATAGATGAGCAATGAATCATAAAATCATAGAATCATTTGGGTTGGAAAGGGACCTTAAAGATCATCGGGCTTCAACCCCCCCTGCCATGGGCAGGGACATCTCCCACTACACCAGGTTGCTCAAAGCCCCATCCAGCCTGGTCTTGAACACTTCCAGGGATGGGGCATCCACGACCTCCCTGGGCAACCTGTTCCAGTGCCTCACCACCCTCATTGTAA